>PVLA01001771.1:272224-323500 GCA_004027455.1 Hydrochoerus hydrochaeris | reverse complement strand
ACTGCAAAGACCTATTGATTCCACATTTATGCTTTGAGCTGGTGCTGCCTGCCACCCTGCCTTTCTAGCTGGGAGTTGTTAGTCAATGGGGTTCACCCTAGGGCTATGATCACTCTGTCTCTGGCCAGTTTTCATGTCCTGCTGTGCAGCCTAGTCACATCTTTCTACACGTAGCTTTATAGATGTGCCTTCCTTATTCTAAAAGCCCCTCTGTCCACATAACCCAGGATGTAGCAAATGTCAGCAAACATATACCTGATCACACTAATAGACGGATAAGCAAGCAAATCACAGAGCTATGTGCTAAATGTAGTCAGTGAGGCTGGGATCAAGCAGTCTGCTCCATTCAATGCCAGCACTTCCAGGTCCATGGTCTTCCTAAAGCCACATACGAGCTGCCTAGATTGTCTATGCAGAAAGTTGGGCCTCTATGACCCTCCTGAACTGAACAAATCTCAGGAAGTCTATGTCAACACCATCACACACACAACCCCCGAAGACTCCCGTATCTTCCATCTAGTCTCTGGTATCTTCCATGCAGTAGAATGACACTATAGTTGTTCTTTAGCTCAGACTAAAAAAAATTGACCCCTTCCTCAAATGGGTCCCGATTAAACACTCTCAAATATGAAAGGCCCTGCGGTGGAATTCTCCTCCAACCCTACCTTGCCATGCAGGAGTCACTTTCAAAGAAGAACTCCATTTTATTACTAGCACCATGGGTTTTTCTGACAGCTAGTACTGCCAGCTAAGTATGATGTTTCAGTCTGGGGTTGCTGACTTTCCTCTGGCTTATCTTTTGTCAACAGAAGCAGGTCCTGCTCTTCCCTAGGAGCCAGGATTCCTTTCTTGACCATTTTATTCTGTTTCTGTGTTGTGCTCTATTACTTCAGCTTCTTTGTAATTCCTGGTTTTCCTATTATCTCTCACCCAGCTCCCAGAGATCTCCATTATGTTTTCTCTTTTTCAAATTGTTGTTTTCCAAGAATTTCAATTCCAATCTCAGAGAAGAGGTTGCATTTTGCTGCTGGTCTTTATTTTGTCATTTTTTAATTCATCTTTGTGATCGTTCTTGTTCTTGTTTTGAGACAAGGTCTTAATGAAATGCTAGTTGGGCTCAAATTAGCAATCCTTTTGCCTCAGCCTGCTGGAGTTCTGTGACTAGAGGCATGTCTATTTAGTTTTTTCTAACATGTACTATCACCCATCAACAAACAGGTTCCTAGTCTAAATGTTATTTTGTATTCAAAGTATAGTTTTTGACTTGTCATTCCTTTTCTTGTTCATCTAACATATATTTACTTCACTACTTCACCATTTAAAATCTATATAAATCCCAAGTATCCTCCAGAAAACTCCCATAAAAATTTCTGATCCATTATTATATTCTATTCCATGCCTATATAATGATACATATAATATTTTGTATCACTCATTAATTAATCCTTATATGTGATTTTTACCTGACTTTTATTAAATGTCCTTTCTAGATTAGTTCATGATTCAAATTTCTCTTGAACTCTAAGAAACACATGGATATGAATGACTTTTTCAGACTTAATTGATCTACTCTTCAGATAATTCCTGTCAGCTTACATCTTTCAGCCTAAAATATTAAACACATGTATAATCGTTAATACACTGAGTCAATTTGAGACATTTAGAAGTTTAAGCAACTCAGTAGAGATCTAGGATCCTTAGTCTATAAACACCTTCATCCTAAGCAAGAGGAGGTTATGATGATCATGCAAGTGCTACACCTGATCCCCTCCTGGGATGAAAGGAACCCTGCTTGCAATATAAAGAGGGAAAGAGGCTTGCTTGATCTCCCCTTTCCTTTTCTATTTTTGAGGGAATGGGAGAGTACAAAGAACCAAACTCAGGACCTCATAGTTGCACTGTGCCACTGAACTATATCCCCAGCCTTAGTACCCCCATTTTTGTTCTCACTGCTTTTGCTGTCTTCTGCTGCTTTCAAGTGTTGCCCCTGTGCCATGCCATCCTGCACTGAAGTCAGCTGATTATTGAATGAAACTTCCAGAAAATGTGAACTAAATAAACCTTTCATTCCTTCATTTGGGATGTCAGATATGTTGTCTGAGCAAGTAGAGAAAAATGACCAAAACAGAATTTGGTACCAGGAGTGGGATCATTGTTCTGACTATACCTAACCATGTGGTTCAAGAGCTATGAGAATGACTTGTGGGAAGAGTTTAGAAATGTTTGGAGATGTTGCTTGAAAGAGTAGCACTAAAGCACCATACACTGTGCTATGTGGGAGATTATTTTCAGAGATCAAAATCTCAGAAGGCTGATAGAAATTCTACCAGTAAAGAGCGGGTTTGGGAGGTTTCTGCTGGGAAGAATTCTGCACTAGGTTCTGGACTCCAGTATTATGGCTTGGCAAAATTTGTCTGTATTTTGACTGTGTCCAGAGACTTTGTCTAAACTAGATTCAAGGTGATAGACTAATAAATCTGACAGAAGAACTTTCAAAGCAATCTAATGTTGAGGTGGTGGCATGGCTATTGCTGGAAGTTTTTAGCAGATGTATGGTTCATTTGTTTGGTTGGTTGACAGGTTGGTTCTTCTTTTATTTTATTTTATTCCTCAGAATTGGATTCAGAATACCCAGAAATCCAGGCACTCAAGCCCTACAGCCAAGAGAGTGGTAAACCCAGCTACTGCTCTGGATGGCAGCAGACCTTGGCCACATCCATGAGGTGCTGGATTTAGGCACATGCAGAATGCAAGTGTTAAGGGGTTAAGATGGTTCCACCCCATTTTCAGAAGGTGTGGAAGCCCAGGCAGTGTATTCCAGAGGAGGTAGTGTACAACGGTATGGGTGTGAAGTCAAAGGTGCAATGAGACCACAGCAGTTTGGAAAAGCCAAGAACATGGATCGTCTAAGGAAAACCGTGAGGAGGGAGCAAAGTACAATTAAGAGAGAAGCCATGAAAGCTGTAACCACTAACAGTGCAAAAGATGTAGGACCACACAAGCCCTTTGCAGCTGACAATTTGCCACAGATTGCTTCAGATGCTGAACACAGAACTACAGGACTTAATGTTTGCCCTGTTGGATTTTGGACTTGCTTTGTCCCAATCCTTTGTAAACTCATGTTTGTAACTTTTGGAATGAAAATGTTTATCTCGTGTCATTGCATGTTAGAAGTGTTTAACTTTCTCTTCATTTGAGCGTAGGCTCACAGTTGTGAGTTTGCCTTAAATCTCAGAGGAGTCTTGGGGACTCATACTTTTCAGCAATACTAAAACTGTTAGGACTTTGGCAACTCTTGCAGATGGACTAAATGCTTTATGTATAAGGGAATGTACATAAGTCTTTGCAATCCAGGGACAAAATGTTATGGTTCTAATTTAACATAATGTTGATAGACTTAATACTGGTTCTTCAGAATTATTAATCCTGTGTTATAATCTTCAAGTTGTAAAATGTTCAGAATAAGCATGCCTTTGTATCTGGAGATTGATTTAAAGAAATGTGTTTGGTTGCCAAGTTGACAAGGGGTGGAATGTAATGGTTGATACACTGTGTCAACTTGAGACCTTTAGAAATTTAACTGAGTGACTCAGCAGTGAGCCAAGGTCCTAACTTTGTAAATATCCTGAGCTTATGCAAGAAGAGGACACAGACATGGTGTGGGTGTTAAGGACCCCCCTAAGATGGAGAGCCTGCATACAATATACGGGAGGAAAAGAGGCTTGCTCTCCCCATTTTTTGCTCTTGTTGCCTTTTGCTTTCTTTTGCCTCTTTGAACTGTTGCCCCCATGCCATGCTATCCTGCCTTGGAGATAGCTGATTATGGACTGTGAGCTAAATAAACCTTTCCTTCCTTAATTTTGGATGCCAGGTATGGTGTTCCAGCAATGAGAGAAAAATAACCAAGACAACATGATTAATACTGTATATATATATATATATATATATATATATATATATATATATAATATTTACATACTCATACATTTATATGCAGATTCAGTAGAAAAAAAATAATGTTTTTTTTCTGAGAAGCTTCAAAATATCAACCAGAGAGAATTTATCCAAATACTGGCTAAATTGTCCTAAGAATGAGACAGAATCCTCTTTCCCCTTAAATAATTCAGAAACAACTCTGTGAGTTGTAATCAAGGTATATACATATGCATTCTTGTTTTAATTAATCTTTTATCTTTTAGTTGTTCTTCATAACCACAAAGTAGATATATTCTTTCTAACATGATAAAAGACCAAAAGACATAAGAAGTATTTTAAAAGGTTACACTTTTTAAGATTGTATACTACATAAAAATATATACAAAAACCAAAAGTATATAAAAATTTGTAACAAAATTCTTTTTACAATATGTCAAGGAAATACTTTTCTAAATATACAAATATTTAATAATGAATAAGAAAATTAAATGAATACATAAATTGGTATAGAGCATAATACTGGATTGTACAATGTGATCTCAATTTTTTGCTCCATATTCTTTCTACCTTTTCATATTTGATTAAATTCAATCTTGGTCATCTTTCCAATTTTTGCAGTCTAATGTAAGGAATGTGTTGTCACAACTGAATCTCCCATCAGTGAAAAAAATCTTTAGATGTTATTGAGTGTCAGGTATTTGGGGGTATGTTCATTGTCCATGAGAAAGGCAGATTCTCAGTACTGACTATACCTGTAGCTGCAATCTCTAAATGAGAAAATTTGAGGCTGAGTCACCCAGTATAGTGAGAATAAAATTATATATTTGTATAACATGAAGCAATGCACTTTTTAGAAAACACAAAGATATAGGATTTTTGTTATCACAGGAAATAATGATGTGCATAAACCTAACTGGAAGTTCAAAGAAAATAAATACATCTATTCAGTTAAAATAGGGACTTACATGTCATTTTCTGTTTATAAATGCAAGTTAAAATGAGATATACATATATTTGAAAATTATTCAAGGAAAGTTGCTTAAATGTAGAACAGTTTCCTATAATCAATAATTCCTTAGATTTGATTGCCAGCATGAAAAAATAAATAAATAAAATTGAAAGAATAAAATACAATTGTTCATATTAACTAAAACACAATTAATATTGACAAAGTATTCAGAAAATTAACCATTCGCTAATATTAACAATAGTAGTTTAACATTTTTAAATTTCTTCTCGTATGAAGATTTTAAAAGCATGGGCCTTTAAGAGCTGGTTAATATATTTTTAGGAATGTATCCACATATACATTCAAACACTAATCTAAATCTAAAGCTATATGTGAAGTGCTACTAACTACCAGCACCTCTCACTAGAAAAAAAAAAGGAATAAAAAGAAAGGAAAGAGAGAAATGCTTAAAATTAAGTTAAATACAGTTGAGTTGATCAATTTGTATCTCAAACCAGCACACTTAGTATCCTGGACCCATGAGACTCTGACACCACCTGTGGCAGTAAACCTAAATTGAAGACAAAGACACTGAAAGATGAAAAATAACAGATAAAAGTTCTTGAAATTTGAAATGTGTGAATTATTAAGGCAATCACTCAGAATAATGGGATAACCTTGAATTACTTAGCTTGATTCTAAATACACTATAAATGTACAGATTTATTGATGAAGTCATATAGCATTAGGGATAAGCAATAAAGCATGTATTGTCTCCAAAATTCCATTTCTTCTTTTTAAATATAATGTACTACTTCTGCAAAAAAAAAAAATCAAACTGTAACTCACAGGTTTGCATTGATGGACTTCATTTTTTTTCTAGCTCATAAGCTTTACCTGTATTATTTGTTTAAAATCAGATAAGACATTTTTTGAACTTTTATGATTGTTTGTATTTGGCTGATATCTTACATACAAATGTATTTCAGAGTTTTTAGGGGATTGGACATGGTCACTTAAGAAAACTATTTCAAACAGGGGTCTGCCTATAGATTTATGAAGTCCCCTGCCTTTTCCCTTTCATTCCTAATGGGTAGAAGTCCCCAGCCGTGCTGAGGCAGTTGGATTAGATTAGAAATTTTTCAATTCTGAATATTCATCATTGACAGACCAGTGACTAGTGAATAAAGGGAACCACAGGGAGTATTTCTAGGCTTCACCTTCTGTCATGTGAAAAAGTTAGTCATAGGTTCTTCGATACAGGAATAATTTTTAAAGTATGATTCAAAAGGGCATAATCAATCAACTGAAACAAGAACAAAACTTAAGGAATATATAAACTAGATGTCATGGTGGACACTATTTCTCAAACATTTTAAAAGATTTTTTTTTTCTACTCTTGCTCTAACCATCTCAGGAAGAAGTAGTGACATGGAAAAAATAAGTATTTGGACAGTAGTAATCTGAAAAAATTGTGGCAAGCATTTCCAAAATACTATAAAAATAGAAATAATAATTATAGTGAAATCTGTTTACTATCTAATCCATATTATAATTTTATGAAAGAAAACGTGGCATTGTAAATATTTATCCTATGCCTTATTCTAAGAAGTCGTAATTATACTTACATGTAGCCTAAGAGCCAGACATATCTGTACATAGCTTCTCTCCAAAACAGAGCGAACAAAGCCAAAATTTGAATCAAACTTCTGCTAAGTTTCGAGATGTGCTATCAGATCTTCACCTTTGGAGATTTCACAATGAATGAGGAAATATCACAAGGACTATGCAAGCTGTATGGATAAATAACCTTGTAAAATTCACAAGGAAACAATGTAATGTTTAGTTTGATCACCATGGAAGTTGTTTTATTTATTTAAGCAACTTTGATGTATAAGATCGATGCCCTAAAATTTACTACCTTAAAACAATAAATATTTATTAACTTGAAGTTTTTATGGACCTGAACTCTTGGCACTGTTCCTTTTGCTCTTTTACTTTAGAATTTTTCAACAAGTCGTAATCAATATATATTGGTTCTGGGATACCTTACCATCGAAGACAGATCCATTTCTAAGATCATTAAAGTCGCCGTTAGTTAGATTAAATTCTTCGTGGCCACTGAGTAGAGGGCCTCAGTTTCTTGCTATTTATTAACTAAGACGTGCTCTCTGTATTCCCATATGTGTTTCTCCAACACAGCAATTTAGTTTAACAAGAGAGTCTATTAGCAAGATACAAGTCAACCTCATTTATGACAATTATGCCCTTGACATCCCACCACCTTTGTTGGAGAGAAGTAAACAAATTCAGGTCTCATCCAGA
The DNA here is from genome assembly GCA_004027455.1 of Hydrochoerus hydrochaeris. NCBI lineage: Eukaryota > Metazoa > Chordata > Mammalia > Rodentia > Hydrochaeridae > Hydrochoerus > Hydrochoerus hydrochaeris. Next base: position 316,290 of record PVLA01001771.1, on the reverse strand, counting down.
GAAAAGGAACTACAAAGCAGTCTAAAAACTAGGAAGTGAGGACCATTGTAGTCTCATATTAAAAGCCTGTGTACTATGGAGAGTTTAAAATTAAAAGTGATTTTTCATCTTATCAATATAGTTTTCAGTCTGTTTTTGACAAATTTGCTGAATAAAAGATCTAATGACAATGCTATTTCATTAAGGAAAATAATCAGGTATGAACAGGAAAAATATGTCTCTGGTGGAGTGTGACTTGATTGGGCTCATTTTCCTGAATAGTACTTAAAAATGTATTTACAATCCTTCTACCCTCACCCATTGTAATGTCTTTTATGAACAAGATGAAATTATCAATGTCAAATAATATTTTAGAGCTTGATATAGTAACAAATACCCCTTCTCAATACTTATGCCCCTTTAGAATTTTGTAGAAAAAATAAAGTCAATCAAGACAAGTTTGACTTCCAAATTCTATAAATTGTATTACTCATATCACCTAATATTAACAATCAAGTTTAACTTCAAAACTCACCAAAGAAAAATGAAATTTAGAAATATACTATAAATGAGAATAGCCCTGTTTTTGAAATCTTGGTTCACACCTCATTCCCGTGTCCTTCCTTACCTTGATTATTCATAAATCATGGTATCAGCTAGAGTTATGATAGAAGGAAAAGTGGTTAGTTGAAGACTGTCTTTCCAAAATATTATCTTCTCGATATTCCCAGTGTATGAAAATAATGATTAGACAGCCTGTTACCACTCACTTAGCCCTTTCCACTCCTTATACTTTGTTAACTTCTCAAAAGTCTTTTGCAACCCCGATTTGGAAAAAAGAAAGAGACAGTTGAGACTTGTACTGCATTAGGAAAATGAAACTCAAATAATTCCCAAGGCTGCCAGCCAAAGAGAACTAGTTCATAAAATCAAGGGCAGTAACATGACATTACCACATATAAGAAGGTAAGGACAGGAACTTTGATTTCCTAGGATACGGCTTTTCTAAGGAGGCCTAAATAAGTCCATAAAGAGAGAAAAAGTAAAGTACTGTGTCCATACGGGAGTATACATCTACTACCTAAAGTAACTGTAGATATAAACAGACAAAAACATTTATAATTGATTGAAAGAAAAAATACAAAGCCGATAAAACATTAAACTGAATTTGAATGTTAAATATAACCAAATTTGTATAAGAACTGTATCTTTATATATGTGACTAATTTTATTGTGAAAACAAATCTTTTTCAGAGATTTTTAAAGCTCATATGTACTGACCTTCAAATCAAAATAAAAATTGAAAGTGAAAAAAATATAGTATATAAAAATATTGAGAAGCTGTCCAGTCAACCACTGAATAATTAATGTTAATTTATCAATTTTCAAACCGAAGTATAAAGTTTATTATGTGAAGTTAATGGATGAATTATACTTGTTTTAAAAGAAAAAGCTTTAGCTATTATTAGTAACAACAAATTAAATTCTTCAAAATAAAAAATAGAAGTGATTTGTTGAAATACATTTCTCCAAGAATTTTTCACATTTTTGTACACTTTTTTATAGAGGAAAGGATGGTCTTGGTCCTCGACTATCTGGATAAACAACGCTCTTGAAAGATAGAGATAGAATTTTGCGTCAGAGCTAAGTAAAATTAGATTTATTTACTTCGGAGTAGGAGTATATAATAATGTCTCAATACAGAAAAGTTTAAACATATTTATAAAACATCATAAAAGATTATTTCTTAAGCTTTAAATTTGTCTTTTATAATGGAATTTGCTGCTCACATAGGTAGTACTGTACTTTTGTTGTAATACCCTATGGGAATTTGAGGGAATGAATAAAAGTATACAATAATATGTGGTAACTGCTATTGTTCTGAAGAAAAAACTCTCCTCAGGCTCTAACTGAAGAATCTTGTATCTTCCGATAGTGTCCCTATATACCAGGAAAGTTAACTTAAAGGTTTCACATCAGGCAAAATTCAAATACTTCATACCTCCTGGTACAAACAATAAATGCTACACAGCAATGATGAATATATGCATAATCAACAAAGTAGCCTCCAAGTATATGTTGAAATTATGAATGAAATATTTAAAATATGTAACTCCTCAATTATAATAGAAGACATATATAGAGCAAGCCAATTAATATTTGATAATGATTACTTCACAAAATCTATACAAAGCTCAACCTAGTAGATATATAAATTTATATATCTATGTACTCAACAATAATGAAGTTCAAACCTCCAAAATAAACTTTTCCACCCTTTTCATTCATTTATTTCAAACATTTTTTATAGTATTGTAAAGCTAATACAGTAAGTAATCGTTCCCAAAGCAAAGAAAAATGAAGGTAGAAGGATATTTTTTTTCTTTAAAAGTTGGTTTAATGTTAGATTAAATCTACAAAGATATCCCCGCTTACTGTCTAGAATCCAAAAAATGTTTTTTCATAAACTTAGAAGAAAATAATACAAAAATATGAATATTTTATAAAACAATTTTATAATAGATGTAAAATGTTTTATACATTTTATTATGATGTAGGTTTGAAATTTTTTTACCTCAGAATCCATTGATAGATTTTTCTTGGAGCCACAAAAGTGTTTTTAAATCAATTTTAAATAAGATATTCTATAAAAAATGTAAGAAAATTTGAGTCAAGAATGAAAATATGTTTGTATCTGTCAGTATAAAAGTAAAAGAAAAAAATTAGTGTTCCCAAAATTGGACAAATTGTACCCTTACAGAAAGAGAACAGGGACAGGAAAGATAAGTTCAGTAAGTTACACAAATCTATGAGAAACAGGTAACATGAAATTTAAAGAAAATAGAAAAATGAAATCTAAGTACCCTGTGTGATAAGTGTAAACCAGGAAACTTGTTTGTAAGAAAGAAGTAAACTTCTCTCATCTCACTACTAGAACTGATTAGGTAGTTTATTGGATTATTGATTATAATATTGTCATATGAAAATAAGCATATTTATGTATCAATATTTATGTACCATAAATTTCATTATTTAGTATTAGAACAAATTTCTATTTATATAGCAATTTACAGTATACAGTATTAAAGGAAAAATGTGATTAAAGGTATCCTTTATGAAGACAACTAAGATATATTATAAAAACATGTAAAATAAAAATAGAAACAAGCACCATATTCTTTTATAGATTCAAAAATATTTTAATCAATATCAAACTGTTTGGTAAAGTAATGTAATAATCATTAGTTTCCCACTTTATTTTTAAAAATTAACAAATATTTGAAAACATCTGATATAACTGAACATTCATTCATGATTAAAAGCCTGAAGAAAATAGTAATGAAAGGTCTTTATCTCAACTTGATAAAAGCCATCTGTGTCCAGCCAATGTCCCAAGAAGCCCATGTGCTAATGCCTTGATCACTAATAGTTGGCATTATTGGAATGTTGTAGAAAACTTACGAGGGGAGGCCTAGTGGTGAAGGTGAGGTGTTTGGAGAACTTGCCTTTGAAGAGGATGTTAAAATTGTACCCCTTCCTGTCTCGGTCATTTAACCCCTGATCACAGTAGAGATTCCTTTACCATGTGTTTTGCTAGAAGTATTGTATGATTACAGAACTCGTATGTAGCTAACAATGGACAGAAATCAAAACTTTGAAAAAAATAAACCTTATTTTCTTGTTTAGTCAATTTATCTCAGGTATTGTTAAAGTAATGGAAGTATAACAAAAAATTGGTACCAGGAATAAAGTCACTACTGTGACTCTACCTAATGATGTGACTTAAAAGCCTTTGGAACTGGTATCTGTCCGGGAGGCATTTGAAAAATTAGACAATGAATGCATGTAATTTCCAATAGTTTGAACATAATAAAACAGTTCTTGTTAACTCTCGAAGCCAGAAAGACTGATTTATAAATGAAGACAGTAGTGAGTGTTACTACTTACTTTTCTATCACTGAGACAAAATATTCAACACAACTACTTACAAGAAGAGAGCTTTCTTTTCATTCACAGTTTCAGAGGATTCAATACATGGTTGGCTTCCTCCAAAGCAGAAATATTATGGTGGTAGGGAAAGGCATAAGAAAGCTGTTTAACTCATGATGACCAGGAAGCAGAAAGAAAGAGAAAAAAAGTGAGTCGTTGGGAACAAAAACACACCCATCCAAGTCATGTCCCCAGTGACCAACCTATAAATAAGAAATACTGAATTCATCAGTAGCATTACACTTTGGCACTACCCACATCTTGCTGGTTTTTCAAACATAGGTAACAAAGAATTTGCAGGGTCACAAAAGTTTTCACTGAGATTTCAAAGACCCAAGAGGTAGGGAAATATGTAGCAGTGCCAGAATCCTTGCAAGAAATTCTTGACAGAGCAGTATGTAGGTGAAGCAGTGATGGAGAAGCTAAAGTGTCAGTGGGACCCAAGGAATACTCACAAAGGTAAGTCGCAGGAAATGAGCGGAGCCTTCACACAATGGTGGCCACTTAGGCCACAGTCACCAAAGCCACAGGGACAGGGCTACCCAATCTCTTCATAGCACAAATCATGACATATTTCCTGAATGTCAGATACCTTGCTATAGAATTTAGTTTACCCTGGTGAAATTCAGTTTTGATTTGTTCTAATTTTCCTCATTAGTTTTCTATTTTTCCTTTTGGAATGGGGAAATTTACTTTATACCTTAGTTTTGGATGTGTGTATGTTAATTTCTGATTTTTATAAGGGTTTTGCTTGGAGTCTTGGTCAAGAATTTAGAGTCAGACTTTTAAGTAAAGCTAGAATACACACAATTTTGATGATTCTTGAAGAAGGATTGAATTCATTCCGAATTATGAGATTAACATGTAACTTTGGAAGCCATAGAGGGAGTTCTATATTTTTAATAAATGTCTCCCAAAGGCCCATGTGTTTTGGGCTTGGTGAGTAGACTAAGGCATTATTATAACATAGTAGAACCTTTAAGAGATGGAGCCTAGTTAAAAAAAAAAATAGGTCACTAAGGGTTGACCATTAAAGAATTATTAGAACTCCAACCCTTAATGCCTTTCTCTCTGCTTCTTGGGCACCATGAGATGAACATTTTCATCCATCATATATGCATATTAGAATGTACTACTTCACCACAGGACTAAGAATACAGGCAAGCAATTCTGTCAGGTTTCAGGACTAAAACCCACAAACCAAGAGCCAAAACATTTTTCTCTTATTAAGTAGATTTATTTCATGTATTTTTATACAGTAACAGAAACTTGGCTAATACAGAGCTTTAGACAAAATATATTATCTCAGGCCCTATTCCAGAATTAATGAACCACCCAGACCTTAGGTGGCTTGTATAAACATCTATATTGAAGAAGCATTGCTTTTTCAACAATCTGTGAATGGCAAAACACTATCAGAGAACATAAATCGGTGGAAGATGGCAGATATGAAGTTTCCCTACTAGATATGAAGAAAATACTACTAGAATGGTATTTAAGGTATTTAAGGTATAAAAGCAATACTACTGGAATGGTTTTTAAGGTACAGTGGCCTTAATTCATGAGTAGATTTATAGTGAAACAAAGGACCAATAGCAGAGCCCATTGTTTATAGCATCTTGATATGAAATTAGGGAAAACATGAAACTTTACAAATCAGTGGTGATAATATCTCTTCAATGTCTTCAGAAGCATATTTGTTCATTTTGTATATGTGTGTATGTGTGTGTTTGTGTGTGTGTGTGTTTGCTACATAAGTCAAAAGCCCTATGGGTGTAAATCAAAATTTCAAAAATAATTATAGGTGAATATGTTTATGACCTGGGAAGAAATAAGTATTGCTCTATATCTCAGTTAACAAAATATGATAGACTGAATTACTTAAAATAAATACTTTCCTCATAGTTTTAGAGTATAAAAGTCCAAGATCAAAAAGTTCAATTCTTTCAGGTTCTGGAGCAGACTCTCTTCTTAGCTTGTATGTAGGGGCTTTGTTCTCACACACCCATTCTTTTCAGGGTTTGTAATAAGACAAAGCAAAACAAAGATATACCATATTCCTCTTCCTATAAGGCTACCAATCCTGCCAAATTATGGTCACATCCATCATGGACTGAGTGTATCTTTCCTGTGTTGATTTAAATGTATCACTTAAAAGTCTTTTCAGTGACAATTGAATCCCCAAACTCATAAAATGGTCACAATTGGAAGTGAGACTTTGAAAAATGATTACTATTAGGTGAAGTGTCATGAAGGTAGGGTCTCTGTGATGAAATTCCTGATTTTATAAAAGGCAAAAATTCCTTAGCTAGACTATGTGCTATGTCTGTGTTGCTGTGTGATGCAATGTCCTCTATTATGATCTACTAGAAAGTTCTAACCAGATGCTGTTGCCATGATCTTGATCTTCCTAGCATCAAGAATGACAAATAAGTCTCTACTCTTTTTAAATTATGTGATCTCAGGCATTTTGTTATCTTTACAGAAAATGGACCAAAATAGTCTAAAATTCATATATTGAAGCTGAAATGTCCAATTGTGATTTATTTGAAAATGGGATTTTGCAGAAATAATCAAATTCAATTTGAGTTTGAGGTTTTGATTTGATATAGGTGATGCCCTTTTAAGAAAAGAAACCAGAAGTCCTGCTATCTCTCTGCATGTTTTCAAGAAGAGTCCATATCAGTGATTCTGAGCAGAAAGGAATTTCTGTTGCAGGGAAAATGAAAATTAAAACAGGTAAAACCATAAGCCCATAGGAAAAAGTTTTAAGAGAACAAGAAACGGGGTGGCTGATAGTACTGACAAAACTGAACAGGGTGCCCTCTTTACAAAGTGAGGGGACAACTTCATGGAGTTAATTTGGAAATCCAGTTTGTTAGTTTTACATCAGTGTATGACTACAGAATATTTTAGAAGAATCTTCTTCATGTCTGAAAGGGTTTCTTCCTTGCATTAGTTATGGAGCAGTAGCTATTCTTTTCCTTAAATGTGTCATGGTGTCATCCTACTGCTACTTGTAGCTGGTCCTTGTGTTAAGAGCAGAGTGATGTGGTGGCAAAGTAGGACTGGGAAAAAGATATATATTCAGTTTAGTTGGGTCACAGTTCATGGATTAAGGTTCCAGAATCCCTCCATCTTTTGTCCCCTTGAGAATGCTTGTCTACCTTATGAACTCAAACTGAGAAAGAAGCCACAGACAAAAACAGGCAAAAATATAACAGTCTGAGCAAATAAATACACAGTTGTTATGGTCTTCTTTAGGTTTAATTATTAAGGCACTAAATCTAAATATAGTCACAATGAGGTTAAAGCTTCGACACATAGATTGGGGGTGGGAGTGTGGTTGACAAAAAGCCAATCTAAAGCACTCTAAAGAATATAAATAGTGCAAAGCAAAATTAGATGAGCAATTAATAAGATTGCATTTAAATAAGTCCTTTGTATGACAAATGCATTATAAATAAATTTAAAGTTCTAACTATAGACTGAGGAGATATTTCCAACATTTATAATAAATTATTGTGAGAATATAAGTAACTAGTACACATCAAAAATAAAAGACAATTCAACAGGAAATATATGCAAAGGATATACAGGAAACTTAGTAAACCGGGAAACACAATAGTCAATAAACATATGAAAAGCAATTCAACCATTTTGCATTTCTGTAGGGAAATGCAAATTTTTGAAAAATGAGATTCTTTTCATTTGCAGGTGATTAGCAAAATAAAAATGAATCTGGCATTATCAAGAACTCGTAGCATGGGGAGGGCAGTTCTCATACACCTTTTGTTGAACAGTATATTAGTAGAAGCATGTTGGGTGTAAGTTTCACTCTTTCTAGGACAAGTGAACATGTGCACAGTCAGCGCTTTCATTTTTATTGCAAGACCTATTGAAACTCCTTCACCTGTGAAGGAGTAGAGATGCACAACCACCGGCTCAGAAATGGTTTTAAAGAGTAGAGCACTGGAACTAATCCACATATCTCCATCAGTAAAAAGAGAGAGAGAGAGAGACAGACAGACAGACAGAGAGCGCATATATATATACGTATATATATATATATATATATTAATCTATTTACATGATGATTTACATGATGGAATTTGGAACAGAATTTAAAGTAGTAAATGAGATTCTTATATGAACCAACATAGATACTGTAGACTTGAATGAAAAAATATTTAATGAAGGGGTAAAAAAAAAAGCAAGGTTTAGAATACTGCACCTGATAAGATAAATCTTGAGTAACTTCCATAATTATGGAAGGCATAAGGATCATGAAAACTTAGAGTGTGAATCCTCCGTTCCTTCTGCTTTCAGAAATAACATTCAAATTTTGTATTTTATTTATTTAGGAGAAAAGCTTTCTAGGGGAATACAATAGGAATGCTGAAAATGAAGTGAATGTAACAGCTCTACTAGTTTCAGACGATTTTCTTTCTGGCCGGCCCTGAATTTAACAAGTGTATAACAGGGGTGTTTAGGTAGTCTAACTAACAATTTTAGGATTAATGGAATTCACAGAACAAAGCTCAGTGGTGTGTGCTGACTTCTGTCCCTCTAGTTAAATGCCTATAACAGCACTCAAGATGTACTGATAGCTATATTTTCTGTAAATCCAGTCCCTGGCCACGTCAATAATGACTTGGCCTTTCTACATGCACCATCTCATCTCATGCATTATGCTTGACCCTGTGACTTAATGAGGTATTCCAGAATATAAAATATTTTTCGAAACAGTATTAAGTTTCAGAGCCTCAGAAAAGCCTCAAAATGGAAGCTAGGACTTGTTGGTTTGTTGTTGGCTTGTGGTTGAGCAAGAGGGTGAGTCACAGGCAGGCAGGTAAACAGACTAGATCGGCTCCCCACTACTGCCGCAGCTAGAGAAATGGACAGCAGCTTCCTCTACCTGCTGCTTTTGCTGCCAGCCAACTCCAGGAACTGCACCTTAATAACAGTAAGATCTTCCTAGTTGATTGGAGGTAATATTTATATGTTAACAGGCCCGCTTTTACCTCTTTATGACCTATAGGTCAGTGAACCAAAAAAGAGGGTCTGAAAAGAGACCAGGAGACCAGTGAGGAGTTGATAAGCACTTCAACTGGTATGCGTTGTCTTTGTTTCCAGTTACAATTTTGTTCTAGCCACACATTACAAATCACTGTTTCAATGCACAATTGTACCAGAGCACATGCTTTGCTAAAACACCTCTAAAATTTCCCTATTTAAACCCAGTATTCTGCATACCACCTGGTAGCATAACTCATTTTTAGCATGCTGCTATGCTCCTGAATCTGTTTATCAACCTTGATTCCTCTTACAGCACTGATAAGAACACATTATGCAGATGTCTTGAATTAGTTTAGCTTCTAATTGACAGAACACTTGAACTTGACTGAGAAGATAAACACTAAATAAACTGTATTTACACCTTTGTTTATCTGCTGCTTGCATTAGTATAAATGTTTAGAGGAGAAAAATCTCAACCACTAAATAACTTTTAAAGCAAAGCATGAAAGCTAGTTTTTCATTTAATTCCAAATTAACCTGAAAATTTTACAGAAAAAAATATTTAAGCTTTCATACTAAACCAATTATATGGGGGTTTTCGCTTTATGATTAAATATAGATTGTAAGAGTATTTAACAATATGTTTAATATTTGAGAAAGTTAGCAGAAAAAATAATAAAATATTTTATGTTTTATTTATTATAGAATGAGTAGTATTGTACTGCATAGCTGTCCTACACATTGCTTACCTACAATTTAGGACTGGTCTTACTGTAATTGATCCATCAAATAAATTTTTGGAGATTTAAAGAAAAAAATTATATCCAAAGAAATATTTCTCATGGTTTTTGAAGGATATTTTGTAGAATGAAATAAAGCCTTATAACAGTGTTACTTATAGGAAATAGCTATTCTATATGAACTGTTACATAGCCTATACCTGAACAAATTGGCTAAATTTTTACAAGTACTTTTTGTGTTTCTGTTGTATCTGTCAGTTTTATATCATTTAATTTTTAAGTTATATTTTATGCATGAGATTTCATTTTGCTTCAATGAACTATAAATCACTTAACTTGTGTTCCTAAAACAAATAATTTAAAATAGATAAATAACACTGATAACCCTGGTATCATAACATTTCTTTGTTCTACCTACTTTGCTTTAAGCATTTCATACTAAACTGAAGTAAAGTGAAAGTTATCTTTTTAACCTTATGAAACCTTAACAGACATCATTTTAAATAAATATACTATCTCTAAATATAAACTTTAAATGTTTTACTGTTATGTTACTGATCAGCAGAGTATAGAGAATTTAAAATGTCACACATTACTACTACCAGACTGATTTGTTTCTTGAACACTGTTTTGAACATATTACTATTACAGACACATTTGCATATTTGCAATTTATGTTCTTTTTTTTCCTTGTTTTCAAATGTTTGTGGTTTTCTTAATACTGATCATCATTAATCTTTTTGGCATTTTCATAGGGATCCCTCATCTTAACTGTATCGTTACAATAGCATTGTCATTTACATATAAGAAATTTTTAATATAATTAAATGATATGTGTTTACAGTTCAAAGCAAAAATGAGGCAAATACTTTTATAAAGTACTCAGAATCCATTTTATAAAATCATTGAGAATGACTATCATAAATGCAGAAACAGGATTTAAGTTCAAGGCAATAAAATGTAGATTTATGATTTTCCATTTCTGATGCAGGAGATTAGGAGATGAAATCATCATTAAGTAGACAGAATGGGGAAATGAGGTTTCCAAAGAAAAAATTGTTACTGGGTTGATCTTATGAGAGTAGTAGTTCGGAAGAAAAGAAAGAAACTGAGGGATAGATAGGATGATAAACTTATCAAGCTACAGTAGGCAGAATAATTATGAAAAGACAGAGAAGTTGAGCTTGAGATCCAGTTAAAGTAGATTTACCTGGAGGAACACTAGAAAACATTAAAGATTTGAAAACAATAACATGAAAAATCAGTCTCTTGTAAAGTGAAGAGTAAATAGAAGAAATGTTGTTCAAGGCCATTTGAAGGAGAAAATAGATAAAAGTATAGACCACATAGAAACTATGTGCTTATTAAAAATGGTTTATGAGGGGCTGGGGATTTAGCTCAGCGGCATAAGCACCTGCCTTGCAAACACAAGGACGTGAGTTCAATCCCCAGTACCGATTTAAAAAAATAAAAAAAAAAATGTTTAAAAATAGTTTACGAGTATTGAGATTTGTGTCATGGCACAGAGAGTGCAAACTAATGTATTATTGTTTTCTATTTTGTATATGGAAATTATCCTCAATACTGAAAAATTATCAAATTACTGATGTATGAAACATGGAATTTTGATTTACAGTAAACAAGGGTTTCTTAATTCCGATCATCCTAAACTATTCTTACTTTTGAATAACATAAGCTCAAATGATTTATGGACCATCTACTATGAAATATGTTTTATAACTCAAATAACTTAAGCTCTTGCTGATGGATGGGTGGCCTTCTTCTGCATGATAATTCAGAGAAATGACAGTTTTCATCCTTCTGCTGTTCTTCAGCTAAAGCCTTTGAGCTCCCTAAAGTCATCAGCAAAAAGGTAAAGGAAAGGTGAAAAAGACACATTTACCTCCTTAAACTGCATTCCAGAAGTGATATAAATCACTCCAATGACCAGAATGAGCCTTGGATCAAAGAGAATGGGAAATCTGGACTCTGGTCAGGTCGCTACTTCTTAACAACTCTTTGTACAAAGATAGGAAATATGAATTTTGGTGACTAGTAAGCCATCCTTACTACAGAAACCATCTAGTTTATGTCTTCATTTTGCCTAAAATAATTTCCAGGTTCAGAAGCAATAGTCAAATACTTTAACTTACAATTTAGGCTATATAACTGCACCCTTTATATGATCATCCATTTATTCAGTATTTATCTTTTTTTTCATCTTTGGCTGTGCACTACAGTTGGTGCTATGGATAACTCTTGTAAAACCATCACAAAACTCACATTTGAATTGAATGGTCATCATATTTTTCCATTTTAATATATTGAAATAATTTCAGTGATTTTTTTCCAAAAATTTTAACTGTGCATCTACTTTTAGCTATTAGATTTAGAGTCAACGGATGGTGAATATATTAATAAATATCTTTTGGACTGAATAACTGATGGCTGCAAGCATTACTAATATACTGTCTTTTTTTCCCCTCATTTGAAAAACTAAATATGACATCTCTTGTTAATTCACATATACAATAATAATTTTTTGAGCACTTAACATAAACACCTATGTGTGTTTTGTTCCTAGGATAAAGCAGAAATGAGTCAAGCTCAGTCCTCAAGGTTTCAGTATTTAAATATGGATACAATACAGATTTTAAGTGATATAAAGAAAATTAAAGCTCAGAAATGGGCATAAGGAGTGTTTCTAAAAAGCTTGCTGTTTTAAGTAAAGGGGTCATAAAATTCTATTCTGCTAAGGTAACAGGTGAGCACAAATCAAAAAGAAAACAAAAGGACAACCCACAAATCATGTTAGCAGAATTTGTTCCAGACAAGTTTTAGCAAATGCAAAGAATGTAAAACAGAAATACGCTTGCGCAGCATGAGAAGGAACTTGTGTTTCTGAGGCTGAGAAGATTAAACGAGTAAGTACACACTACGTCGTCGGCTGTATTATTCTTCTCAACTAAAGTTTCAACAAATTTTTTCCTGAGTCTAGGCCCTGATTTTCCTTTCATACAGTAATTATTTTAAAAGAATTACAATGGTTAATTTTCTCTCTGTTACCTTTGAAATACAAGTAAAACTTTTCTGAGCATCCTGCCAGTTTAACAACCCAGAAAATAACGATCCTGAGGACCTCAGCTCCATTTCCTTGGAATGTAAACATCAGAGAGGGTGTGCCTGATACTTCAGCTTCTGTGGGAGACTAGGAGCTTTCCTTTTCATGGTCACATTGCTTCGAATTGCAAAACTAGGTCCTGTCTGGAAGACAGATGAAGCTCTTTATTTTAGGTGAGGCCGCTGAGTTTGCTTTCCGTGGTTAAAATCCTCTACACCCTGTTTTAGCAGAAATGAATCCATTCACTGTCCCCTAATGCAGTAAGCTTGAATAAAATCTTCTTGTGAGGTTAATTTTGCCCAGTACAATGTTTATTTTGACAGAGTTAGGAACCGAACCACGGAATTAGAGCAAAAGCCAAATCGCCAATGGTCTTTGGATCATGTCATGACTCCAGTTTTCTTTAGAGTGAGTGGAAGGGTCTCTGGAGTTTTGAGCAGGAGACTGTCATGAAAAAGCAAATGTTCTGCAATGATTATTCACTCTCACATGGAGAGTGGGAATCAGAGCCGGAAATAGGAAAACCACTTAAAAGGTTATTGCAATAAGCTAATCGGTTTTCCCTTAAAAGGAAGTAACTCCAATCACCAAACCTAGTTGTTCATTTAGTATGAAAGGAAAGAAATTCCATGTTGTTACTTATAAGCATTGGCTAATTGGTTTGTTGTGGGTCTTGGAGAAATCAGATAGAAAGATTTGGGAAGGAACTTTGGGGAAGATTAATCTGATTATCATTTTAGAAAGGGAACAGAGTGCGAGAGTATTTGCATCCATTTGAAAGATTATGCTTAGGGCTGGACATTTAGTTCAGTGGCACAAGTGCCTGCTTGGCAAGGTTGCAAGTTCTATCCCTGGTACAAAAAAAAAGAAAAAGAGAGAAAGAGAGAGAGAGAGAAAGAGAGAGAGATTATCCTTGTTCCAGGCAGGAAGCCCAAATTCCAATACCACATCCTCCCCTATGTTCTGGCAGGCCTCTGTCTAGTAGCCTTTTGCATCTGGATGATCTCTACTTCCTGTATTTATTTGATTTCTGCAATGCAGTTTCATATAATACTTGTAATTATTATATTATATTATATTATATTATATTATATTATATTATATTATATGTTATATTATCTCCACTGAGCTATGTGGCCTGTTTGTTTTTGAACCTCCACTTACTGATAAACAGAATGTGTTACATTTTATATTTTGAACTAATTGATCATTAATGGATTTTTTTCAGATATAGTAATAAGTAGTTTGCCAGTTTAATATAGAACATCATAGATTTTTTTTCTCTATTCTTTAGTGGATGCTTGTGTACCAGTTGGTTTTGTTTTGTTATATGGAAAAAATTGTATTTAATTTTTTATTTGAGTCTTGTAAGCCATAGCATTATGAGGTCTTTAGCAAATGGTCTTGTTTTCTTTCAAGCAAATGTATGTCTGACTTTACATGTGTATAGAAATGACGTAAGAGGTGAACATGAGCTAGTCCACATTTATTCTAAAATTGAAACTCTTCCAACTGTATAACACTGTTCAGAAACCCAGTTCCCATTAAGATGTCTTCTATATCACTTTGCAAACAGTATATATCTTGAGTAATGAAAAAAATGCCCTAGAGGTATAGCAGTACCTGAGTGGAGCCCTCGCAATAGCTGTGGTGTTTCTAAAGAGTTCTGCGGAGGCATGCAAGAAAGTGCGAGTTCAGCTTTTCTTTTAAAGTTTCTCCATTTGTAACATTGAAATCATGCTCACCTACCTCTCTTGGGTGTTGCAAAATTAATTAGTGCATAATAGTTCTCTGGTAATCATGAAAGAAACTCAAGAGCATATATTGACTGCTATTCTTAATGTAAATGCTAGTAATAAAAAAAAATTCTACACTTGCCTCTGTTTTATTTGGTGATCAGTATTTTGTGAGTTTAAATACCATGGAAGACTATAAAAATATATATTGGTATTAGAAAATCTTTCTTAAGTATGTAAGATCACAGTCTTAGAAAACATTTCTTAAATAAAATATTGAAACTATAAGGGAAAGAATTTTTTCTTTTATTCACTATAGTATCTTACATATACAGAAACTTCTTTGATACTGTAATCTCTCTCTCTCTCTCTCTCTATATATATATATATATATATATATGTATTTTTTAAATTAATATACATGTATACCATAGTTTTGTTTAAAAACTAATCAAAAGCAATATAATTTTGTATTTTTATCTATACTAAAGATTCAGTCATACACAATCCATTTATTTCCATGTAAATGATTAATCACAATTATTTTATAAATACTACAATTTAAAGACCTAAGCAAAACTTCAGTGTTTTTATAAAACCAATTAATTAGATAACATGAACATCTTAATTCATACATATGCTTATTTTAGTATTATAATTTACAAAGAAGATACACTATAATTCTTACCTTGTTTAGCTTTTTTCTACTATATTTTTGGTGTTTATTAATGATTCCTTTGTAATTGTGTTAATATGGTTCCTGTGTTTTAATGTATCTGCACAGACTTTTCTAATGTTGCTGTCCTCTTTTTTGCATTTAAACATGGACTTCACTGCATGCAATATTAGCATATGGCATACCCTTTCACTTTCACCACTTGAAACACTATATTCATCTGGTCCTAGTAGAAATACGAATTCAGAATAGATTTTCCTACCATAGATATTTGTTAAAATTCTCAATTAACAAGAGCAAGATTATTTCAATGAATTGTATTTATGAAACTGGCAAAGCTAACTCTCCTTATTTTGTTGCATAATTAATCTTAGGAGCTCACAAAATGTCATGGTAATCACAGTTGGTTATGTAAGATATCCATTCAAACTTCTTAAAAAAAGCAGAGAGAAAAAAAAAGAAAACAAAAGTAAAATAGAAAAAAAACTCTTTGTCAAAATATCAAAATTATTATTTGGTCATTCAGTTATTGTTTAGACATGTGACTTCTATGATGCCTCAGTTTTATGAACCTGATTGTGTTGTAGAATCCACTCTCTCATATCCATGAACTCCTTCTCATATATGGGAAGGATGAGTTACAATATTCCTTATATTTCTTTCTCTCTTTTTATGTTAGTCTCACATTCTCCTTTCTTTTGCAATGATCCTTTCCATTCTGGAGACTGAGTGTTAGGGTCTGAATGTTAGTGCCTCTTCAAGCTGGCATGTAGCAACCCTAACCTTCCCAATTGACGCTCTTAGGTGATGGGCTTCAGGAGGTAGTTAAATTAGGTTATTAGGTTAGAATTTTCAGAAGCAAGATTAGTGCTTTTACAAAAGGGGCCCAGAGAGTGCCACTGCTCTCCTTCTGAAAAGTAAAACTCCAAGTCACTGGTCTGCAACCCAGAAGAGGGCCTTCATCAGAATCATAACCAAACTGACTCTACAATCTGGATTTTCCACCCTCTAGAAATGTAAGAAATAAATATTGTTTGTAAGCTACCAAGTCTGATAACTTTTCACAGCAACACATACTGAGTTTTTATTCAGCTAATGTATTTTATTATTTTTGTGGCACTCTGAAGATCATTACTGGCCATTTGGGGGCTGTGGGTGAGCAGAACAAGAAGTTGCCAAGCAGCAAGCCTCCCTGGGAGTCAAGCACCATGTGCAGGCTGCTGAGGGGAGAACCAATAAGATACCAACTCTTCAGCACACAGGCTGGGAAACAAGAAGAGGCTCCACCCCTCTACACTCCACCCCACCCCCAGCTGTAAGGAATTGCCTGATCCAGAGAAACACAGGCTGTGATGATAGCTATTGAGGTACAATATAATTTAATGCTTGTAGTGTTTAGTGTTTCACTGACTTTGCAGGTCTGAACCAAGTAGTCTGATCATCTATTCAGAGGATAGCAATATGCAATATAGCATCTATGAGGGATCTCCTTCTGAAGAAGGTAGCCATTGTTAATTCTCTATTATTTTGTTTTAGGTCTTGTATCATTTTCATTACTTCTTTGGATTGACATTTATTGTTTTGTTTTGTTTAATTTTATTATATCCAATGGCATGGGTAGCTATTGCAAAGATACATTATGGTAAACATTTTGGATTTACTATTATCTTGTTTTGAAGTCTTTTATTGCATTCATTGTTTTGTTTTTTATTGGCTCTATTCTGTTCCATTTTGTTGATTTTTACTATGTCTGAAGTTATCTGCAGCTATTTTGAAGACAACGAGAGACATTATGGTAACCATTGTTGATTTCCTATTGTTGTGGAGTCCTGTGGCAATTACACAGGTTTGTTTTAATTGGCTTTATTCCACATTATTTTGCTTGGTTTTATTCTCTTTAAAATAAAAATTTAAAAAGTTAAAGAAAATAAAGTACATTACTGTTCCACAAGTTTTATACCTAATGTTTCTCAATAAATTTTCTTGTCTCTAAATTCCTATGTCTGTCTGTGTATGGGCATCTCTGTTATTAAATGTAGTACATTTCAAACAACATTCACCAAAATTTCATTTAAAATTCAAAATAAATTATCCTTGGTAAATACCATTATATATTGGCTTTATATCACTAGGCCAATAAAACCATGTAAATATTTTTTTAGTAATATAGAACTAAACAATTATAGCATATATGTTATAGAAAATATATATTTATGTTTCCAATGTTGTATAATAAATATATTTAATAATATATATATTAATCAATTGATTATATGATATATTGTATAATTAATATATTTATTATTTACTCAATTGGTTTTATTCTCAGAATTTAGATTTCTGCTGTCACCACTATTAAATTTTCCACCAAAGTCAACCTTATTGAGCTTAGTGATATTTCCTTCCAAGTAATATTTCACATACAAATACCAATATTACTGAGACGTATGCTTATGCTTTCAATTTTCCATGAAAATGACAAACAATTTTATCTTTCTATGTTTATGAATTGGTTTATTAGAACCTCTGTAGCTAAGCAAACTAAAACTGATATGGAGGGCTTTTCAGTAAACAAAAGAAACAGTAATCTATGGAGCTGAAAGGAAGTTAAAAGTAAACTCCACTGAAGAAGTTCTCCGCGTACTTCTATGGATGTTCTCCTTTCTTTCATTAACCAATATTTCCTGTTTTTAAAATTGATTCGAAATAATCTAAAAAAAGATATATAATAAATAGGCATAATAATATAGGCATAGAGTTTAAACACAAAAAAAAATACTTAAGAGAAACACCTTTGAGTACCACCATTCAGAACATTATTTTTAAAAACTTTTTTTTAGTACATGTTTGGCAGCATGTTACAGATACATTTCTTTTGGGAAGTTGGTGTGTGTACATCTTATTTTTCATCTCTTTGCCTTTCCCTTGCTCTCTCTGCCCTCCCTCTCTCTTGATCCCCTTTCCATCTGAGAAAGATCGATCCTGCTACTTCCTATTATCTATCTTACATTTTGCTCTTTAGTGGTGCTTTAAGTCTCTCATACAGGAGAAACTATGCAATATTTAAGCTGGTGTCTGATTTATGCCACTGAGCATTATGGTCTCGAGGTGCATCCATTTTCCTAACAGTGACTCAAATTTATCCTTCTTATGGTAGCGTAGCACTTCACTGTGTGTAAATACATTTTCTTTATTCATTTTTTTGTTGATAGATATTTAAATTGCTTCCAAGAAAGCTATTAGTAACTGTACCACTATAAACATGGGTATTCATGTGTAACTGTAATATGATGTCATTAAATGTTTTGAGAGGAAACCTAAAAAATGGAATAAAACATTATTTTTAAGATACTGCCTTATCGGATGTTTCTTTAAACTTGAATTTTGGTTTTAAATTGGTCTGTTTTGATGTACATGGTTCTAGAGCTTTCATTTTTATTGATTCGTTGTAATTATTGAGTGAATAAACTTCAGATTATTATTTCAATTGTGAACACTGAGAGAAGTTACAACAATGTCAATATGGTCTTTTTTTGTAAATATGTTTTAATGCACATGTGCAAGAGTTTATAACAAGGTTTAGAATTGCTAATTATAGAACAAATACATTCACATTCATTTGGACTCTTAACACCAAACTTATCTCTAAGTGATTCTAACGAAATTTGGCACCAGCCAATTTCCATGTGAAAACGTATCAGTTGATTTTATTCATTTGCTGAGAATGAGACTATGCATCACTCTGATTTTTATTTTCATTTCTGTGATTATTAATGAACTGAACATTGTTTCATAAATTTTATGGGCTATTTGTGCTGATAACCTCAGTAAAATTTGTGAAATTGTCATTTGTCTTTTATATTTATTCATAGTAATGACTTCAAGTATTCTGGATATGTCCTATGTTGCTTTATGTCTTTTAAGCTCTTTGCTTGGATTGTTTACAGATTTTTACATTCTATAAGTCTCTGATAAATAAAAATTTCATGCAAAATTGTTTTATGTGTATTGAATAAGATAGAATCCCATTGTTGTATTATTCACTAATTTGCCCCTTTCTGAATTTGAAATGTTAGGCACACATTTTGTTATCTTTAATTTTAATTTGAAAATAAGGTGAAACAAAAATAGTATTTAAACTATTATGGCTATAGGTTATACCAGAGAGGCAGTGCATTTTTCTTCCACTAGAAGAACAAATATATTCTTCAAGAATATTAATATTTTTTTACAACTTCCTTTACTGAAGAGTTTGAGTTAATATATCTGAAAGTTTTAATTGGAATCATGCCCTGACAAAAAAAAGCAGAACTGGGACTCTGGTTAACTACCAAATCTTACATTTTACCTCATTTTTTATCCTTTAAAATGTAAGAAAGTTCCTCTAGTATTTAAATATTATATATAATACTATCAAAGCCCAATTATCTCTCTAAAGCCATTTGTAAGTTTATAGGTTTATCCAAGAACATTGCACATTGGTTATCACAATACTCAAAATTGATTTTAGATTATTATTTTGGGCACTACTATTCTGAGGAGTTCATTATACATTGGATGTGATATTCTAAGCCAGTAAATCATCAAATGATACTCTTGTCATTCAGTGATCTGTTAAGTACTCATATAACAAGGTTTGCATGCATTAAAAGAATTACAACTTCAGAACTGTTTTCAATGTATGAGTAGAGTCAAGTAATAAGAGGTAGATACTAAAAAATATTATATCCTTTTATTGACAAGCAATTACCAAGAATGCAGACTTTCTTTATTTTTACTCATTAATAGAGGGGAATGATGGTAAATTAACTCAGGCATTGTTTTAATCAGCAGTGAAAACCTTGCCCACACACTGAGTCTATATTTTCTGTCTGTGCAACCTCTCCAAAAGTACAAAAGACAAACCTAGTTTTAGTAAGAATTATTATGGGAAATAAAAAAAGACAGAGAGGCAAAAGCAACTTCCTTAGTGTAAGTTTAAAAAAAATTGAAACATTTTCCCAGAGATTGATGAAATAGTAACTCATCAGGTTTCAATTTACCATGTTCTTATTACACGATAAAATTTGTTAATGTCCAAGTTAACTAGTTTATTTCTATTAAGTAATCTTTGGGAATTTTACATAAAAGAAAGTAATAGAAGTTTTATTATATATGAAAAGATTTGATCAGTTGCTATAAATATACACAAAATAGAATAAGACAAGAAAAAGTCTTGCATTTGCAATTTAAAGCTATCGGGCAGGTGTGTAATGTCACATGCCTGCAGAATCCTATTTATAAATGCACATTTTAATAGCAACTCATTGGCCCTATTCATTAAGGGGAAAAGTGCTGATTAGAAACAATTTTCATTTTTTCAGTGCACCCCAAGAGTTCCTTCTTTCTAAAAAAATTCTAATTAGATAGCTTAAACTCATTTTAATTAATTCATAAATTTTTATGAATTCATAAATATTGTTTCATTTAGATCATTGCTTAAGCATTATATACATATGTATATACATTTACATAAAATCAAAGTTACGGGACAGGAGAGTGAAAGACAGAAAGTAACCATAAAGTATGTTACATTTAAAGAAAACATTTGAATAAACAATGTGTAAATTTGTATTATAGCTTTGAATAGCTTAAAATGATATTTTTTAAAAAAATACTGTGTTAAAATTAATAAAAATGTTTTCCTCAGACATCCATTTTTCTATGGGAGAAAACATTAATCTTATATTTTCTTTTCAAAGAACGTATATATTACTGTTTGAAATGCTGACTTTTTCTAAGCCATCACTCATAAAATCTGTATTTAATTCTGTAATTTTATTTTTTAAACTAAGGTGAGATGTGATTTGATCTATGTTTAAGAAACACATTGACAGCATTGTCAGAGGAAGGTAAGGGTATTTATTAGTCAGCCACGGGAAGTCAGTGAGGAGGCCAGGGCCACAAGCTGGAGAAGAGACCGTGAGCCTGTAAACAACACAGGTAACCATGGGAATGAGAAGGAGAAGATGGATCCCAAAGATATTCAGGAGACGGAATTAGCACGATGTGCTGACTGATTGAATGTGAGTGATGAGACAAATGGATGAGTTGAGGATCATAATGAGGTTTCCTAGCTTGGGTGACTGGCTGAATAGTGATTTCATTAACTGCAAGGAAAAGAAAAAAGGAAAGAGCAGTTTTAAAGAGAAAGATAACAACCTTGGCCTAGAATGCATTAAAACTAAAATCTTTTATTGGCATCCATATAGAATATATCTAGTAAAAGTTTTTAAAATATAGATCTGTATTACATGATTGAGGGGACATTATTAATATAAAATTTAGAACCATCTGGAATAAAAGATGCTATACAGGAATAGAGCTAACCTACTAAAATCACATGTAGTGAACAGAGAACAAGTCCATTAGATGAACCTTGCAAAACTGACATTTAAGAGACATGTAGCTAAACAGAAACAAGGAAAGAGGACAAAAAGGGATTGACTAGAAAAGAGAAACCATAATTAAGGCACAGGATGTTGTACCATTGAATTCTAAGAGAGAGGGAGTATTTGCACTATCAACTGTGTGCACAAGGCATCACCGTTACAAGATTTCAACAGAATTTCAGAGCAGTTTTCCAAACTCTGTTCAGGGCAGATACCAAACTGAAATGGACTGGGGGATAAAGCAGAGGGTACAGAGTTCAGAAACTCACACTACTATTTCCACTTGTTTTATTCTGCATTAGTTTTATTTAATTTTATCATAAAGTTACTTATTACACATCAGGTTATGCTAAGTGGGCACTGCTGCAGGCCCACTTTTTTCATAGCTGATTCCTCTCCTTAAGTAATACTTAACAGATTAGTTCTTTGGATTAAAGACATTTAATATTGAAATTACAATTATCTCGCTTACTCTTCATAGGAATTTGTAAATTTCCCATCCCTCTAAATCCTTTCTCTCTCTGAATGATTTGATTTGTGTTACAGTTTGAATCTAAAATGTTTTCCAAAAGTCCACATGTTAATGGCTTAGTCCTCTGCCTGGTATTGAGGATGATGGAATCTTTCAGAAGCTGGGCCATTGAGAGGGATAATGGCTCCCCATCCCCTTTTTATTTCTGCTTTCCATACCTCCATCTGAGGTAACTGGGTTTGCTCTACCACACACGCCTCACCATGATGTTCTGATTTACCCCAAACCACAAATCTTCAGGCTTCAACAACTAAGAACTGAAATTTCTGAAATTGGGACATGTTAAATTAATTACCTTGTATATTTTGTACAGTAAGAGAAAGCTAACATAATTTATAAGCTGCATTTTTATAACTAGAAAAGATTATCTTTAACAAACATTATTTGATTTGAGTTTAAATGTAACATCTGACACAAGAGTTAGAAACAGAATTCAGTGAGTTATGATCATTATGTAAGACAATGTTTCAGATTCTTACATCTCTTTATCACAAATGAGTAGATAATGAATGGAATTTAATTTGCCATTTAGGTAAATCTGTGATACTCTATATTGAGAGCTATTATTTTTAATTTTGTTTCTATAAAACATATATTAAATTATTCTAAAAACAACTAGAATCTGCCTAAAGAATTAACTTTACAAGATAATAGAATATTAACTTGAGTCTTATAGTGGCAAATATTTATTAAACTCTTGGAGGAAGGACCGCTTAATAATACTGTATTTTTTAAATATCTATATTAGTTCCTTTTCTCTCATTGTTGAGATAAAATACTTGAAACCCAAAGTTAAAGCAAGAAAGATTTATTTAGCTCACAGTTTGTAGAAATTTCAGTCCATAATCATTTGACTCCAAAGCAGTGTGGCATGGCAGAGGAGAAACAGTTCACAACAGACAGAAAGTAATAAAGCAAAAGGGACAAGACAAGCCCCTTTCTGTCCCTTACATTATTTACTGTCTACTGAAATTAGGGTGGCACCAAACCAATCAGTGAAATGATTTAATCCCAGAATTACACCCTCTAGATTTAGCAACTTCTGAAAAAGCTCCATCTATGACCACAGGAGATTTTGGGGGGATATCTAGATCTAAATCATAACAGTATCTTCATTCAGTTTTGAAATCTTATCTACTGCATGTATTATCTTTCCACATATGTACAGTACAATTTATACATGTTACATAAATTTCTGTCAAGAAAAACTGGCACATTCAAATTCAGGTAAATTAATAAAAGTATTATACACCTAACTGTGAAGACAGATAGAAAAACTAAAGTGCTAGCAAAATGTACAAGGCTAACAAGTCTTCCACACCAAACTCAACATCTGGGATGGGAGACAGAGCAGTAATCAGGGAAACTGCAGGAGAGGGCTGTGGGACAAACTGACTGAAAAAAGCTAAGGGATTAGAGTAAATGATCAGATACCTTACAATAGAGCCACAGGAGTATGGAGAAGACACTGTCTCATTCTCTTCATCCCTTGTCTCATACTTATCCCATTCCTATGGTGCCAGTATGCAACCCAAAGGCAAGAGAGTCTGTTGGAAGCATGGTGCAGGTTAGTCTCCAGGGTTTAACCTGTGTGAAGAGATAATGAAGAAAAACTTTGCATGAGGTTAATTGCATTTGAAAAGGTTTTTTTTGGGGGGCGTTTTCCTTTGTTTTTGTTTTTTGGTACCAGAAATCAAACTTACAACCTGGCACCTGCCAGGCAGGCACTTATGCCACTGAGCTAAATCCCCAACTCAGAAAAGGTTGAACAAAAGTATGTTCATAATAGTTAAGTTTCAAGAAAAAAAAATAGAGAGACTATTCTGCCACATACCATGTTACAATGGCTAAAAAGTAAATAAAATAAAATAAACAAAAATAAACTGGAATAACCAGATACTGGCAAGGCTGAAGAGAAATCTGAAGTGTAATTAACTATTTTCTACCATACAAACTTGTATAAAATTGGCACGTCTTACCAAAACCAAGTATACCTTATAAGGAAACAGTGCCATTACAGAAAATGTAGAAATAGTTATATTGTATACAAAAAATATTCATATTTGATACTAATAACAATACAATTTGTACAATCAAAATGAGAAACAATATAAATGATCAATAATAAAAGAATAAATTGTGCCTCATTTATAAGATTAAATACAATGTTGTAATGAAAATGACTATCCAATAATACAGTGTCTTGGTTACTTTTGTCTCTTTATTGAGACAAAATACCTGACACCCAAAATTAAGGAGGGAAAGGTTTATTTAGCTTACAATTTTTTGGAAATTTTAGTGCATACTCAGCTGGCTCTAAGGCAAGGTGATATGGTACAGGGGCAACCGTTCATGGCAGCAGCAGGCAACAAGAGCAAAAGGGGAAAGCATGCCTCACTCCCTGCCTTACACTGTATGCTGGCTCTTCATCCCTGGGCAGGTGCAACACTCACATTGCCAATGCCAGCAATAGACAACGAACCAATCGCAAATGCTAGATTCGGCCATCTGGGTGACTGCATGAGGCTTTAGCAGTCATCCAAACACAAGCCATAGCACAAATAAAAATTTTACAATGTGTAATGAAAACTGAAAATGCTAAAGAAAACACAATTACGTTACCATTTATGTAACATTCAGGCATAAAACATATCAAATACTACCAAGCATAAAAGTTGTGGAAACAGTCCCTACTTTCATTTGAGAAGTAATTATACAGGTACATCACTTTTCAAGTATTCAACAAGCTATAACTTATAATTAGCTTACTTTCCTATACACGTGTTATCATTAATTTTTAAAAGAAGAAAATTTAAGAGAAAACAGTAAAGAATGAATGAAAATTCAAATGAAAATATTGTTTCTTTGTTTCCCAGTGTGTATCTATGTTGCTTGAAGTTTGACTCAGTCCCCTTTACAGCAGAACTTTCAGGTCTTCCTTAACACTTTTGCTACCACTCATTACCAAATGAATGAAGAAGAAGGAGCAGAAGCAAAATGAAAGAGCCTATTTGGGAAGGGCCATGAAATTTTAATTAGCAGAGATTTGAGAAAAAGTAGTTCAGTTGATTGAGCAAGAGCCATAAGAGAAAGAAAGAGAAAGAGACAGAGAAGAAATACCTTAACATATGTATGAACAAATAAAATTCCTATTGTAGTGAAAATACACACTAAAATCTTAAAACAGATATGTACAAAAACTAGACTCAAAACCAAATGCATGGGACCAAAGCAATTATTCCCTATGACTTCAAATAAGGTGGTTAGAAAAGGATCAGCCCTCTCAAAGTTTAGATTAAGTATAAGAGAGGGGAATGTAATCGAAATACAACTCATATCTACCTGACCCCTTCTCTTTGGTTGACTGTCTCCACAGAAACCTCAATAACCCAAGTGTTTCAATAGAAGAACAGTCAGAAAACTGTCACAGTTTATAAAATAAAAGGAAATAAAAAAACCTGTTCATCAGTGAAATAAAGGACTACAAGTGAGTTCCTCCAAATTCAAATGTCATACAAATAATTAAAACTAAATTTTATAAATGTTCCTCTACTGAGTCAATAGAATTTGCTCCATCTCAATTTGGAGGGCAAGAGTTTTAAATCAGCAGACATATCCAAAAGATCTGGTTTAAAGGATTTTGATTTTGTTCTAGACCAGATTTATCCCTTTAGTCTTGTCAAAACAATCTTTTAAAGACACCCATTTATTTATTTTATATGTGTTCATAGGTACCAAATAAGTAACTCATTAAGACCCAAAAATTCTTTAATTTTTTATTTCTTTTACCTGTAGATTTTTTTTTTGTAATTTAAAAGATCAATTGTCTAGTTATTGGTAATTAGGTTACACAATGGTATGTATTTATTCAAATGCATCTTTCTATGGAAAGACCAGGAAGTAACCTTATCAGATTTCAAATAAAATTTTAGAAAAGCCCTCATGGTCCCCCAAAACTCATTCTCAGGATGTAAGATTTTTGGAAAAGGAAGAAGAATATCAAACACCATGTTCATGTTCCTGAAAAGCACTTTTCAACCCCCAAGACTCTAGTCCTGTCAAGAGGAGAAGACAGGCCTGAACTGAAGGGTCTGCATAATTATCAACTAAGGTGACGCAAACTCCCTCACATGTACACTGGGGACTGAGCTAGCAAGTATTTTCTGTAATAAGTGTTCTACATGCATATCAAAGGCAAAGTTCTTTGGAATTCTAGTCATATAAAGGTACAAAGAAAATTAATTATGTCACCATTTAAGAACCTACAAAAGCCCTCCTTCCATAGTCATAGTCTGGAGCATTACCAGCTGCCACTAGACTCTCCCTATTTGTAAGTTTCAGTAAACCTTATGTTTGTACGATATGCAGATATTATTTTAGTTCTCGTGGTAATGTGCCTCACTGTCTTAGTGCAACTATGCTAAGGACAGGATACAGAAATTAATTTAAGAAAGTCAAGACACTTACTTATGTAGAACATGAAAGATGATGTTCAGTATATACATCTCTAATACCCTTAGGGACACAGGGACACAGGAACATTTGGGCTAATAGACATTTGGAAATATCTCTAGTAATACAGCTGTGTATTTGTGATACTGGGCAGCCTTGTCTAGAATTTCACTATCAAAGCGTTAGCTAGGGAAATAGACTAAAAGGCCATTATTCTTGGTGCTTCTTAATGAGACAAAGTCTCCTGAGAGCTTGACACATTCTGACAAAGATTATAGTGCTACTAAATGAAAATCTTACATGTTTCAAATTCTGTGTGCTTCCAGACTGGCCACCTGGTACAAACTGACACTTATATACACAGGTAAGTAGAAACCAATGGCAAATTTTGTCATTTGGTCAACGGTCAAGCTCTCAAGGACATAGAACAAGATGAAAGAGGAACCTCGTGTAGTTTTGGTTTTAGGAATCCACATCAGAGTTTTGTCTAAACAGATGCTGACCTGGTAAGTACTTCCAATCTTACCAGAATGCAGAGGCAGCTCAGATATCAGGCTTATTAGGGTTTTAGACTTGTGTTCTATCCAATGGAACCCATTCTAAGTTAGTAACACAGAGTCAAAGAACAAAGCAAAACTGACTAATTCTGAGAGAAAGGTGATCACACATTGAATGTTCAAAATAAAAATATACCAGTGTCAATATGCTTAAGGACAAGTGCAAAACAAAGTCAAATATTTTTCTTTTATTAATTCAAATTTAGAAAGAAAAAAGAAAGGAGACTTTTGCTATCCACTCTACTGGATTTCACAAATAGAGGCCAAACCTCCGAAGAATGCCTATCCTTCTGCTATCTTTTCAGACTTTGGGCTCCTTTTCTGTGACTTCTAGGAGAGTTTATTTGAAACAGGGCACCAAATCTGCAGAGAAAAAGACAAAATCCCCCTCTTCTCTTTGTTGGTTACCTGGAATAAACTGATGTAGACTAATTAAAGAGGATAAAAACACAAAAATGTACTACATGTATGCATAAAACTATATAGTACAATAACGTACATGCTCAATATATTCAGAAATTTACATATCCTTCCACTAGAGGAAAAGGGAGAGAGAGTGTACATAAATTTTAGGAATACCCAGAGTTGGAGAATGTACACTATCCTTGGACTAAATATTGGTCCTGCAGAATAGATATGCTGTGTAAGTGATTCTTATTGTGAATAAAATAGAGAACAATTGTATCTGACAAAAGTCTGCTGACATGTACTGAGAGACTTTGCTTTTCATTCCTGTAAGATGATTTTTTAATGAAAACACAGAGAATAGAAGAGAAGAAAATATTTACTTATTGTTGGATATAGACTTGGAGAGATAAGACAAATTTGCAGAAAGTATCTTCCTGAGGCAGGAGAGACAGAAACCAGAAAAGGTCAGAGACCTGGATTCTGAAAAGGCTCTAAGACCTCTCAATTATCAAAGCAGCACTGCTTCACAAATTCTCTTTTGAATTTTCACAATAGCTAACAGTGAGATATATTCCAAAATTTGGGCTTTATCTAATAAAACATGGAAATGGAGCTTGACAACACCACAAGAAATTTCTGATGTTGGCATACAAGGTCATCTTATGGTAGGAAAAGTATAATAGTATAATACCTTCACATCCTTGGGCAGGAATCCTTTCATTCAGCCACAGTTATATCTCAAATCCCATTTGTTAATGTAATCATACTGCAATTTCCCAGAGTATAAACTGCTGAGGTTATAAAAAATGATTACAGAAGATTTCTCTTCTACCAATTCTGCATCTTTCTTGCCAGTTAAAATTTAGATAGGAAAATAAAGTAGATACTAGATAGACAGATAGATAGACAGAAATATGTATGTACATACATAGAGATAAATAGTTAATAAATTAATGTGAATAGAGCAAAGTGTGTTTTTATGTGTCTGTATCTATTGAGATGTGCTCAGGACACATGAATACAAAGTTGTAGTCAAAAAAGTTCAGCAGTTGCGGTTCTAAAAAAAGCAAAATAACAAGGTTATCAATAAGTCAAATACCAAAGCAAACAGAAAAAGAGTAAATAAAGTTCTAATTTAACTAATATTTTAAATTAATGTCAAAAGAAACTGGTCATGTTGAATGAGCATGACAAAGAGGAGCCTATGGTTTCATGGTATATTTTAGTAATTTGATTATCTAATTTTACCTCAGCTCAAGACTGTATTTATATCTAAAAGAAGATAATAAATAGTTAAGCAGAGAAGTACCTACTTGCCTGGAAAATCCCATATTAAAAAAAAATACAAATAAGATTTTCCTTCAAGAAGAAATATATTTCCATGACAGGTTGGAAATAAATCCTTAAAAAAATACATTGCATCTGACAGTAATTAAGCCTCTATTAAGTCTGTTGTTTATTTTTAAGTTCAAATTTACTTAACAGCCATTAAATTCTCAGCATTTGCATTTGCCTGTGAGATTCTTCTGTGCTTTTCTCTGTGGTTCACAGCAGGCAATCATACTAATAATAATGGCATCTTACTATCAGAAGAGAATCCAGGTAGTCAGAGAAACAGGGATATGACTTGATGTTTTAAAGTTAATCTTTAAATTTATCATTTTTGTGTACAAATTGATTTGCTTTAATTTCATGTACTTTTTTCGCATGCTTTTTTTTTTTTGAAGAAGTGAATTTTGGGGGGATTGAATTTGTCCGTAGATTAACAGAAAGTGAACAGAGCAAAATTGCACTTCAGATAGAATGTAAAGAATAAGGAAGGATCCATATAGTGAAATCTAATAGGCTTGTTTTAGACCTTAGCTAATTAATAAAATTGCATATTTTTGTTATAATATTGACTATCAAATTATTTCCACTGCACCCAATGATACGAAGGACCCAAAAAATGAAATACAGTTTAACAAATTTATAGGATAGTAAAAAATATAGTGTACATTCCTGTATTAATTATCAACAGAAACTTTTCTGACAGTACATTAAATAAAAACACAGGAAACATATTGAGATAGTGTCGTTAGAGTGAATAAATGGTATTTCCCCTTGTCTCTACCAGAACACTGAAACAGATAAGAGACAAAGCAAGGTAGTTGGCCTGTGTGTTAGGGAATCAGCTTTCTAACATAAAGGCACAGAATTACAGAGCTTCTAAACTCCTACAAGCTGTGCACTAAGAGGAACTAAGTAGAACGCCAACAATCTCCATATGATTATATGACCAAGAATAATAACTCCCAACCTGTGTGATGTCAGATGTGCCAAGTACAGGATCTCACAACACTGAGGAATAAAGTTGTGAACCAAAGAACGAGTTTTATTGGAAATAAGACAAAAAATAACTCTTGGTTTTCCAGGAAAGGTCTCAAGTGTGTAGCCGTTAGAGCTCTCTATCAGGTATGCTTTCTACAGCAAAATCACAATGTGGATCAAATTACAATCAACCTAAAAGATCACAAGAATATTTGCTTAGCTAATATTGATCCAATAGGGAACCAAGGCTTATAGCAAGCAAGTGTATATGGTGAGTATCATTAACTTTAGTTTGTAATTCTAATCACAGCAAGAATGATGGGCATTCCTGGAAAGGGTTGGGAGTGTAAGTCCAGAAGTGTTAGTCACCCACCTATGTATCTGATGCCTATCTGGGCTCACTACACTGAGTGGAGGTAATTACTATCTGACTATTGCCCTTCAGCCTTGAGATGTTGCTCTTTTCAGGTTCACCTCAAGCCGTAGTCTCAAAGTATCTTATCCCCTGCACTGACTCCCTCAGTGTCTGATCCCTCTCTGACTGCATAATAATTTCCATCTAACATAGCCATAATAATTGCTTATGATAATGAAAAAGGAAGTTTTACAAAATAGGAATATTTTCAAATAAAAGAAAAAAAAACAAGGAGTAATTTCTCAAAATATTTTTAAAACTTTTAATGATAAACATTTGCAAACTGGTGGCCCTAATACAACTGGCAACATTATGAGGGCCCTTATTTCTCCAGACAAAGAAAACTATCTCCTGCATTTGTGTGAAAATCACAGATTCCCAACAGAGGCACACCAGAGAACCATTTTTGATCACAAGTGTTTATATTTTCAGCAGCCTGGGAATAAGCAAAGAATTTTAATACAACAGATTACTTATATTTGATGTTTTAAAATCAACTAATGTATACATGGTTTTATTTTTTATGTGCAGTTTTCTATATTAGGTAGCTTTTGTTATTATTATATTATTGTTCTCTTTTTCAAATGGAGGTTGTCCATTACAACTTTTGTGTCATAGAAATCAGCTGTTTCAATCGATACGTAGTGCTAGCATTTTTTAAGGCTATCATGAAACATATTTATGGAATGAAGCCTTACAATGCACTCTTTTTTTTAATCAAAGAGAGCTTTTCCTGTATTGATTGTTTCAACTGTATCTGCCAATTTAAATATTAACACCATACCCACATTTTAATTTTATATAAATCATATTATAGAATCTTAAAAGTTTGTATATACATTCTTGTCAATTGAATTTTTCCTACTCTGTAAAAATCAGAGTAGTTGTTCTGTGTATCAGATGAAAGATTAAAATTTTTACAAGTAGTGATTATTTTATTTTATGGACAGGTAGAATATCAGTGCTTTGCTATAAATACTAGCAGTTTGCAGAAAGAATATATTTAAAATAAAGAGGTGAGAAGTTAAAATCCTGCTATTTATCTATTGCATTTACTGTAGATTGAAAGGGATTTGTAAGTCAAAAGAAGCGAAATGAAAGCAAGAAAAGGTCAAAGAAAGTAACCAAGACAGAATGCAGAATAGGTAAGTGCACCCCGAGGGAACAGCACAACGGGAAAGGCATAAAGATAATGACACATAGCTCAGTCTAGATACAGAAAATTTAGTGCCAGATTTGATCTTTACACTGTGTGTTAAGTAATTCAAATAGAGAATTTTCCATTGTGAATATGTATTTAAGTGCCTTTACTTTAGATAAGTGTTTGTTCCATTGATTGCTGCACCTAATAATGGTAATATCTAAATGGGATTTGCTTGGCACAATGTTCTTGTTACAAGTGAATGGGTTTCTGCCAGAGCTCCTTTGCTAACATCATAGAAGACAATTTTCTTGGTGTAAGCATCGTAAAGTGAAGAGAATCAGCTCAACAAGATGAGTGAGGTCGAACATGAAAATTGATACTCATCAAAGGAGAGCAAACTGGATGGGCAAAAAGATAGCTTTTATAGTTATCAAATTCATGGTTTTTCACTTGTCCTGTTTAAAATGAGTACTGTGCTCAACTAAGATCTATTATGTGGTATGTTAAATTAATGTTGTATTTTCCCCAACTTATGTCTGTTTCATCTTCCCACTTATATTCATTTTATGCAAAGGTAGACAGGGTTGCTATAATTACCATTCCCCAATAGCTTATTTATTAATTTATGCAAAGGTCTTTTGATGCTCAACATCACTGGTGCTTTTATGGTATTTCTACGCTACTGGGAACTCAGAGTCTACCAGAATCTATTCATGGAAATTGGATTCATGTTAAATTGAAGCCCTAATAAGAACGCTTTCTTGGGAATATTTAGTAAACAGTATTCTAAACTTATATATTACATGTAAGTCTTTCAAGTATATTTCATGTTATTTTAAGCATTAGATAACATTAAATTTCATAAATCTTTTTAAATATCTTCAAATAATATGGATAAAAGTAAAGATTATTAAAGATTAGTAACTTACTTCCTTGCAATCTTTTATAGTTTTATTTTCATAATTTTGTTTAGCCTCTCCATAAGACACACAACAATATGCATGAATAGTCAAATGTAAATATACTCACTTAGAGACGAAAATCTGAGCAATTAGAAAAGTTAAGTGAAAATTTTGACAGGACACTTTGTTGAAGCTATGGGTAAATTGACACAAAATTCCTGTCTGTGGCACCAGTTAAGGAAACATAATTAAAAATAAAATATTCTGAAAACCTGCAAATTCCTCATTCCAAAACAGGAGAGAAAGAAACACTTTACTATTGAAGAGCCTTAAACTAACATGCAGTGTGCCCTGCAGGCAATCCACCAAGAGAGTGCAAAGATGGAAGAAATCCTATTTCACCCTCCTTACATAGACAAACCCCATTGTATACATGTTCGTAAGATAAACAAAATCTAGTCTCCAAGTAAGAGGACTTGGCAACACCATTTGTCACTCATCATTCATTCTAACTTTACCTGGTAATTCAAGTGACTATCTGTATTAGCTAATTCAATTTATCCAGAAGTAAAACAAATGTCTCTCCATGAACTCAAGCTAATTTTGTAACTGCAGTAGATTGTTCACCAAAGTCAGGCTCCTCTCCACCACTGTAGGAATTGGGAAACAAAGGTTCAACTTCTCTTGAGATTTTTATTTCAGACATGTTCCTATGTACCTCAGAAAAAGCAATTCAGTGTCAGAAATACCAACGTTGTCTATATATATATATATATATATATATATATATATATATATATATATAATATATCAAAGAGCCAAAAAAGGAGGGCAACCTCCTCCCTCATTTGCAAAGCAAGGAATGAAGCCCTTCTTTTTAAACTAGCATCTTTTTTTGCAAAACTAGTAGATCTCCAGCTAGAGTGAGTATAATGGACCAAGCATCCTTGTTGCTGTTCCTTGGCTTCCCAAGTCTGTACCTCACCAAGGAGATCAAGTAAGGTTAGTGAGATAACATTATTCTGCAGAGAAGTGTTCATTTTGTTGGCAGCCTTCAGCCCAAATATTTCAAATGATTTGGGTCAAATTTTCCTTAGACAGCTTGTTGACTAGGAGCTTTGACACGAAATTTATCTTTTCTCAAATAAAACCTACATCAGTTTCTGCAGCTTTTTTCAGCCTTAGCTGGTTATTCTGTATTTAATTTCAGGCATTTACCAAAACAAAAATCCTTTCATTCTTAATATAATCTTAGGAAGTCTTGGATTATTAGCACACTATGGGCATACAAAATTGAAGAATATTGGAGTAGCATCATTCAACACTATCAGTGTGCTTACTGTGTGGCAGGACAACTCCACACATAATCAAAATAAGCTTATATGTCCCCACACTGCTGTTCACAACATAAGTCTGGAAAGAACAAAGGAGAATAAATTCAGTGAGATATTGTACTTTGACAGACTGCGATGCTACTTAGCTATAGAAAAGTTTGAGGCTATTCTCAGTGTACCAGTGTGGTATAATCTCCAGAGCATATTTTTAAGAGTTTCATTCTACTATTGGCAGAAGGGAGTATATAGCATATGTAAATTTTATGTAATTAAATATAGAAAGAATAAAAAGATCTTCCAGTAGTAAAACTATATTTTCTTATTTCCTTATATTGGCTTCATGAAATACTAGATGGCTACATAGCACATTGAGAAAAGAATTATTTTAAGATATGTAATAGAATTTTAGTAGCGAAAGAAATGGGCACAACCAGCTTTTCTAAATGTACATATTTTACTGAAATTCAAAGCATGTGAGTGTATTATTGTATCCACTGGTGATTACTAGAGAAACACATTTAAAGCAAGATACATGGATATAGAAATTTACAACATTGGCTTCCAATGGTTGCCCATAGAGTCAGGTGGGGAAGGGAGCTAGAAGTCTGCTTGGGGACAGACACTGGGGATCTGAAGGACCTAGATGATCACCTGGAGCTCACTGTAGTACCCAATACAAGTCCTTATTAGGAGGCCAAATGGCCTGCAGTGGAAGGCTGAATAGTTGGCCCTGGAAGTCAGATGATGTCCAAAATGAAGGCGAAAACTGGTGCTTCTCCAAATAAATAGAAAGGAGCTTTCTTTCTTTGTTTCCCCTTTCTTCCATTCAGGCTGTAGGCCTTTTGGTTGCTGTGACTCACACCCATGGTGGGACTTCTGTCTGTAGTAAATCCCTTCAACCACACCCAGAAATATGCTGATCCAATTTAACTGGATGTTTCTTACACAAATTAGCACAATGAGCTAATGACAGATCACATAATACAACAAAAAATTAATGTTTAAAAATTTAAATTGGTCTTTTTGGAATCATGTGAGCACTTTAGTGTTAAATAGAAGAAAGGTTTAGTGTATTATATTATTTTAAAAATATCTTTTGGCCAGCGATTTAACTCACATGTCTAAAACAAAATGATAGAAAGTTTAATCCAGCCAAGGTAATTTAGCATTTTGGTAAGACACAGTCTCAAAAACAAATAGTTAATTAATTAAGTAATTAATGAAAAGGTCTAGTATACATTAGACCTATGCAGACCCTGGGATCAATCTCCACTAGTGGAGATAAGTCTTTTATCTTTATCAGTCCTCTGGACACTAACTTGTGACAAATGATCCATTACTACTTACTACTACTTATCTACTACTTACAGACACTGTACTCAATGACCTAGAAGTGTGAATCACACAAGAGTCTTATTCCTATGCAATTGAGAAACAGAGAGAAATAGGAATGTAAAAATTTCCAAGTAACATGAATTAACTAAAGGAAATATATGCAGAAAATGAAATCTATAAGTGAAATTCAACTTTGTGATTTACTCAAAATAATAAGTTGCTATGGCAGTCTTAATTTAAATTACTATCCTGTCCCTGACCCTGTCCCGGGCTGTCTGAAAATTCTGAGTACATATACATATACATTGCATATGTATCACTAAAAATCTCTATTAGGAATGTTTACATGGAAAGAAATATTTTTACATTAAACATTTTTGATGACCACTCTAAGCAGTTTCCAACTAGACATTATTCAAAAGTTGCATTTCTTAAGTGGAAATCTAAACGAATCAGCAGTGACTCTGTAACAATGTAATGAATACACATTTTCAAAATTTTCATAAAATAGTTTTAAAATAATTATATGACCTTTTAAAGCTATGTAGCATTTTAAGTAGCCAATAAAATCTAGTTGATATTCCATATAAGTTAAATGCACATATTTTAATAACATTCTATAATAATTTACATAAAATTTCTTGAATATTATACAAATTTTCTTTCAATTTAGAACATTTTTAAATTCTAATTTTAAAAGAGTAATTTTTAAAGTTAGTTTTTATATCTAGGGCATATTTAATTAGAAAATGAAATATAAATTACAAGAAATGCTAAGAAACAAACTCCTACATACAAAAGACCTTCTTAAGTGAAGGCTGAATACAGTTTCTTTTAATATCTTCTTCATAATACTTCTCCTCTTATATATTCTGCTTGTTCTTCATGTTTCCTTCTACTCTGAAGTTTAGATTTATTTTTTATTTACATTACAAAAATGTTACTTTGAATTTTTGGAGGTGAAATACTTGTATATTTCACATAATTTTAAATTTATTAAAATATAATTTTATATATATCTAAGCTTGGTTTTTATTTCAATTTATATTTCTTGAAATTTAATTTCTCCACTTTATGTTATTACAGGTAGCTATCATTCACTTATATTTTTATACGATATATCACAAGTATATAGCTATTTCTTTATCCTATAGTTGATGGACAATTTTTTCTCAGTATTATCGCTATTACAAAAACTCCTTCTCTGAAAATCTTATGTCTTTTGGAACACACATTTACAAAATACTTCCCTTTAAAGGCAGATATTAGAATATCTGCTTCCTGGACATATGTGTCATCAAGTTTTACACATAGTGCCAAGTAATTTGCCAAAGTGTTTGCACCACTTTGCATTCCCTCCTGCCAACACTGTAAAAGTTTTTTCACTTCATGTCTTCACCAATATTTGATATTTGAAGGCTATGAATTTTTATAACAATGTGGTTACATGTAAAGTGCTATTATATTGTGATTTTAGTTATTTAGTAATATGTTTCAGCAGACTTTTAAATCTTAATTCAAACTTCCCCTTTGTCAACTGTACTTTGAATCTTTTTTTTTGTTTTATAATTTTTGCCCTTATTATTTCTAGTTTTAAATTGCATCTTTGTCACTGTTATCCAATGGAAACAATTTCTTTCAACTTGACAAGATTCCTATGTTCACTTTTTAATGGTTTTTTTGATAAACAGCTTTTAATTTATGTAGTATATTACACAGTCATCTATTTTATTTTCCTGTTCATTTTGTATTTTTGTGTCATTTCTTTTTTGCTGAATTCATTTCCCTTAAATGGTTTCCAAAAACTTATAATATTACATTTTACATTGGTCTATATAACCTGGAATTGACTTGTGTACATAGAGTAATTTAAGCAATAATATAGGGTGAGCAATTTCATTTACTTGACTTTTTCTCTTCATTTAAATATCAACTATTCTAAACAATACAAAATTATTAGGTTGTTTTGGTACAATCTTCCTTGTGAGAGACAGGTTTAACTTTCAGGAGTCTCTTGTCTATTCGATTTAATATGTTTACTTTATAACTGAAATTCTGCTGATTACAATTTTTTTATTATTTTACTTCTTAATCCTTGTTAGACTTTTTATGAGTTAACTTGGTTATTTTTAATTTGGTGTGTTCTCTGGGTGATATGTTCATAATTTTATTGTTTAGTGATGACTGTAGACCTGTAATATGAATACTTATTAAAATTTCTATTATTGGTATTTCTGACTTCTGATGTTACCAGAAGATAATAGTTAAATTCTAACCACTCTTTCTTAATTTATATGCCATTAATATCTATTTAGCTCAATTTAAAATAAAATTTAATTATTACTATTTTTTCCTAATCATAGCATTTTTATAATCATAATGTTTATTTTGATTCCTTAATCTTATTTGATTCCTTAGATCTTAATTTATTTTGGCACATCAAACCATATAATCTGGTATTATTTTTCTTATACCAAAATTTTGACATAAAGAATTAAAGTTCATTCAGAAAATACACATGTAAAATCTTAGTAGGTCTTATTCTTATTCTATAATTGATTCTCATAATATCACTTTGTTTTATTTTTCTTGTATACTCCTAGAAAACACATAGTCTTTGTAAGGAAAATAGGGCAGTTTTAATTCTCTCCAACATTTCATAGAAACAGATATATTTGGATTCTTGTCACTGAATGGAAGACAGAAAATAATTCTGAAACAGGTATAGTTTTCTTCCTTATATTTCTAACCAAATATAATTTCTTGTAAATATTAGTTTGCTTTGGAGACAAACACTATTCATTTTCTAAGTTTCCACAGAAAGTTCAGTCAGTATAGGTATATGTTTGTTAAACAACAACAACAAAAGGTTGTAAGCTTCTACAATTTAGAGACTAAACCACTGCATTTTTCTCATTGTTTTGCCTAGAGCTAGACCCAGAGAAGACATTCAGGTGGTGACTTATGTGAAGAACATAGTTCATTTGTGCCAGAGTCTGAAGGAGCAGTAGTGTTCTAGGAAAAAGGCACAGTGGAATGCCCCGAGGAATTTGTTTTTTGTCCTGTGTAACGATGCTGGCATAATTTTACAATGGGAAACTTTTTGCCACCTAGAAATTGGAGATACTTCATACTCAAAGGGAGTTGCTCTGCTGTTTGAGGACAATTAAACATGGTTGAGGAGAATGATTCCTCTTTCCTCTGTAGGATGAAATCCTGTTAGGTGTTCTTTCTGTTTAGAATTTGAAGATTCATCATAAATCCAGTGCTACTGGAGAAAAAAAAAGTGACCCTGGACACAGACTGCCTTATGTCTCATGTGAACTCAATAATAGCTAGTCATGAAATTTTACACAATCTCTTAATTTATGATTCCATTATATTGTCATCTGTACAAAAGGAATACTCATAAAACCTGCCTAACATGATGAATGATAATAAATGAGTTAAGTGTCCCTATTGGATGTTGGTACAATATTTCCCACCTGGACACCAAGGAACTGGAGAGAGGCAGTGCCTGTATGGTCTCAGAAACAACCGTCCATCAAAAAATTAAAATTAGGTATTATTGTATTGGTCAGCTTTCCCGCTGCTGAAAAAAAAACCACCTAGCACCACAATTTAAAGGATGTAAAGTTTACTTGGGTTACTCAGTGGATTCACTCCATGGTCGGTGAGCTGCAGAGCTTAACACTGAGAGAGAAGACTATGGTAGAGCCAAGCTGCTTAGTTTGTAACAACAGAAAGCACAAAGAACAGCAAGAGATTAAGGGTCAAGGAGCCAGAAATACTGCCCAAAGTCACACCCCTATGACCCACTCAGACACACCCAGAATTAGGTTTTACCAGTCCTCTTCATGGCTCCCAACACTATCAAGCTGACACTTGAGCTTAACCATCACATGAACTGAACTCATTATATATCAGTTATATAATGTTTTATATATATATATATATGTTATGATTTATTTATATATCAGTTATATAATGTTATATATATATATATATATCAGTTATGATTTATTACTTAACTCATTGCCTCCTCAGAGTGACCATACTAATATTAAAATGTTTCATCTAACAGACAAACAAATGGTAATTTAAGAAGTTTATTCGTATACTCTAAGTCAAGTATCTAGGAAGTATTGCAGTCAAAATTCCAGTTGAACATAACCTTAGTAACTACTTTGTTATCTTATATTAAAAAGAAGAGGAATTTGATAAAACATGCATTATGCAGACAAAGAAAGTGTGAATTTCCTATAGAATATTTTTACAATATTTATTACCTATTATTTACAATAAATTTACTTTATAGATATAGTAGTGGAAGATAATGACCTTACATTTATTTTAGAATTGGGAAATGTGTTTGCTCCAGGTCTTTACAGGTACCACTCAGCAATGGGCTCCATTAGGCAACACAAATGTGGTGCCCTAGTATTCATTCTTTAATTGAGCTTTTAAAATATATATCATTTGAATGAAATTATAATGATTTCATTAACCTATTTTGCCCTTTCTCAAATATAATGACTATAAATGTGACAGGAAATTAAAATTGCCCATTGCTGGAGGAAAGCAATCAAGCTCGATTGACCAAAATGCTTATACGCTATCTGACGGCTTTTCTCCTTTAGATAGAAAAGCTGAAAGTGGGTGATCATTGCAAATATCTATTTGTCTAGCTATAATAAAATGAAATCATGAAAACTCAGGCTCAGAACTTCAACAGGTCAGTGTTACACAGGAAATCTCAAATGTTTATTTTGTAAGGGTTTCTAGTTCAACAAGGAAAAATAAGATATTTAAGTTTATTTTGTTACTTGAATTGATTTTATTTTGTGCTGGATATAAAGTCAGAGATTTTCACTGGTAATCTTAAAATGAGTTTGCAAATAGCAAATATCTTAGTATACAAAGATTTTTAAATCTCAGAGCAAAAGAAACTATAAAGCCCTCTCAGTATTTAGGTTCATTTGCTAGTTGCAGTATAAACCCACTGCTGTGAGTTATAACATCTAAATTAAGTAATTTTGCTGTCTTCAAAAATGAAGAAGCATTAATGGATATGCTCAAATATAGATAAAATGGGAAGACTTGAAACAAGTAATTGTTTGTTTGTGTGTTGCTACTGGGTATTGAACTCACAACCTAGCACTTGCCAGGCAGGCACTTAATCCTGTGAGCTAAACCCCCGGCCCCCAAAACAAGTACTCTTAAAAAAAAAAAGGAAAATAAAGTCACAATAAAAAATTATGGCTCTGAGATACACAGCCTCTAATTGTATACATAAACAAGTTGTTTCTCTCCCCTCATGGTCTCTGTCTCCAGCTTTTTTCTGCCTTTTGTCTGTCTCTCTCTGCCCCCATCTGTACTTGTCTCTCTGTCTCTTTCCCTCTCCCTCCCTCTCCCTCTCTCTCTCTCTCTCTCTCTCTTGATTATGACTAAAGATTCTACAAACATACTAAAGATTTCTTTGTTTGATAAAAATACAGAAAGCATCAAATGAAACCATTTTGATGTGTAGACTTTAAAGTTTCTTCTCCCAAACCTGAAAACCTTATTTTCTCTATAGAGTAGGTGTCTACTTAACTCATTCCCAGGATCATATATTCAAATTATTATTCATTTTATCTTCATTTATTTGTACGATGTGCTCATTTTTAAGGCATTTTAGAAAAATTCCAAATTTAAGTAACCATATCTTGAAGCAACACTGGTAAATGACAGAAAGTAGTTAGAAAATGGGAAATAATTTACTTCTTTGTGTTGGAAGACATCAGATTTAACTATAAACAGGTAGGTAATTTCCATATATTTGTATAGGATTTAGTAATTTTTCTATTTTCAAAAATGAAGAATGAAGAATTTCTATACACTTGTGTGTGCATGTGTGTGTGTGTGCCGCTAGAAATTTAATTGAAATTTACGAAAATACATTTACTCTTCTGGTTTTTCACTTTGTTCTGATTTTTGGGTATGAAGACTTAGTAGCTTTGTAGTATAATT
Organism: Hydrochoerus hydrochaeris; assembly: GCA_004027455.1. Taxonomy (NCBI): domain Eukaryota; kingdom Metazoa; phylum Chordata; class Mammalia; order Rodentia; family Hydrochaeridae; genus Hydrochoerus; species Hydrochoerus hydrochaeris. The sequence goes on along the minus strand of PVLA01001771.1, from coordinate 275,197 downwards.
TTAAGTCAGGGATTGTGATGCCTCCTGCCTTGCCTTTGTTGCCTAGGATTGCCTTTATTATTTTAGGTCTCTTCTAAAATCTAATTGAAAATGAATTTTAAGACTATTTGCATATGAATTTAAGACTATTTTCTCTAGTTCTATGGTATGTTAATGGTATTTTGATCTGTATACCTCACAGAACTAGAGCAAATGTTTCCAGCTAGTTGCTTTCTGAACATCTTTCCAGAAAAATTAAAAAAACATGATACCACAGCAATATATGTGTACCCATGTTGAATCTTAGAAACAACTCAAATTGCCATCAACCAAGGAATGGGTAAAAATAGTTATGGTATTTTTATACAATGGAGTACTATTCAGCTTTAAAGAAGGATAAACTTGAGACATTTATAGGGAAATGGGTGCATATAAGTGAAACAAGTCAGACTTGCATGTGTAAATAAATCAGACTCATATTGTCTCCTTTGTAAAAGAAGCTGAAAGAGTAAATGAGATCCAAAATGTACAATAGATATTGTGACATAGGAAGAAACTGTTCAAATGGAAAAAGCAAGTCAGGGGAAAAGAGAAAAGAAGGAAGGGAAAAGGAAAAAAAAATAATATATATATATATATATACACATACAAAACTGTTAAGAAAGTTATACTACTACTTGTTGTTAGTTCATTGAAAACTTTGTGCCTATATTGCTTGATCAATATTTTATGCCTTTATCTTAAAAAAATTTTTTTAAAATTTTCTTCTAGGGCTATTTAGTATAATTTAGCAATATGTATGGGAAGCTCCCAAAGTATGCAAAATACTAATGCTAATTCTAACAATCAGGACTCTGCAAATTTGCCAGAAGAAACATTTACAGGTGTGTTCACAGTAGCCTCAAGTATACTCAACACAATCTTTTTGTAATAGTGAAATGTTGTCAGCAATATAAATATCCCCAAAAAGAGAATAATTAGATTATCTATATACCCACATATATACACAAAAACACACAAAGATAACTAGTGGAAAAACACACAACCATTAGCATGACATTACAGAGAACTTTTTAATGATCAGGAAAAAAATGTTTGATATCTAACATAGCAAAAATTGCTTAAATGATAATAAAACATATAAGTGTGTGTTGCTAGGTGTTTATACACACAGAGTTGTGTGGATAATAATGAAATCACAAGAAGTTATGCAATAATATTAGCACAGTTTATCCTTTTAAATACTAGAAATTTTATTCTTCTATATAGTTACCCTTATTTCATTATAATTTATAAGTAATGAGAGTCCAAGTGATATAATATTCCTAGAGATATAAATTATTTATTGAATAAATGTATAAGTAACGAAAAGAGGATGAGATAATTAAAAGAAAAACAAATTCAAAAGACTACTTATGGTTAAATGTCCTAGTATATGCATAATATTGTCTTTCCTCTATTATCTCAAAGATAAGCTAATTCTTTCATGTTTCACCTGATGTTTGTCATAGGAAATAGAATTCATAAGTTGGCCTTACTTGTAAAATATTTCATTGCTATGGAATGGTATTGGAAGCTATATGTAGACTATACTTCTACAAACATGTTAAAAATCATCTACTATCACAAATTTCATTCTCCCAAGTTTCATCACTTCTCCTTAATATTTCTCTATTTATGTTTTTTCTTTCTATAATGTAGTTTACCTGTCTAGCTGGTCTTTTTCCTGACAGTTCTGACATATTTCTAGCATAAAATTTTTCAATTTATTTGTAGTAAAAGACAGTTTGCATTATTTTTAGGTTTATTTTTCATTGTAGATGTAAGAATTAATCAGTTGAAAGTCATTTAAAAAGACATACCAAACAGAAACCCTAGCTTTTAATATCACATTAAAAAACCTGAAATTCACTTCCATATATATTTACACATATGTAAAAAAGAATAAATTATAAACTCTTTAAACTAGGCTAAAATGATTAATATATTCACAACTTTTATTCTCTAACTTTCACTAAGAGTTATAAGTGAAATAGAAATTGTTTATACTTTTAAAATTCATCATATACATCTATATGCAAAGTTCTCAATGTAACAAATCAGTTTACTTTTGTTTTTGTAGTTACTTGGCCAGGGTTGGAATGGTTGGTTTCTGAATACTCACTTTCAATTTTGTAACTTGTCTCCTTCACATGTGGAACAAACAGCAAATAAACCCAGCTCCACAATCAGTACTTCAATTAGTTCTGCCCCTGCTTCTGGACTCCTAGCTTCGAGACTATCATTTTCTCTATTCTACTCTTTCACTAAGGTGTGCTCTTACTCTCTTCCCCTGGTCAACTACCTACTTGATCTCTCGTCTGCCAATCCGATTCTTCCTCTTTGAGTTGTGAAAAGTCAGCCACAAGATCCAATGCAGCCTATGCCTGGCCTATTTAAAGCTAAGGTGATGGGCAATGTCTTTCAGAGAAACTCACATACCCTATCCAAGAGAGTAAGGTAAATGTAGGTCCTGTGATATACCATCAGCTTATACCAGATGAGCAACATCAGACACAGTCAATTGGGGTTCTATTTCCTTGTTCTAGGAACCCTGTCTGGGTTCATCTAAATCTCAAATAGGAGTTAAGGGACAGATGCAAGATTCAGACCCCAAAAAGATCAGCTCTAGATGACTTGATGAGGTAGCAGGACTCCAAACATCTCATCTCGTCTTTGCAGAGAACATGTAAGTCATTACTGTGACTCAGACCTACAGAAAAATACGTGAAATATCAAAGGACAGTGCTGTGCATCCAGACTGTCACCCAGCGATGCTAGGCCTAAGGATATCAGTGTATTCTAAATTCACTTCACCATGGCCAGTATGGAAATGAAGACTGCAAATGGATATAATTCATGTCATGAAAATAGCTGGGTTTTTTATACAAATGCTTAAAAATTTCTTGGAGATATATATATATATATATATATATATATATATATATATATATA
>PVLA01001771.1:0-272124 GCA_004027455.1 Hydrochoerus hydrochaeris | reverse complement strand
CTCTGGCATTTCTGTCTAATAACTTTCCTATTTTCTCTTTGCAAATCTTAAGGTTTATACTCCGGAGAACTGTCCTCTACTTCTCCACATCCTTTTCATAATTTTCCCTTTTATCCCCTCCAGAAAAAATTTCTTCTTTTCCTTGTTCTTTCACATGAGCTGATAGAATTAAAAATTTCCTCCCCAATGTACAATTAAAGCTCACTAAAAGTGCTGGGGGAAAGGGATTTTTCCCACCCCTTCTGAAGGTTAAGTCTGCTGAAATAAACGGACAGAAGACAAATTATCAGGAAAAAGGCATATAAATATGTCAATGTGCACATGGGCATGGGAACCCCATAAAACCTGAAGCCCCCATAGCAATAAATTGTTCAAGCCGAACCGACTCCATGAAGAAGAAGGAAGTGCAGAGACCGAGGCAACTTTGAGGCGTAGCTTATCATTTTTAGGGTAAATGAATGAGCCCAATAAACAGACAACAAGCAAGGCCAAAGTTGCTCTAGGCTCTTGAGGAGGCAACAAGCAGTCGCTGCATAGACAGTGCGGCCAGAAGAGTCGGAGTGCTAAGGGGACCTCACCGTGCAAATAAAGTCTGTGGCCAACCTGGGAGTTGCTGGCAGAAACAGTCAGTGTAGGTGTGGCACAGGCTTTAGCTGCTTCTCTGGAGATGACTTTCTCTTAAGTGAGATTTTAAGGGGGGAGTAAGCGATAATTCCATCTATTTAGTAAGTTTAAAAAAAACTTCAGAAAGAATCCCTGTTTCTATTTGGGGTGTAGATTTAGAGAGACCTTAATTATTTTTGGTTTTGAAGGCTTTTTTGTTTTATTTTGTTTGCTTGTTTTGTTTTGGTTGGGGTAATGGGGAGCATAGGGTCTCATTATAGTTCATTCTGGTCTTGATATTCTGAGGATGGCCTCAGACACACGGAAGACCCTCCTGCCTCAGCCTCCCAGGTACTGCAGTTACAGGCATGCACCATTATGCCTGTCTAGAGACAAACATTAATATTTTACTCTAAGGTAGTTAATAAAGCCTTTGAAATCAAGTTGCTCAGAAATTCAAAATGCTTAGAAACTCATCGTAACTTGGCTTTTGTTTTCTGTGTCCCAGTAAAGATAAAGAAATAAAACATATTCAGTATTTTTACTTCATCGGTCAGGTATAACCTCTCTTGTAATTTATCTCTACTTTTTCAGTAGAGTCTGAAAAATTATCTGCCAAGACTGCCATCTACATGCAAGGCAGCATCAGTAAACTAACACGCACAATTAGAAGTTTTTGCTCAATATTAGCCCTATTGTCTAACATTGGTTGGCTCTTTAGTTTTCGTTTAGTCTTCATTTAGTTAACTTTTTTTTCCCCTCTCTTCTTTCTTTTCATTTCTCATTTTTGGTCTGACTCTTCCAGAGTCTATTTCTGCACTGTGCATTTTTCTGGGTCACATTTGCATCAGGTACCGATGTTTATTGTTTTGCTATTTTGATGTCTACACGGTTTATATTTGTCTGCACCCTTACACTCTTCCAGTAACTGAAAGACAGGTGTCACTGGCATGAAATACAATTGCTTTCACACTGTATGTTACCATCCTGCTTTCAGTTTTGTATTTTCCTTCCCTGGAAGTGCCTAACAATTTCCTTTCCTAAGAGTCTTCAGGCTGAGAAGCAGGTTTGTCTCATTTCCTTGGCACCTTGAACTGCACAACCTTCAGACACATTCTCGCAACCCCTGAGTATGGATAGCTGCGGATGGAGCTATTGGGAAATGTCTGTATATATTCTACAATGTTCAGACAGATGGTCTTGAAAAGAAACTGCGTTGTTGTTGTTTTCTGATCAAACATTTGCTCCACCAAAATAAAACTAATGCTTTGCCCCCTTCCCTCTTAAAGCCTGATGTCTCTACAGATTCCCAATGCGAAAGCTTTTCACCTCCCACCATGGTACCTATCACATGTCTACGCTGCAGAGAATCTTGAAAGCATTGTCTAGTTTCATGTCTTTCCAATTTAGGGTACACGTTCTTTTTCAGTTCTTAAAAAAAAATGATCAACTTGAGATTACTCTCTGATGAGGATTTTTAAATATTTTAGTAAATAATATCTAAAAATGCATTTCATTTAACCGTATTGAGGCAGACCTCAGTTATTCATTAGAGTACTTTCTCTCTTGAGCTCCTCACTACTTGACCTGTGATCCTGCACCAGCTCGGATTATTTGGTAAGGAAAGCATCGCAATTGCTTTTCTTTAGTGGCAACTCAACCTGTGCCGTTTTTTACTCTCTATTTGTGTCTCGTTCTTCTGCACAAGCTCAACTGTCTGTGGGAAGCACTTTTTTTTTTTTCTGGCCTGTCATCTCTTTCTTGTATCACCCCATCTCTCCAGATCTGTTATTTCTGTATGAATTTCTACTTTCAAGTCTTCATCCTGGGTTTTTTAGTCTGTGTACTCCTTTAAACAATTGTGCAGCTATTTTGCTCTTTAAAGCTGTTGGCTTGATTCCTTCCTGGGGAATTTTCTTTATATCGTTTTTAAACATGAGCCACCTCTTTGTGACATCTGGAAAGGTGAACTGGGATTCTCTGCTCTTGCTTGTCCCTGTTATAGTTTTTTAATTTTGTCTTTTTCTCATAGGGATATTCTTAACCTTAAATACCTCTGCCAAATTTCTCAGCTTTTGAGAAATTAATTTCAGCTATTATTACAGCAGGTTTGGGAAAGTTAAAGCTTTCACAATGTGTTATACAGCCTCTATTTTTCCTTGCATTAAAAAATTATCAATTCTTTTGACCTAGTTTTTAGGCAATTTTTGGAAAACAATAACAACTATGAGCATATGAATCTGAATGTTTTTGGATCTGGTATTACAGGTAGGCTTACAATTTTTCCTCTGTTTAAAATTCTTTTAAAATTAGGCAGATCTCCGACTTTAGCCATTTATGAACAAAATGTTTCTGTGTTATCTTTTTCATAGAAAAATGAAGATGTTAGTTTGATTAATATTCACTGTGATTTTTGTCACAACCTACGTTAATTTACCATGTAAGAATTTTAGTGAGATATTTGAATCTTCAACATTCAACTATTTTATTTTAAAATTAAAATAATAATACCACCTCTGCAGTGTGTTAAGTGTGAATATTAGCAATAATCTTCACAATGCACCAGATTTATGAGAAATGATGATTTTCATTACTGTGATTCAATTAATCCTTTGAAATTATTCTATATACCTTTTTTCTGAGAAGTAAAATAATAAATTGTCAGTTGTTTCTACCATGCTGGAATTATTATATGCATAAATACACTTGTATTTATTTCAAATGGGACATCAGTTTCCTTCAATTTACAAACTTTCCCATTTCTTATTTCCAATTATACACTGTACATTCTGAATCCACGCCCTAAATCTTTGCTGTATCCATGCTGACATGATAGACCAGGGCTCAGACTCCTATATACAGATCCCAGATCCTCAGCACATCTTTAGACATGGATGCAGTGCTGACTTTTTAGAGTAATATATGTGTACAACTCTTTTAAGCTATAGTTTCCACCATTTTGTTTTTCTCAAGTCTATCTTTTAACTCCTTCGTGTGACATTTACTGACCATCCACAACACTCTAGGTGGCATGCTAGTAATTAGGAAAATAAAACTGAATGAAAATAATGTGCTTGCCCAAAATGATTCCAAAGCTGGTGGGAGGTAACTCACATGAAACGCAGAATTACAGTACGAAGTGTTTTTATCATACCTTTCAAGTGTCTTTTTGATCTCCCAGTTTCCATTCTAACTTTAATTCTTACCAAGTTTGTCTTTTAACTCCTTTTCAAGTCACTTTTCAAGTCCTACTTTCTTCTAGGATTCGGATTAAAATTACAAGGAGTTGCAGCCCCACCCCTTTAATTTATAACAAAAACTAATTTAAATATTTGTTTGTAAGTCTTTCAAAAATGAACTTCAAACAAGCAAGGGAGGAGAATGGGAGAAAAGGAATTGTGACATATCAAGCACAAGTACAAATTTTTTATGATAAACATTATTATGCATATCTAAAATTTAAGAATGAAATTAATTAAAAAATAAATTTGAGAACAATAAAAAGGTAGAGGATAATAGAATGAACTCTCCTGTATTTGTTAAATAGATTCAAAAATTATATAATCTTGTATGTTTGATTTAGGTCTCAAACATTTTATTTTACCCTTCAGGACATGTTGTATGTCCTACAAATAATTACATTTCATAACCCTAATATTGTTAACCTAAGAAGTCAATAATCTCCAACTGTGCCAGTCAAGTAGTCTGCATAAAAACTAATATCTAACTTTGTGGTATAAAACACTTATTGTCATCACAGGTATCTGGGTCAGGAATGTAGGCAGTGTTCAGTTAGGTAAATCTTTTGCTTTATGTGCTTATTCAATGGCATACGGCTGGATTGGGGGACTTAGGACTATTTGACTTATACTCATTTTGTCCTAGCGAGATGATCTGGATTGTTGACTGGCTTATGTAGTGGTATCCTGTCCAGCACATAAGTCTCAGATATTTGGACTTCCTGCAAAAAAGATTGGCATGAGTGAATAATCTAAAATTATCAGGTAGAAAAAAATACTTGCTTACACTTAACAACTCTGATTGCTCTATTGATCAAAATAGCACAAACCTGTCCACATTAAGAAGAAAGGGACACATATCCTGACACTTGGAAAGCAGAAGGTCAAATGCATTTGATAGCAAGCTGTGTACATGTATCAGTCTAATATCATATAATACCAACCCTGTATTTTAAATTGTCTCAAAATATATCATTATGCTAGTGTTCAAATCAGCTGTTTCAGATATTCTGTATATTGCATTTTTCTTAGTCTCTTTTAATAGAGAGAAATCATGTTTTTGCTTCTGATGGACTTGCTGATGAAACTGAATCAATTACCTCTTTTTGGTGACCCTGCATTTTATTAGCTCATGCTTGCAATATATAATGACTACATTCTTTGTGGGAGGCTGGTATATGATCATGTCACACCTTCATCTCTTTTTGTTCCATATTTCCCATCCCTCCTTGCTCCTTCTATCTCGTGGTTCCCTTTCCATTTGCAAAACTTCTATTTCCTCCCAGTATTTTTTCTTCCTCTTTCTTCTCCCATCTTCCTCACTCATCATCTTGCATGTGCGTGTGTGTGTGTGTGTGTGTGCACTGAACTTCATATTTCTAGTGCATTACACATAAGATGTGAAGGCCAGCCACATTTACTAGGTGGAAGTCTGGATATCCTATCAGATCCTATCTGGATGACTTCTAGGGATCTCATTATCAGTGGATTATCAGCTAGTTGAGAAAGAAATGTTTTGTTTTTTTCCACTGGAAATTTATTGGGATTTTAGCATCCTTAATTGAATATTTATTTATTTGAATCTTTTTATCAATGTAAGTTTGCAATCCATGATAGTTATATTTGCTTTGGGAAACTGATAAATGTGTATAACATATCTCGATCAGCTTTTACTTTCAGTGTACTTGTTCCTTACCTTACCTTAACACTTAATAGCCTTCTCCATTTTCGAACAGCCTGTTTTCTAGTTTCCTATAGCTTTTCTTTATTTTACTCATTTTTTATTTATATTTTACGTTTTTCATATAAGAGAAGCATGTAATATTTAACAGTATTTAATAGATTTAGTCCATTTAGCATTATGGTGTCAAATTCCATCCAGTTTCCTGTAAGTGCAAGATTTCATTCTTTTTTATGTCTGAATATATGAATATATATTCATATATTCAGACATAATATATATATATATATAATTTTACTTTACTTTTTTCTGTTAATGAATATACAGGCTGTTTCTAGAGCTTAGTTACTGTTATTTGTACTATTATAAACATGTATTCATGTATTGGTCTCAGTTATTTTTCCTTCTAGTCTCTTTATTTTTCCTTCCCCTTTCTTCCTTCTTAATGATAGCCATTCTTACAAGAGTAATATGAAATCTTGGAGTTGTTTTGATTTGTAGTTCTCTAATTACCAAAAATGAAAAACATTTTTTCCTATACTGTTGAACATTTGCACTTCTTTATTTGAGAACTTCGCATTTCCCTATTTTGGGAGAGAGATTTGTTCATTAGAGTATATTTATTTATTTATAGTACATGATTTTTAATTTTTTTAGACAGGGTCTTACTATGTAGCCCAGTCTGGAATCAGACTCAAGGGGACATTCCTGCTTTGGTTCCCATGTGCCAGCATGGACTACCACGCCTACCTACCACTACTACATGTACTACATGTACTACTACAAATACCAGTTTGTTATTTTCTGTATTATAGACATTAACCCTTCTCCAGAGGAATATTTAGAAAAATTTTTCCCCATTATATAAATTACTTTTTCACTCTGTTTGTGTTCTAGCACAGAAATTTTTCTGTTTGTATTCTAGCACAGAAATTTTTAATTTAGCATAATCTCATTTCTTGGTTCTTAATATTACTTCCTGTGCTAGTGGCATTCTGTTCAGAAAATTCTTGCCTCTGCTTATAGCTTCAAGTTGCCCCATACTATGTTCCAGCAGTTTTAATGTTTATGTTTTTACATCTATGTCTTTGATCCATTTTTTGATTTGATTTTAATACAGGCTGAAAGATATGCATCTAGTGTCAATCTTCGATATGTGGATGATGTATTTAATCAGAACCATTTGTTATTTTCTCCAATACATGCATTTGACCTTTTGATCAAAAGTCTGATGGGTAAAAATACATAGAATCATTCCTGTGATCTAGGTGTTCATTTTTGTGTCAATACCATGCTGTTTTTGTTAGTATAGATTTGTAGCATAATTTGAAATCCAGCTTTGTGAGGCCTACTCCTTATTATCTCCACTTCCACCCATCAGGGTTGCTTTGGCTAGTACAACTCTCTTTCCACATGAATTAAAGGATTGCTTCTCCAGTGCTATATACAATATCCTTGCCACTTTTGTAGGCATTGTTAGCTTCATAATAAGAGTTTAGAAGCAATGCTTCTGTTTGACTTATATCAAAAATTAGAAGACTAGGGGCATTCGTTCTCCAATGTTCCAGTACAATTCAACAGTAAATCCATAAAGATCGGTACTTTTCTTAGGTTACGTGGTTTTCATTATTGTATCAATTTCATTGTTTCCTATTTATATTTCTAGGGTTTCTATATATCTTTCATTCAATTTTGTTAAGTAACAGATGCCTAGGAATTTGTCTATTTATTTTAGAGTCTTTGATTTAGTGGAATAAAAGTTTTAAAAACAGTTTTAATAATCCTCTGGAATTCAGAATGGTCTGCTGTAACTTTGTTTTATCATTTCTAATTTTATTAGAACTATTAGAAATAATTTGATTCATTGATCTTTTGTATCTATTTTATTAAGCTTCCATTCAAATCTTTATATTCATTTCCTCATACTTGTTTTATATTTGAATTGTTCTTGTCTTCTAGTAATTCAAGGTTCATCTTTCGGTTATATGTTTGGAATTGCTTTGTTTTTCTTATGTAGGCACTCACTGCTATAAACTTACCTTGAGAACTGCTTTCAGTGTGGCCCACCAATTCAGACACTCAGCATTGCCATTATCATTTAATTCTAGGAATTAAAAAAAAATTCTACCTGATTTCTTTGACCAAGGAATTACTCAAAAGTCTATGATTCAAACTCAGTTTTTTGTACAGTTCCTGTGGTTTATTTTGCTGTTTTTTTTGGTTGTTGTTTCCCTGTTATGTTTTCTTTTAGGATTCCTTATATTAAAAAATTGACACATATTTTAAGGCCTACTATGTGATATGTTGGACTAAATTGTATGCTTTGGTGAAAATAAGAGATATTCTGCTAGTCTAAGGTGAAATACTCTGAAATATAGGTTAAATTTAATTGTTATGAGGTGTGATTTAACACCTATATATGTATTTTTTTCTATTCAACTGACCTATTTTTAAGAATTAGACATTGAAGTTTGGCACTATGATTGCATTGACACATATATGTTCTTTTATTCTGGAACTTTTTACAAAATTGGATGTGCCAACATTTGATATCTAGATCTATGTTTGTACGATCATGAAAGTGGAAGAAAAGAAAAAAAAAGGCATGCCCTGCATGAGCAGAGAGAGCCAAACAGATCCGCCTCTGCCTGCTGTGCACCACCACCAGAAGACCACGTCCTGCAGGAGGCCAGTGTGGGCAGAGAGAACCAGCAGGTCCACCTTCACCTTCAGGGAACTGCCACTGGAAGGCTCCGTCCTGCAGGCAGTCAGCAGGAACAGGGACACACAGCCAGGTAAGCCCTGGGCATCTGTAGGCCACCATTAGAGGCCCTTGGTTCCCTCAGACAGCCATCAGCCACTAGCAGAATCAGCAAAACACACCTCTGTGTGTCTACCACCATCTCAGGAGTCCCAGTGTAGACACACAGGCTAAGAAAAGCAGCCCCACCTCCATGCATCCCTGACCATCAGGGAAGCCTCAGTGCAGCTGCACAGGTCTGGAGAAGCCCACTCCACACCCTGTTAACTCCTTGTAAAGCTGGAGTTAGAAGAACCCAGTGCCTATCCCATCACCCTACACTGCCATGTTTTTGGGAGAAACCTAGGAGAATGTCAAGAGGAAGGAGCAAAAGGCAAACTCAGACCTCTAGTGCACAAAGAACAAATCTGGAAGATACAGTCATGGAATAAAATGGAAGTCACATACCTAAAATCTCTGAGAGGATAGTAACTGATGTAAGGAAACAACTTCATGAGATAGTAAAAGCAGTCAAATCAGAAATAATGTCACAGGTAAAAGAATTGTTCAGCAGATCTAAAGAAGACAAAAAAAAATAGTAGTATAGGAAAATGATGAAACCTTGAATGAATATAGAAAGGAATTACAATACATGAAACAGATTCAAAGATAGATCCAGGCAATTAAAAATTCAATCAAAATCTGGCAAAACCATTTGAAAGACACTGAAGACAGATTTTCAAACCTTGAAGATAGGATTTCAGCTATTGATTATGAAGGAAAGATCTCTTAAAAATAACAAGGAACTAGGAAATAACAACTCAACAGCTGCAAGATGACACAAAGCATAATTTAAGAATGATAGGTGTTGGTGAAGAAGCAGAGGTCAACACGAATGAAACTAAAAGGATATTCACAGAAGTAATAGAAGAAAAATTCCCAAACATGGGAAAAGGATCTGGCATGCAGATAAATGAGGAATATAAGACTCCAACTAGCCATAACCAAAGTAAATCTACACCCAAACATATAATAATCAAGATCCCAGAAATTCAGCACAAGAACAGAATATTAAAAGCTGTTAGAGAAAAGACACAGATCACCTATAACGGAAAACCAATCAGAATCACAGCAGATTTATCAACACAAACCATCAAGTCAAGAAGAGTTTGGAGTGAAGTGTTTCAAATCCTGAAAAGGAAAACAACTTCCAACCCAGATTGATCTACCCTGCAAAAATATCTTTTAAAATTGATAGAAAAATAAGATATTTCATGATAAAAAAAAACTGAAGGAATTTATGACCGCTAAACCAAACCTACAGAGAATGCCGAAGTTTATTCTAGAGAGAGATAAAGATGACCACGGTTCCAGGAACAGCAGCAGAGGAAGATTGCCAAACAAGACAGGCAATTGAATGAAGGGGAGAAATGGAGGGCCAACAGCAGGAGGATAGGATGACAGAGATGATTTAATGTATGCTGGTTGTAACCATTAATGTAGATGGCCTCAGGTCAGCAATAAAAAGAAACACAGGGAGAGTGGATCAAGAAACAAGATCCATTGATATACTGTATAAAAAACACATTTAACTGGAAAGAAAATTCATAGACTGAAAATCAAAGGAGAGAAAACAATTGTTCCATGTGACAGGAAACCAAAAAAAAAAAAAAAAGCAAGAGTAATTTGCCCATCAACCACAGAATGGATAAGAAAGATATGGTATTTTCATGCAGCTATAAAGTAGAATAATCTCAAGGCTCCTGTAGGGAAATGAATGCAACTGGAGATTATGTTCATGGGCGAAATAGTTCAAACTCATATGCGTGAACCCTAGTATAAGAAAGAAAAGGAGTTAATTGGATCCAAAAGCAAAATAGTTAGTTGAATAGATAGGGGAGAAAACACCTGGGAGAGAAAGGTGGAAACTACTGTTAATTTCTTATTGTCTTGTCTTGAACTCTTATATTGTTTTTACTATTTTGTTAGGTTTCGCTTTGTTCTGTCTTGTTTTGTTAGATTTTATGGTGTCAGGTAGTAGGAGCAGCTTTTTTGAATATAATGGAATATATCATGATTTCCTGTTATATTGCTTTGAAATCTTATAATTCTTCAATTCATTTGTTTGATTGGTTTTATTGTTTTGTTAGATTTTATTATGTGTGATGGTATGAACAGCTATTATGAAGAAAACGAGACATTATGGTAGCCATTGCTGATTCATTATCATCTTGTTTTGAAGTCCTATCATGCTTTTGTTCTGTTTTGATTGGTATTTTGTTGAGTTTTATTTGATTTTATTATGTGTGATGGTATAGAAAAATTTTTGAGGAAAATGAGATATTTTAGTAGCCATTATTCATTTCCTATTTGGTTTTAAAGTCCTATAATACTTTCATTCTTTTGAATGGTTTTATACTATCTTGTTATGTTTGATATTATTGTGTGTGAAGGTATGCTCAATTATTTCTAAGAAAAGAGACATTATGGTAGCTCCTGTTCATGTCCTGTTGTGTTGTTGTGAAGTGCTGTGTTGCTTGCATTTTTCTGTTCTGAGTTTCTTTGTTCTGTCCTCTTTTGTTTTATTCTTTTTAAAACAAAAAATTTAAAAGAAAGAAAAGAAGAAAAGAAAAATAAAAAAGGAAACAGGTAAGGAAGAGTTTAAATGGAAAGTAAATACAGGATGATTGAACCCAATTATTTACCTAGCAAAAATGTTAATTTAGGAAACCCAAGCAAAACAATGTTGATATGAGAGAACATAATAAAACATATTGAGAAACTTCAGAAGTAAAACCAATAGCTGGTGTTCATAAACACATGTAACCCCATGGCCCACTCAAAAAGAAATGCTATAGAAAATTAAAAACACTGCCCATAGTCTTTCTTGTGGTAGCATATATTTATATTGGTCCTCAGTCATCCTCTGCCTCAGTCCAAATAAAAGCGTCCTGGTAGAGCTTGTGAGAGGCTGAACTCCACTCTTTTCTACTGTAGGTGGAAATTTGGGTAAACCAGTTAGTTGCTAAATTAATTTCCAGCAACTGACTTTAACCTTAACTGACCTGAAAGTGAGAACCACAGAATCCAGACTGGCAGTCAAATCTGCCACTCTAGCTGTCTTTAAGCAGGTCTGGACATTGAATCAGAGCTCTGTTGCTTTTTGATGAATATCCCTGTTATGCAGATCTAACATATAACAAAGTCTGTTGTGTTCCAAAGTGGTGCTCTAGGAAGGGAACTGCATCAAGGAGGCACTGTGCGCATCAGCATTACTGATGAACGATGCTGCTAGGGACAGGGCCTACTTGGAGGCAGGTCACTAGAGGAATAACCTGGAAAAGTATGTTTGTGTACCCATCCCTGCCCGTGTAGCTCTGTTTCCTGTTCTTGGGATGTGCAGCTTTCCTCCACCATACCCTCTTCCTTGGAACCAGCCGAACTAGTTTAAATGCTATGAAAACGAGGAGTCTTCCTTTAAAATACAGTTGTTCAGGATTTTGTCCGGGTGATATGAAAATCTCTAATACATTCCCAGATTAATTTGGGGGAACAAGTTGCTTCTAGTGTAGCCTTTATTTTTCTAATCACTGAAATCTTGAAATCAGCAAGTAACTGAAGGAGAATAAGCACATTCAATCACAAAATATGTTTAATAATCCTCTAATATTTATTTGATGCATTCATTACCTTAGTGATGGGATTTAGGTTAAAATGTCAGTTAACCTTTCAATTCTCCCTAGAGATTAGTGGTCTTGGTAGCATGGAGATAGAATTTGTGTCTTCTCCCTTGTATCCTTTCTCGGTGGTGGTCTTTCGAGGCTGTTTCCCTGTTTTCATGAACTAAGTAGCTTAGCTTTTCCATACCTCTTTTCTTGAATGTTCCTATTGTGTGGACTGCCAACCACACTCTAAATCTCCAGAAACAGAGCTATATTAAGCCTCTTTTTCAAGTTATGGGTGTCAAGCAACATGTCCCAGTAAGAAGGAAGTTCACTAATAAGAAAATCTGTAGAGTGGGATTGTTGCTTTCATTGTACTTCCCATCTAGTTAGGAAGCTTTTGGAACTGGGTTGTGGGGACTTTTGAAAGATTTGAAAAATGCAGGCTAGAGAAGCTTTTCAACTGTTATAAGCAGAGCCCTGATGGGAAGATCAGAATCCTGGTAGCAACTCAGCAAAGTCTCAACTCAGGAGGTTTCGGTTGGGAGCAAGGATATTCCTGGCATTTGGGCAAGAAATCATGAGTGCTACAATGCAGCAGGACATTTATCTGTATTTTTCCCATTTCCTAGGACTCCACCAAAGAATAAGATTAAAGGCAGTAAACTAATTAACCTGGCAGAGTAAATTTCAAAGCAATTTAACATTCAGGCTCTGCCATAGATATTCCTGGCTACACTTAGTCAGCTTTATAGTAAGAATTGAGGACAAGAGGCAGAGAATAGATATTTGAAAAAAATAAGTTTTTATGGAAATGAAAGTAGGTATAAAATTAGAGTCAAAGAAGATACAATTTCTGAAGAAATTAACACCATTCAACATAAACGAAGTATGTTATTTAACCACAAGATGAAAGACAGACTCCTTGAGAACATCTCAGATTCATCAAGATCCCACCCACTGAAGCCTCAAAGGTGCAAAAAATGTAAACTTTTCATTTTAGATTAGAACCCTGGGTCCTATGCAGTGGGATTCCTTTCACCGTACGCAGCCACGTAGACACTTGGAGGCTGCTGTAGCTGTGGTTAATAAAAGCTTTGGTTACTGCCCACACTTGTGGCAAAGTTGGCCATAATTTTTGATGTGATGTTGGATGGGAGGCATCCACCAATATTTCAAAGAAATATTGCAAGGCCAGGCAGGGAGCCAAAGGAGATGGGTGGAACTATGGGAATAAAGCCAAATATATGGTGCAGTGGTGAATTTAGGAATGTGGGATTTCTGCCAAGGAAAGTGGTAGGCTGTAAATGGAGCCTGCCCAAGAGAAAGTTATGATCAGTAAATTCATAGAGTTGTGGTCACCGAAGCCATTTGGAATAACGTTTTACCACTGTGAGGTATGGATGCAAGACATGGGGCTACAAATATTAATTTTTTTTTTTTGCCTTACTGGTTTTCAAGTTTGCTTTGATCCAATTTTCCCCCTTACTCCTCCCTTTTGGAACTGGAATATTTACACTGTGCTATTGTGTCTTGGTCTTTTGTACTGTAATTTGCTTTGGAGCTCTACAAGTTCTCAGCTAAAAAAGCCTTGAATGTTAGAAGAGTCTTTGACTTGGAATTTTGAAAAATGATAGAACTGTGGATACCTTGGGAAAGAGATGCTGTATTTCTGATTGTACATAGGAGAAAGAACATGCTGCTGTTTTTATTTGGAAATCAGCATGTTTTAAGGCATATATTTGGACATGAGAACAGCAAGGCATGGGATATGGTGGGGAATGTGCAATGTCAGCTTAACTGGCTTTGTGATCTGCATGGTGAGCACAGTTCTGGGTGTATCTATGTTGGCCGTCTGTGCCTGGTCCCTTATCCATTCTTCTCTGAAACCTTTTCCCTCTACTGCATAGCTCATGGTTCACAGCCATGAACTAACATCCATCAGCGTTGCTTTGCAGTGTCCTTTCATCCTTGTATTTCTGCTTTGGAGACTTCCCAGAATTTACTTAATCTCTTCTAAATTAAAGCTCTTCTTGATCTTGTAGGTGTCAGGTATTTTGACCCAGCAATGGGAGAGCTGACTAATGAATTAGTTGATTCAAAGGGTGACTTTTTAATTCTACCTTTACCTTTATAAATTAATTGAATTCAGATACAGAGGGATTTTTTTTTTACTTAAACTTAGAAAGCAGGGTTGTTCTGATATATAAATTGATTTTTCAGAGAAAAGGAAGAAAATTTTTATTTTAACCTTTTGTTACTGATTCTCTTATTTGTTTATTGGAATATGTACTATCCTCAATAATGAGAGGTTATTCATCTTTTCATTGCCTACCTTTTGAAAGTCATTTTTAAATGAATGAGGAAAATTAATAGTCTAAATTAATTTCAGTATATTTTTAATCTTTACATTAACCTCATCTTTCAAAGTGGGATCCCTTTGAGATTGTCAGCTGTGACTTTTGCATAACCACACTGATACCTCCCTTGATTTTCAGCACTGCAAACTCATCTATGCACTTCTTCCACTAAATGTTAAAAGACGCTTTTTTCAAACAACGATTACTGTTATTGCATGAAAATATATAGAAAATATGATATGTAGATGTGGGTGTTCCTAGCCAGTGTGTTGCCATTCATTTTAGACCTTTTTAGTAGATGAATCCCAGTAAAAAAAAAAGCCCATTAGGAAATTCATAAGCAAACAAATTCATTGATACTGATTTTTGTCAGCTGTTAAAATTTCACACTCTTTTCCCTTCACTTTTACTGAAAATTCTAAAAATATTACATTCTTTACTATAAAATAAAGATTTAAGTATCATGAAAATATAATTAGGGCAATAATAAGGAAAAAGTTTTACCTTAGATTTATTGTATTTGTAAACATTTCCTTTCAGTCTGTACATAGTGGTGCATGCCCTGTAATCTTGCACTTGGGAGGCGGAGGCATGAGCATCAACATTAATTCAAGACCAGCCTGGACTACACAGTGAGTCCAGGACACAGCAAGACCCTCTCCCAAAAGAAAAAGGTGTACAGAGAAGATACTGTGTTGTTCATCCTACTGCAGATTTTTTTCATCTGTAAAGTTATATTACTACCTTTATTGATTTATTAAATTTGCCTTCAATTTTGAGACTTACATTTTATATAAATGTAATTTTAATATATAAAAATGCTGCATATTGTAAGTTGGAAATAATTAAAATATATCTACAAAACATGACACTTTCCCTCATATCCCCTTCTTCTGTTCCTTACATCTCTGTATAACTATCACATTTTTTAGCCTTCCACTTTTGTTTCATTTTTCAAAATGTAAAAACAAGCATTGCTATATTATGTATAATATTTTCTGTCTAATTTTCTCTTCTCTGAACTCTAAATAAATTTGTCCATTTACTCATTCGGAATATTTTCATAAATACATAATGTTACTGATTTTTATGAAATGTATGAAGCATGCAAATAAATAATGATTAAAATAATCACAAACTTTGATGAGTTCAGAATGGAAGTTAATTCTTGTTGCAGCTAAAAATGGCAGATGATGGGGATATTTACATATGATGTTCTGGGAAATATTCTATGGGAAGTGACATTCATCTTTTGAGATGAAGGATAAAGAAAAATCAGCTATGTAATAAGGATAGAAGGCATTGAATTCTCAAATTTGAAGCAGGCAAGTAGAGAAAGAGGCTAAAATTGGGTATTGGAGAAGCAAGAGCAGGTTTTGTGGGACATGCAAAATAATGTAAATCTAAATTATGTAATTGCATATCAAAAGTATGATAATATATAAAGATTTAAAATAAATCAGAAAGCTACCAAATAGGTTAGGCAAATAGCATTATCTCATTCATGTTTCAAAATAATCACTTTGATTTTTGTTTGAGGAATGAATTGGACATCAAAAATCAAATCTGTCTGCTAATATTTCCTCTCCCTACCTCCCATAAACCTCATTATTTGCTCATTCTCATATTTTTCCTAACTAGTTTGTCAACACAGGGCTACAAAAGCTCTTTAGTCTTCTGAATTCTTCAAAATCTTTGAAGCATTTTCTGACATAGAAGTTATCTCTCTTTTCATGTGTTTGTACTTCATGTATTTTCTGTTATTATAATACCTAAATTTTTCTATTGTAACTGTGTCTACTTGTCATTTTTGAATCCATGAGTACTTTGAAGCAATAGTGCACTATTTATCTTTGAATCCACAATGGTTAGAAGATTCATTACATAGCTGGTACTCTATAGAAGTTTTATTTAAATAAATAAATGAATAGCCCCAAAATATTTCTTCACATATACAATTTTTAAAGTTATATTTCAAAATATATTTTAAAAATTCTATCTTTATGCTAACATTTTAATGGGAGTATTTCCATTGCTTTGGATCTTATAATCTTTCTTTTTAGCCGTGAAATGCCAACTCCTTATACAAATAATGTTATTTTTTCCTTACTGGAGATTGGACACAGAGTCTTTTGCCTACTTAGTAATTTTCCATTAAGCTACAAATTTATCTCTTTATTTTTTTGACAAGGTCTTTCAATGTTGTCCTGATTGGGCTCAAACATGAGATCTTCCTACCCTCCCCTTCACTATCATTAAAAGCTGAGTTTAGAAGCTTGTGCGGTAACACACAGCACAGAAAGTCATCTTGAGAATAATATTCCTTTTGCTTCTATAACATTTATGAAACTATTATTATTCAATTTGATTTTATTGTAAAGTTAATGATGTATATGTATTAAGTTTCCTATTATTAAGTAAACTCACAGAAGATAGGAATGAGTTCATTGTTACACTATATTTTACAATGTACAGTGAATTAGGAAAATTAAGTTTTGAGTAGTAGTTTCATAGAATGAATTTTGCAAAGCAAACAAATCTGTTCTTTTCTTTCACCTCACCCTCTTTTTTTTTTATTCTGTTCACAGTAATCATTCTAACCGTATCTTCTGAGTATGACAATCTTCAGATCATCGCTGGTTTGTCTAAATTTTTGCAAGTTCTCTTTCTGACTACAGGTTTTGACTTCTTTTTTTCTTTAAGCTTTCACTTGACAAAGTGTAAATTGTAGTTCTAATCCTTTGAGATATAAATTTTCTCTCAGTCTCTTGACAGGTTTGTAACTGAGGGATGTCTTTATTAAAGACATGGGAGTCATTCCCTTAAAATATCATATTAAGAAATACATGCTAGCCCTATCTCATAATCTCTGTGGGAATTTAGGAGCCTAACTTTCATAAAGGTCAATCAGAAAACATAAACAGCTTAATCACATTAACCATGATTCTCCCTGTTTATGTCAGGCATTTTGTCCTAGTATTTAAGATCCTGCTAATCCTTTAATCCTTTTTTACTTCATCACCATTGCTTCAAATCTTCCTAAGTTTTGTTTCTGTGTAAGCAGCAGACCTCATGCTCTCTCCCCCACTGCAATAGTCTTAAACAGTCTTGCTTTCTTCTTTTAAATTTTTTTGCTGAAATTTTTATTTGAGAATCTTTCTAAATTTCCATAAAAGATGACTGTCTTTCTGTTGGATACTGATACAAAGGTAAGTAAAGAATCTGAGGGACAAATTTAAATCTAATGTATTCAAAATCTAAAATGTCTTCTATTTTTACTTGGCCAGATAGGCTGACTAATTTGTACCTGTGCCATAGATCTCATGGCGATTTTTCTTTCACTTATATTTCTGACAGCTTTACAAAAGTCTGTGTGAACACCACGTTTTGCCAATGATTTTTGTTTTGTTTCATTTTTTGGCCTAATAAGTAGCATGGTGTTGCTTTTGTCTTACTAACGACCTTAAATCTAGGTCATCTACTCTGTTCAAGTGCAAATATTCTGATGCCATATGGACCCCATTCTGGATGTACCACATTCTTTGAGAATATTATTGGAACAGAAATATTTTTTTCTTCATTTAATAGATAAGGTTGCATTAGGGATGACCTAACCAGTCAAGGCTAGTCTCATTTATTCTATTCTGGATCTTTGAACAAAGTAATACTCTCTTCTCTAATATGATCACTACCAAAGAGAGAGCTCCCTATAGGATAATGTTATTTTAGTAATTTTTTTTACAGTTTTCTTTAGAAAAATGAATTTCTAAGACCATCTTAAATTATTATGATGACACTGATATAACTGATACATTTTTAAAATTCCAATATAAACTTTAAAATATCAAAAATTATGACAGCTTCAAAATGAATCAATCATTTACTTAATGCTTGATAAAGGTTAACAATAACATAGTGAAAAGAATATAACACAAAATTGCCAAAAGACAGCAGGGTGTCCCTATTGTTTTTGCACTGTTTTTAATTCCAATCAGAACAGATGCAAACAAATGCAAATTTGAGTACCACAACAATATGCATCGACTGAAAAACAAAACAAGTGAGTTCTCAAAACAGCCAAGCTTGAAATTATTTTTAAAAGGCATTTATTTATTAAAGAAATAATGATAAAAAATATTTTGAAGTTGAGTATCAAGGAGAGTAACTCCCCTGATAAGATTAGAGTTTCTCTGTGAGTCCTGGTTCATTGTGTGAAAGAAGAGTCTTGAATCTACAGAGATACTGTAAAGGATTCCAGAAAGAGGAAAATACCCCAGTGCATATTGTAAGCTACAACATGTGATAAAAGATTCCAGTCCAGGTATCCTGTAGAGAAGGTCCCTGATTAAACAACATTTTCCGGGAAAAGCCAACTCAGGATTTGGAGTAGCCATGGCTTGGCTTCCCCTCAGGCCTCCCGCTGACTGAGTGAGGTGCAACAATGGTTGCTATCCATGGTTAAGGAGCTAGAGGCAGGCCAGTAACAGACACCAGAGTGTTGTAGGATGAACAGTTCAGGCTCCCACCTCACAACCAAAACCCAAAATCAGCCTGAACTTCTGAGGAGTTGAAAGCACAAGAATATTCCTCCTGCAGGCTTGGTGGGATCAGCTAGTGTAGATCTGGACTGTCTGCATCTTTTTTCTAACAATAACAGTGGAGACATATCCTGAATTGGACACTATCACAGAACTATAGACCCAAGAAAACCACAGCCTTAATATCACAGAGAAATCTCTCTCTTCTTTTCTTTTTTTTTTTTCTGGCTTTTTGTTTTTGTTTCTTCACGAGGGCAAACATTGTTTTTAGTATTTCTATTTAGTTCTTGTTTTTTCCTTATTTCTTTCCCTCCTGTCTTCTTTACCAGATTCCCAAAGCATGGATAATCTTCAACCTTGCTTCTAGTCTCTTTCTCTTCTTTCATTTCTTCATTTTTTTCCTCTTATATTTTTAAAAATTTCTCTCCTGAGGGAAAAATCCTTTATTGAGAGGAAATTTACTGTATGTAATTTTTGATTTTTTTTTAGATTCTTATAAGTATAAATCTTGTATCTCTGGTTAAAAGTAGCAAATTAACAGGTATCACACTTTGTCATTTTGTAGACTGTGTTGTTACTGATTGTACTGTGTTTGCCATAGTTTTTGTGATGAGTTGTTTTTCCTTGTATATGAATATCAAGATTTTTTTATGGTTCTTAAACAATACTATAGTCCAGTACCAAAGAACTAGGTGCTAGGCAAAATAGGGAGCAACTTCTCATCATTAACATTAAAAAGCCAAGATCTTGGGACAAGACTCAAAAGCCAAAAGCCAGTCACAACTAGAAAAGTAGTCATCTGCTAAGGAAATCTCAAAACTAATATAAAGCTACCCATTATAAATAATTTATAAGCATCAGTGCAGAAAATAAATTAAAGAAATAGAAGTTGAGAAGACAAAGAAGCAAGATTTAACTTCAGACCTCCACCTCACCTAAGGTAAATTCATGGGTATTGTGTTGGACAAAAGAAATGGATGAACTTTCTGAAATGGTAGCAGTGGAAGTAAAAAAAGTAAATAAATGAGATTCTAGAAAATGACAAATCAGAAACAATTTCATGATAATTAAGAGATGATTACCATAATGAAGGGAATGGTAGTGAGTTCAGAGTAGATACAGATTTTTTTAAAAATAGCAGTTAGGAAAATGATGGAGATTATGAATGCCCAACATGGGAAAGAACTGGATTCCATGAAAGAGATTTCAACAGATACCTGGAAGATTAAAAATTCTATTGAAAGTATACAGAACAGAATCAACCAATGTAAGGACAGAATACAGATATAGAAGGTAGGTTTGCAGTTGTCATCAAATGAAAGACTTCTTAAAAATAGTAAGGGACCAGGAAAAATCAATCCAATAGCTGCTAGATAATTCAGAGACGAATTAAAAAAAGACTGATAGAAATTAATGAAAAATCACACAAAGACATAAAAATAAATTTTCACAGAAGTAACAGCAGAAAACTACTCAAGCATAGAAAAACAATGTGACTTACAGATAAGTGATATATATACAGAACTCCAATTAGCCATGATCAGAAAAAAAGAATATATTGTGTTATATAATAATCAAGATTCAAGAAATTCATCACAAGATAAAAATATTAGAAGTTATCAGAGAAAAGAAACAAATCACAACAGATTTCTCAACACAAATCACTAAGTTAAGCAGAGCTGGAAATGAAGTACTTCAAGCCCTAAAAGAAAACAACGTCCAACCCAAATTGATGTACCCCACAAATTACATTACAAAGTTTAAGGAGAAATAAGGTTTGTTCATAACAAAGAACACATGTAGAAATTCATAACCTCAAACTGGTAGATCCCCCTTCAGAGAGAGAGCACAATCATCATGGTGAAGGTTCAAAACTGTGCCATGATAATGCATAACTCCTTCTTCCCAGAAGCCCCTATGGCTTCTTCCTCCCAAAAGTCTTTGCCAAAGCTCATTCTTGTAAAGATTTACCCAATCTCCTGCACTCTCACAAAATAAATCAGGTCACATCTGTCCCCAGAGCCCTTTCCCCATCAGGGCCTATATCAAGCAGAATCTGCCCTTTGTCTGCAGAAAGCCACAACAGCCTTCTTTGTGGTGACTCCCTCCCTGCCCACATTAAAATATTTTTTATCTAGTCTTTTGATATTCTGTGCCACTCTATATTGAGTACAAAGTTTCAACTCAATCACAAACCAACACTCCAAAATGTACAGAAAGATACTCTAGAAAAAAATGAAGATAATGGTTCTATGAATCCCAATAGAATAAATCCACCAAGCAAGGCAAGTAGTTAAAACAAAGGCGAAAGGAATGGAGTCAACAACTGGCAAGTAATATAACAAGGATAAGTCTATGCATATGAGTTATAGCCATCAATGTAAATGATACTAATTCACCAGTCAAAAAGAACAGAAAGTCAGAATTGATCAAGAAACAAGATTTAACTTTATGGTGCATAAAAGAAACATATTAGCACAAAACAAAATTTATAGACTGAAAATCAAAGGTTAGAAAACAATAATCCATATGAGTAGAATCCCCCCAAAACAAGAACAGCTACTCTATTTGCTAACAAATTGGCTTTCAAGCCAACACAGATCAGAAGACACAAAGAAGGTCACTACATACTTGTTAAGGGAAAAATCCAAGAGAAAGAGGTAACAATCATAAATATATAAGCACCAGATATGAGTGTACCAACTGTAAAACAAACATTAATGTATACAAAAAATCAAATATGCATTAATACAATTGTAATGAGAGAACTCAGTAGTCCACTGTCACAAATTGACAAATCAACTAGATGAAAAAATAAAAAATAAAGAAATATCAGAGCTGAGACAAACTTTTGAACAAATTGACTAAGGAAGTATTTACAAAATGTTCCACTCATAACACTAGAATACACATACTTCTCAGCTGCACACATGACTTTCTTCAAAGTTGACCACATGGTAGCTTATAAAACATACTTAAGTAAATACAAATAAATTAAAATTATTCCATATCCATATTAACAGATCATACTGCAATGAAGTTGGAAATCACTGGTAAGAGAAACAATAAGACTGTAGAAACACGTGGAAATTAAATACCACACCAATCGGTCACAAATGAAATTAAATAAAAAATTAGACAGTATTTACAATAGAAAAATACTGGAACTATTGGAACACATTGAAAACAGCCTTAAGAGGAAAATTTATCATGGTGAATTCCCACTTTGAAAAAACAGAGTGAGCATAATTAAATAACACTGCTGAACCTAAATCTTCTAGAAGAAGTGAATGTTAAACTCAAAGCACGAATGATGGAAGAAATTATGAAGATCAGAGAAAAATTTGATGCATTTGAGACTAAGTAAATAATTCAAAGAATCAATGAATTGAAGAGTTGGTTATTTGAAAGATTAAATAAAATAAACAAAATCCTAGCCATCTTTGTCCAAAAAAAAAAAGAAAGAAAGAAAAGCCTCAATCCATGCAATTAAGAATGAAAAAGGTAAAAATCACAATGGATCCTGCTGAAATCTAGAAGATCACCAATACCTCCTTTGAGAATCTGTATTCTAATAACTGGAAAACACAGAAGAAATTCTTCTGTGTGTGTGTGTGTATATATATATATATATATATATATATATATATATATATATATAAAATCAAAGAAGACTTTAAAATTATAAACCAGCGTCAGCCAATAAAATTGAAAAAGTAATTTTAAAAAAACTACCAAAATGAATATCTCAGGTCCAAATGAATTCACTGCTGAATTCTGTAAGTAATTTAGAGATGATCTAATGTCACTACCTCTCAAATTCTTTAACAAATTTGAAAAGGAAATGATACTGCCAAACTGATTCCAGAAAGCAAAAATCACCCTGATATCAAAATTAGAGAATGATCCAACCAAGAAAGAGAACTACAGATCAATAACCTTAATGAACATAGAGGCAAAAATTCTGAATAAGACACTGGTAAACAAAATGCAACAAGTGATAAAGAAGATTATATACCCTGACCAAGTAGGATTCATTCCAGCGATGCAGGGATGTTTCAGTATATGCAAATCAATAAATGTAATAAACCGACCACATTAACAAAATCAATGACAAAAACAATACAATCATCTCAACAGATGCAGAAAAAGCATTTGACAAAATCCAATATCCATTCATAATAAAAATCCTACAGGAAATTGGAATAGAAGTTCTTAATCTGATAAAAGCCATTTCTGATAAACCAATGGCTAACATCATAATAAATGATCAAAAACTGGAAAGATTACTCTAAAATCAGGAAGAAGAAAAAGATGTGTGCTATCATTACTACTATTCAATATAGTTCTGAAAACATTAGCCAGAACAATTAGATGAGAGAAGGAAATAAAAGAATAAAACTAGGAAAGGAGTATGCTAAATTATCACTATATGCAGATGATACAACACTCAACCTAGAAGACCCAGAAACCTCCCTCAAAAACTCACAGATTTATTTTTTGTTAAGGAGAATGAAACTCAACAATATAAAACAGAATATAACCCATCAAAACAAAGCAGTCAAGGTGGTATA
Organism: Hydrochoerus hydrochaeris; assembly: GCA_004027455.1. Classification (NCBI taxonomy): domain Eukaryota; kingdom Metazoa; phylum Chordata; class Mammalia; order Rodentia; family Hydrochaeridae; genus Hydrochoerus; species Hydrochoerus hydrochaeris. Next base: position 248,727 of record PVLA01001771.1, on the reverse strand, counting down.
TAACTTCAAAACGGGATAATAAATCATCAACAATGGCTACCATAATACGTCATGTTATCTTCATAATAGTTGTCCATTTTCTCAGACATAGTAAAACTGAGTACAACAAAACATAATAAAACAAATCAAAACAGAGCACTGAATAAAACAAAACAATAAATTGGAACAAACAGTAGGAATAATATTGGATTTGAAAAAACAAGACAGAAGGAAATTCTCCATATTTACCACACTGCATACTGTCATCCTTCCAGTAGATACTTAGACCACCAGCCCTAGTCCTGCAAAGTCAATCAAAACAAGTTTAGTTGTTTTTGCGCCTCAGTTGCTATCAACTCAGTCTGTCCCCTGAACCAGCAGGTTGCCTACAGCAGGGTGAGAAGGAAGTCTTGATTCTCAGCCTGCTCCCAGGAAAGGCAATCTGCATTCTATTTTCCTGGGCCCCAAAAACTTAAAGATTTAATAACAAAATTCAACAGTATAGCATGACACAAAGTCAACATTCAAAAATCAGTAGCATTTCTGTATCCAAATAACAAATTCAGAGAGAAATTAAGGAAATATCAATTTTCATAATAGCATCAAGAAAAATGAAATATCTAGAGAGCAATAAAACAAACTAACTAAAAGTCTTTTGCATTGAAAATTATAGGACTCTGAAAAAGTTAAAAATGTTCATTGGGAAATGACAAAGTAACCCTTGTTCTTCAATAGGAAAAACTGATGCAGTGAAAATGGTTATACTTCCATAATTGTTATACAGATTTAATGCAGTACCAATCAAAATATCAATAGCATAAATCACAAAACTAAAGAAAACAATCCTAGAATTCATTTGGAGCTGGAAGAGACCATGAATAACAAAAGCAATTCAGGAGAACAAAGGGAAGACAGAGAACATCAAAATCCCTGGCTTGAAATTATTCTCACAAAGCTACCATGATAGAAGCAGGTTGGTATTGTCAAAAAAAAAAAAAAAAAACAGACTTGAAAACCATTGGAACAGAATAGGGATGCAGAAACTATTTCAAACACACACTCACCTTATCTTTGACAAAGCAGCCAAATGCCCTCATTAGAAAACATGATAACCTCTTTAATAAATGGGAAATGGGAAAACTGGCTTTTCACATGTCAAATATTAATCCTATAACCATTTCTCTTACCATATACTGAACTAAATTTGAACTGAGTCAAAGATCTAAATATTAAAACAAATACTTAATTGTCTGGAAGATCGAATATGTAAAACTGTTGTAGACAGGTATAGGCAAAAACTTTATGAACAAAACCCCTATTGCCCAGGAAACAGTACAAAGTATCAACCCCAGGATCACTCATAAAAAACACTTCTGTACAACAAATGAAAACACCAAAAAAATGAAGGAGAACTCACAATGGGATAATTTTTATCAGCCATTTCTCAAAGGACTAATATCTAAAATGTAGAAAGAAGTCAAAAATCATGCTTGCAAGATTTAAAGACCTATTTCTATTATGGGCATCTGAGGTGAATAGATACTTCTCAAATGAAGAAGTATAAACAGCAAATAAATATATTAAAAATGTTCAGCATCACTAGCCATTCAAGAAATGCAAACTAAAATACTGAGATTCTGTCTCCAGAAATAATGCCTATCATTAAGAAATCAACCAATAACAAATGCTGGTGAGACTGTGGATGGAAAGGAATTCACCTCTACTATTGCTGTGAGTGTAAATCAGTACAATCAGTATGGACATCCGTACAGAGATTCCTTGAAAAACTACAACTAAAGATTCCAAGCCTGGCAAAGTGGCTCACCCCTGTAATCCCAGCACTCAGGAGGCTGAGGCAGGAGGATCGTTGTGAGTTCAAGACCAGCCTGGGCTACAAAGAGAGCTCAAGGCCAGCTTGAACTGCATAGTAAGACCCTGTCTCAAAAGACAAAAAAAAAAAAAAAAAAAATTCCAATTGACCCAGCAATTCCCCATTTGATATCTTCCCAAGACATTTAAAAGCATCATACCACAGTGATATATGGATGCCCATGTTTATAGCAGCATAATTTATAAAAGCTAAATCTTAGAAACTGCCCAGATACCCATCAATTGATGAATTTAAAAATGTTATCTTTATATGCAATGGGTTACTATTCTGCTAAAATGAAGGATAAACTTGAGACATTTTTAAGTAAATGGATGAAACTTGAGACCATACTTGTAAATGAAGTAAATCGAACATGAATGTTTAAATATTACATTATTTTCTTGTGTGAGAAACTGAAAGGGTTAATAAGGACCAAAATGGATGATGCATATTGGGACGTAGGAACAAAATATTTAAATTGGAAGGGGAATAAGGGAGGGAGAGGGTACAGTAGTCAGGGTTTTACTAGAGAAAACAGATATGACACAAGATATACAAATGTGTAAGAAATTACAAGATTGGTTTACGGTGGTCAGCCAGAGTCAGATAACGAAGTGTGCAGAGCATGTCTGTAAGCTGAAAAATTCAGTCTAAGATCTGGCATTCATTGCAGTGTCCCACGCAAGTATACACCAGGAAGCCAATGGGATCTGTGACAGAAGGTTGAAAAATTTGTGACGAAAGTGTGAAGGATCCAAGGCAGAAGCCAAGGCATCTGTGCTACAAGCCAGGAGATGATGTCCCGGCTGAAGGTGAAGATCAGAGCTCTTCCAAGGAATGGAACCTCATCTGTCCTTCCTCCTTCCCTTTCATCTCCTACCATGCAGGAGATGAGCCACCCTAGGTTGGGTCTTTTACACCATAGGGTATAGAATTATTAAGCCAATTTAATTAAGCTTCAAATGTCTCAAATCGACACAATCAATCAACTACTACAATCCATCTTTTGTCAACTTGGCAGCCAGACACATTTCTTTAAACCAGTTTCCAGACACAGAGACATGCATATAATTGCACCTAACATGTTATAATTCTCCTGTGTTCAAACAGAAATGCACTAATTCCCTCACCAGAATAGAATATAAGTTTTCTTTAATTGATGGTTACTCTTACCATTTCATTACTTCCACTTTATAATACAGGTTTAACAATTCCTAAGAACCAGCATTAAATCTGTCAACATTACATTACACTAGAATCCTGAGGAGAAATACTAACTACAATCTTTATTTCTGTAGCTGATCATTGAATTGTAGATGCTATTTAGAACTTCCTTCTTCCACTAGTGATTCTGTATTTCCTTGGCATTTAGCAAGCATCTCAGTAGGGCTTGGTTCTTTCCCTGGTGGAGTGACCCATACCTTCATTCCTGAAGATCTGGACCATTTGTCATTCTGCCTGATTTAGGTTGTTGTAATTTCCCATTTACTTTAATAATAGGGCATGATAGTACTAAAAGGAATCCTAAGGGATCTCTTGAACTCCATATATTCTTCTTTTCAGGTGAAAGACTTCAGTTCATTTTTCCATTGTCCTGTTCTTCTAAACAACTATGTTCTCCTCTGTTTCATCTTTGCAACTCACAATTCCGCTAGCACCTTCCATCTGCCAAAATGCTTCAAATTACTCTACTGGTTCTTTGCTATGCATAGACATGCATACAGTTCAATAAAGATCACATATATGTACCTTTACATAGCTTGAAGTTTTTTCACTTACTGTTGTAGTGATCCTTCAGGAATCAAATTCACAACCTTGCGCTTGCCAGGCAGGCTCCATGCCACCAAGCTATATCCCTGGTCCTTTGCCTCAAATATACTCAGTTATACTCTCTATGAAACTATGAGAACATACTATGGTACTTTTCATTTCTGGAAATTATAGATTATCTCTGAAATTTTTATTTTGTCTAATTTTGAATAATCTTCATTCATCCTGATGGTCTTTGATTTGAAAGTTTCACCATATATTACTTTTCAACAAAAATAAAATTTAACATATTTTTTTTCTTTAGGGAAAACTAAATAGCTGTATTTTATTTCATTTAATTGTCAAAGTAAATGGCAATATAAGTGTGATATATCTATCTCATCAATGTATAAAAAAGTTATAGATCAAACCTAGTATGTGATATGAATTTGATTATATCAAAAACTTTCTATTATGCATTACTGCTTCATTTTGTGTACTTGTTGAAAGTGTATAGCAGCCCCTTTTGTCATATTAGAATGAAATACCTGAAGTTGGGTAACTTTATGAATAAAGAGATTTATTTAGCTCACACTTTGCAAAGCACATTGGCCTGCATGTAGAGAGGGTCTACTTACTGTCAAAGTCTCAGACTAGTACAGTAAATAATACTTAATAGAGAGGCCATCTCAGAGTTTCTTCTGTTCTCTCTCCCTCTTCTTGTGAAGCTGTTGATACTCAGTCGTGAGGGCTCTACTCTGAGGCCCTTAGCTAGTCTTGATGACATCCCCAAGGCTGCATGTCTAACATAATAGGTAGATTGTCTGAATCCTCTCCATGCCTTCACAAATGAAATTAACCTTTCACATGTGAACTCTTGGGGGATAGACACAAAAATATCCAAACACAATAGCAATGTCTAATGTCTGATAATACAGATTCTATTTCAAGTGAAATTCATGATCTTTCTCTTCCTACACAATAGACTACAAGTAGAAATGAAATAAATAGGGGGCTAATAAAATATTAAAATATTCATTTATTTGCTTAATTTTTTTATTATACATTTAACACTGTAAAGCACTATAGTTAGCCTAATATATATGTATATTTTTTCCAAAACAAATCAAAATTTTGTGAATATACCACATCAAAATATATCACTTTAACATAAAAATTCTTCTGAACTAAAAGCACATAAGAAGATGCGAGCACACAAAAAAAATATTTTTCCCTTTCCTTATTTGTCCAAAAGCACAACATAAATTTTGAAAGTGCCTTCTTGCTCTGGACTTGATAGCACAGAAGTTAATCACCAGCCAACTTCAGACACTTATGGATGTAACATCATAAAAATCGACGTAACAAATCTCACCAAGTAGTTCTTAGCTTCCATTAGTTCCATTTTCTAGCTGTAGAAGCTCAATGTTCTCTTCCATTGTCCTGTTGCATCTCTATAAAATTTTTGTACTTTGCTAAGATTTGAAAGTGCAAATCAAACCACCTGTCTGATGTAGTCATCACTGAAATTCCATGTTTAGACACAATGAATATGTTAATTAACTTGCATCTCTTTCTCTCTTCTTCTATATTTTGCCATTATAATTCACAGATCCCAGTCATGAATGTAAGATGAGTAGCAGAAAAGTAATTTTTACTCCCCTATATTTAGTTATTTAATCTGTTTTTGCTTCAAAAGTGATTTTTGTCATAAAACTCAGTTGATAAAGAAAGCAGTTAAAATGTGAACATAGCCCAGGATTTAGCTCAGCAGCATAAGCACCTGCCTTGCAAGAGTGTGCTCGTGAGTTCGATCCCCAATATAAAAATTTTTTAAAAAAGTGAACATAGTTCCTAAGAGAAATGAAATGTTCATAAAACAGTTCAGATAGTGAGAGAGAAAGAAAAATGTAAAAGAAATGAATCATATGAGGTGACATAAATAATATCAATTACAATTTGTTGAGTGACTACTTATTCCCAAGAATCATTAATTTAATAGTAATTAAATCATTTATTTAATAATTTTATGAAACTTTATGCCGCGTCCTAGTGACAAGGTCCATGGGTGGAGGAGAGCGCTTCAAGGAATCGCTTCTCCAGGAAAAGGACACCGCATGTGGGAATTGGGCACAAGGATCTTGTAATGTTTTGTACTGATAATTGTAATTTGTGTAATTCACATATATATATATTTTCATGTAATGCTCAATATGAAATCAAAAATAGAAACTCCAGAGGAGTTACTAGAAACCCTCTAGATAACCCCTTTGTGAAAACTAACTGTGAAATTTTACCTTCTGTGAGTAGTATGAGAGAGTTTATACAAAAGCTTTAGATGAAAGAGCTCATGGAGGAGGATTTACAAGGTTACTGTGAGACAACTGCCCTGAGACACTGGACAGGCAGCCAGAGACGGGCAACTAGGACACATATGTTACCCACCGGCCGCCTAAGACAGGCACAGGACCAATTGCTGTCCTGCAGGCCCATGATGGGTAAGACCTGGTTGGGTTCATATGAAGAGTCCTTGACCTAAGACAGGCGCTGTCCTACAGGCAACCAGAGACGGGCAACTAGGACACATATGTTACCCACCGGCCGCCTAAGACAGGCACAGGACCAATTGCTGTCCTGCAGGCCCATGATGGGTAAGGCCTGGTTGGATTCATATGAAGAGTCCTTGACCCAAGACAGGCGCTGTCCTCACAGGGCCTGCCATATTCCCATAAGTGATAAGGGAAAAAATGTAGGGAGCGGCATGATAGCTTCACAGCTGCCACTCCATCTCTCCCTCCTGTGGGCATCCAGGTGCGTCGGCTTACATTTCCCAAGCTAATTAAGTAACAAGATTAAAGTGTAACAAGGGTGAAAAAAGTTAATTAACACATATTGTTTAAGATTATCCCTGCCTGGCCCTAAGCCTGGGGACGCTTCCTGCTTGGGGTTTAGGTTACTGCCAAAAGTTAGCAAATATATACTCCAGCTTCTGAAAAATAAAGCAGATTCAGATTCACTCACAGACGGGTGTGTAGTGTCTTCTGTCTCTCACTCGCCGACTCCCTGACCACCTTTGGGACCCCTGAGCCCTGCCGCAGCTGGACTCCGGCAACTTTATAAGTATTTTGAATTTGTATTTAATAAAAATGAATTGTAGAAATATTATACATTTCTGCAGATATTTTTAAAAAGTTCTTCAATGAATGATAGAACCAGGATTTGAAACTTCATCTGGAAGATCTAAAATGCATTGCTTTATTTATTTATAAAGCACTAGCTTTGCAGCAAAATGAAAAATGAAAAGAAAAATTTTAATCTGAATCATAATGACCTATCATTTTTGCTTTCTCCCTACTCAAAGTAGATTACTCAAGTATCTTGTTTTTTGATATGTAAAGATGTTGTGGAATGTCAGTAGAAAGATTTTAGATATGTCAGTATGTTGGAGTAGAAGTATTTGCAATGAATCAATTTTTCCCTGAATAGTTAAAACTTTTGCTTGGAGCTGTTGTAGAAAGTTCACTTCCTGTTTTTTTTATTTTGTTTGGCTTTGTTTTTTTTTGGTTTGGTTTGGTTTTTTGACTTGTACTATACTTAAAAGGGCTCAGCAAATGTCATCTTATTAATGACTTGTAGTCAAATACACACAATCATACAATATACAGGAGGTGTTCAGAGTCTATAATTCCAATTGAGTTAGATATGATTAAATCATACTGTCATATCTGAGTTAGATAAGAAAATACAACATGTATGGCCCAGACTCTTATCAGTGGAAAATGCAAAAATATGTCAGTTGCTAAACAAGAATAATAGAAGTCTGCTACTTTTTAAAGAAACTTTAAAAGATTTTTCTAAACTTGCCGTATTTTCCAAATGAACAACTTCTATTTGCTTTCAAGTTTTAAATATTGCTAAGTCACATCAACTGAGAGAAGATTTAGATCCAAGCACGTTTACATTATCTTTGCATAAATAATTAACAGAAAGAAGATAAGCTAACAAAACACAAAGGCCATAGCACGTGGCAGCACTGTGGGATAAACTGGTATTTAAAAACAATAAAGTTTGAAGGTATTCTAAAACATATGCAAACACATTAAGCTAAGTAAACATAAAACACAATTAAAAATTTGTTTAAATCTACTTCCCTAGAGTGGAGATTTTATATAACAATTGCTTAATCATATATATGTGTGATACATTTTAATATTTCCAAAATATACAGGAAGAACATATTGCTTTCAACACATGAAGTTTTAAAAATCATGAAAAAATGGTCAGAAAAAATTTCCAAAGGATTTGATGTTGAAAAGACCATAAAATAACTTAAATTTCCACATAATTGTGGTGTTCATTTATGTAGTTTAATATTGAACCTTAATTTTTTTTTACTTCCTCTCCCAGAATTGTCAGAAAAATATGTTTTGTTTAACTAATAGACCTTAATTAAGTATATACCACATGATAATTTGGGGGAAATTTAAATATTAGACCAATAAAAATGGGACTAGAAATATAGCTCAGTGGCAAGTCGCTTGCTATTAGATTTGACTCCCAGCACCTCAATAAATTATTAAAAATAAATAAATATAATACGTCTAATTTAGATTCTCATTGTCACCTTGTTTCAGAGTTCCTGCCTCTTATAAATCCATTTCCTCTGCTAACTGGTTCACCTGCATCAATGTGCAATTCCTTTCTCATATGCTTTCAACCTGATAGGGCACTCACTGCATGTATGAATTTCTTCTGTGCAGGTAATAACTACAGTCTGACTTTTGGTGGATATAATGTGGCAAATATCATACAAAGGCAAACTTAAAAGCAAGTTAGAAATAAAATTCAGTACGTGCCTCTCTCACTGCTAGTCTTCATGTATTTTAGCAACTTCATCACTCCCAACATGTGCAATTATATTTAAGAATAGTTTAGGTGTTTAAGTTTCTTAACGCCTAATAATGATTCTTTTCTGATAGAACTGATATCATTTCACATGGCAAAAAACAAAAGCTAGAGCACTAACTAGCATTAAAGTCTATCATGAAAACTTTATCTCTTTCAATATTTCTTTTAAACTCAAGCAAATTATCAGTTTATAATTACTATACCTTTAAGATTTTCTAATGCTAGCTAACAAAACTTTTCTTAACAAAAAGTAAACAAAGCAGGTAGGGGCTTTCAGGAGAGAGATATATCTTAAAAACAGAGTTTTTAAAATTGTTTCTCATTCTTTCCACTTGAAGTTATAAAATTTTTGCTTTCAACTGAAAAGTACTGCAATTAGAGTATTAGCAAATTTACAAAAAGTTATGTAAATAATAATGTAAGATGTTTAAATCTATGGCAAAAATTATAATCAATTATAATGAAATATTTGATTTTTGGGAAGCACTTGTCTAGGAAAAACACAGTTAACATTTTTTGAAGAGATTCTACTGTCGACCACAAATATTTTTAATTCAGTGACACTTATAAGATGTGGTTTCAAATTACTATTTGTGCTGGGGTTTTTAAAAGCCAAGTGCCTGAGAAAACAATGGAGTATGTAGTGTTCATTATTTAATAAATGAAATTGTGCTGTTTCACTGGGACAGGTGAAATTTGAAGTTTGAGTAATTCTACAAATGAATCATAACATGATTTAATTTTAACAGATATTATACCATATATGATGCTCTCAAAAATACATTGATATAAACAAGTTATTTTTCATTGTTTCTAAATGTCATCTCAGTAAAAGTAGAGAGCATATTATAGAGTTATGTTATTTCAAGGTAAAACTTGAGAGACATAAATAATGTTCCAAAATATAACCTACACTGAAACTGATAAAATTATAAGCAAACAGATGAATCATTAATGAATAAATAGCATCAGATATTAACCACCTTAATGGAAACTTCTCCAGCAAGTGACATTAAAAACTGAGTTCTTGAAGTTCCATCATAGACATGTATATCACTGAAATGAATATTCAGCTCTGTAGCTAATAAAACTAAAAGAAATGAACTTGTTTTGAACAAAATAGAAAACAAGGCAATAGAACAAAAAGTGAGATTTAGCATCTTATGAGAAAATAAAACATTATAAGAAAGGAAAGTATTTGGTCTACATTTCAAACTAGAAATGATGGGTTAGAAAACTTTTTACATAGAGAAACAAGAAGAAAATGATCCACCTTGTGTGGGCCACTTAGGATTATCAAATATAATAAGACAAGACCATGTGATCAGTCCATTAAAGATAGACAAATGAAAAATCATAGTTCAGGAATCAGTTGAGTTTCCAAATTGTACTAAACAATACTGTGCACTCGAAAATGGACAAAAGTTGAGCTGGCATAGTGACGTATACCTCTAATTCCATTACCAGGGAGGCTGAGTCAGAAGGATCCCCTCCTGGGCTGCATAGTGAACTCAATTCCAGCCTGAACTACACAGTGAAACCCTATCTCAAAAAGAAAGGAAGAAAAGAAAGAAAGAAACAAGGAAAAAAAGAAAGGAAGAAGGGGAAATCCACTTATTCAATTTTTTTATTTGTACATCTCTGCAGCTCATAATAATTATGTTTCTTATATGGAGTTGGTATATGTATGTAACACATCTTAAATCCTTTTTTCATCACATTTTCCTCCCTCTATCTCTTCATCCCTTTCCCAATTGAGAAAAATTTATCTTTCTATTTCCTATTATGTATTTCCTATTTTGATCTTTATCTATACTTTGGGTTTCTCATATAAGAGAAACCATGCCATATTTAAGCTTGTTTATCTGACTTATTTCGCCTAACATCATTTTCATAGGTATCCATTTTCCTACAAATAAGCCAAACCTATTTTTCTTTATGGCAGGGGAATATTCAGTTGTGTGTAGATACCATGTTTTTTTTATTCACTCATCTGTTGATGTATACATAGCTGCTTCCAAGATTTAAACATATGAATTGTGCAGCTGTAAACATGAGCATGCATGTATGACTGTAGTTTGATGCCTTTAATTTTTGGGTAAAGATACCTTAAAGAGGAATAACTGGGTCAATTAGAAATGCTAGTTTTAGATTTTTAAGGAATCTCTATATTGATTTTCACGGTAGTTGTACTAGTTTACAGTCCCACTAATAATATAGCAGGATTTTTTTCCCCATAGTTTTTCCAGAACTTGATATCTTGATTATGGCCGAGTTTGGGGGGATTAAGATGGACTCTCAGCGTCGTTTTAACTTGGAGCTCCCTAATGGCTAGGGAATGTTGAGCAATGCTTTATGCATTTATTCGCCATTTGTATTTCTTCTAAGAATTGTGTATTCATTTCTCTAATCTCATTTTTGATATTTTTAATTTTGGTATTCCAATACTTTTTATTTCTCTATGTATTCTAGATGTTTATCCTCTATCTGAGTCTAACTTTTTACATAGATTATATTATGTAGACATTAAGAATGTAAATACATAATTTTATTTGTCAAGTAGATAATTTCCTTTCTGTATGCCTAATATTTACAAATCTAGAAGCCTTCATGTAAATTTGATTAATCTCGTTATACATTTTAGCAAATTCAATGCGATTTTTTCTAAATATTTGCAAAGGATGTAATAGTAATTTGGAAACACTGTAATTCTCTCTAGTTGGATATCTTTTTACTGTCCCAATGCTTTTTTGATCTTCATTCTTAATCTGATCCATGACGGGGTGTCTCTGGGTAGGAGAAACTGACAGGAACTCCTTTTTTCAACCAGGCTGTGAGATTCTCCGTGAGCTCAAGGGCTCCTCTTGTTTCTAAGTGCCTGTTGCCACCGGCAGTCTTATCCTAATATTTGCACTCACGAGAGACCTAATGTAGCAATCAGAGCAAAGAAAGATTATACTGTATTTGCAAGTTGGACTAGAAATGATTTGTGAATGTTGAATTTAGCTAACATAAGTAATTAAATTGCTATGAATTTACTTGAACAGATCTAGATTAAGTTACCAGTGCCTGGATTAGTAAGGGTTTTTTAAAAAGTAGTTTCTTTTGCAAAAAGAAGCAAGAAATCTACATTTCTAATGCTTGGACATTTTCTTTTTATTTTATTTTTTCTATATATGATGTCTAAAAGCCCCAATATTTATTTTTGGCATAATCTGTAAGGGTACAGCAATCATACTTCAATCTAGAGATGACAGATTATTACCTACTTTTCTAGTCATTCCCAAACAATTGACACATTATGAGACACATCAATTTCTTTTATTCTGTCTTTCTTTCCCCAACTAAGTAGCAGGAGGTTGGTTCCTTATATTTGCCTTCCTGTGTCTTAGAATCGTTTCATTATTGCTCATCCTAGGTTCTCCCATTTTCTCCATACATGTGGCCAACGTAGATGTCACTTTTTACTGGAATAGATTAATATCCAAATGTTCTCCAATGCAAATCCTTTGCTTTCCTTCTCATAAGCTAAGAATTAAATCTTTTCCTCAAGTCTTTGGCAACCAATGATCCTGAATCTGCAGTTTCAATGACTAGTAATAGACTGAGCAGTTTAAACAGAGTAAACTGTGTTACTATGTGACATGTCTGTCATACTAGTGCAAGCTTACCTAATCATTATATCCATTTTGTGGGTAAGGAAGTATGTGTATTGAACAAAAAAGGCCTAGATAATTCCTTTGTAATTTAAAATGAGGTCCTTTCTGGCACTAAAAAGACAGAAATATTGCATAAAAGGATTCGCATGGGATAAAATAGAGAAAGATGCAAGCTTCTGTTGCTGGAATGAAAATTTACATGTTTTTTCCTAGACAAGAACTATATATGTTAGGCCATACAACCCATGTGTTATGGTTTGGGTCAAAAATGACCCCTAAAACTCTCCTGGCACTCAGAGCAGGGGCCTTTGGAAGGTGATTGGATCATGGAGGCCCTGTGCCCATCTGTGAGTCAATCCGCAAGTGAGTGTAGAGCTCATGCACAGTGAGGAGGTGAGGGCAGTTCAGAACCAGGTCATTAGGTGTGTGGCCTGGAAAGAGGTGTCTGCCTCCTTGGCTCCTCTCTTCTCTCTCTTCTTCCCTGAACGCCAGGAAGTGAAGTGTTGCCTGTACCTAGGGCCTCCCATCATGGAGTTCCTGTATTGGTGCTGACTGACCATATAAGCAACAACTGAGACTTCTGAAAATGTGAGCCCAAAGAAACCTCTCCTATTTTACATGCTGAGTGTTGGGTATTGTGTCTCAGTGATGAGAAAGTGACTAAGACACCATTTATGGTGTACCCCTAGTAAAAGCTCAATTCATGCAGGGACATCATAGCGACCATGTTATTGCTCATTGCTTTTTTAATCTCTGAAAGGATAACCTGAGTGAAGATTTGTCTGTTGGGGGCTGCCAATGAACTTAATTTTATTGTTTCTTATTCTGTGATAAACAGCATTTTTTTAGGACTGAATTTCAATTTAATTGACACATTATGAAGGCTAAAATGTTTCTGCTATAAACTGCTTGAGCTAAATTCCTTAAGTCAGAGATTAAAAAAGAATTAATAGTAACAGGATTTAAGGAGGCCAAGAAGAAAGAGACCTGCTCCCAGTGAAAAGAGACCACAACAAAACCATCTGCTCTGGGGCCAACTGTCATTGAATGCACAAAATAAGCAATAATATAGGACAGAATCTAGTTTAAACCACAGAAAGCCTGGTGAGGTTTTATGTTTTCCCCCAAATCAGGGACTCTTTGATATCTTTAGAAATCTAAAGCTGTCTTCCCAGAACAAAGATATTTCAGATTTCTTCTAGGTCCAATAGCCACAACTTTATGATTTGAAATATTTTATTCACAGAAAAAGAAAAGATAAAAGAATATAAAATGAAGACTTGGGTTATAGCACTTTGTTAACATGCATGAGGCCCTAGGTTCAATCCTCACCACCATCACCCCCCAAAAAAAGTACAAAAGGAATATAAAAGGTGCTATGCAAACTGCCTTCTTAATAAGTAAGTCACAGTAAAAATGCTTGGTAAATCATCTGAGTAATCTTTTATTTAAATCATTTCTTTCTCTAAACTTTTTGTAATGGGAAATAAACTACATGCAGTAAGTTACTTTTATCGTTGTACTCTATGGTTTAAAAGGACACTGTTGTAGTCAGGGTTTGTGCAGAGAACAATTAGAACTAGGACACTGAGTTTATAATATTATTTTTATGATGGTCACCCATAGTTAATACAAGAAAATGCAGGAAATATATCCACAACGCCAAAGACATGGAATATTTAGCCAAGGGCCTAAATCCCACAGCAATGTCCCACATGAGTCCAGATAAAGACCCAGAGCTCACAACAATGCCTCTCACAAGACCAGCTGGAGGTCTAGAGCCTGCAAGGACTCACGCCAGTCTCTTTTATGGATCTGTGCTGGGAAGGCCCAAAGGTCAGCGGTGGAAGCCAGAAAGTCTATGCCAGCGGGGTGAAGGAGCTGTGCTGGTAGGTTGAGGGTTCTATGGTGGAGCCGAGAAGTCACACTCACAACAAAGACCAGGGAAGTCCTGAAAAGCACCACAGCCATCCTCAGCAACATGGAGGCCCCATGCTCCTCCGACAATAAGCACAGTCGAGTATATGCTAGGAAGCTAGCATGATGAGTTCATCCTAGAGACCAAGTGGCACACGTCTTCCCTTCCAGAGTCAGGAAGCAATGCTAGATGTAAGGACCAGAGCTCCTCCAGGAGAACCAACGGCTCAAACAGCAACTTGTAGGAGAAGTCACAATGCGCACATCGCCTCAACGCACTAACGTGAATAGCTTCTCCTTCTCCACATCTCCATTTATGCTGGCAACTTTCCTCAGGTGGAACATCTATGCTCAGTGCCATGCTGATGTAATCCAGCTGGCGTTAGGTTGACCACCATAACAGACACTGAGTAAGCTATTAATAATAAAGGAAAACAATTGTTCTAGTTAGTACTTATATGGATAATTTCTATGTCATCTTTTTATACATGACATGGTACATTTGTAGTAAATAACTCTGTCTATATTTCAGTGCATAACTCCAGGGAAGTTTGCTGGATGCTATATATGAAGACCCTTTGATATGAAATTTTTTTGCTACTGACAGTTGAGCTCAAGGCTTTTATACTGAGCACACCCTTGGCCTTTTTTATTATTTTTATTTTGAGAAAGGGTATTTTTAAATTGTTCAGGTGAAACTTTAGATTTCCATACTCCCATCTCAGTTTTCCAAGTACTGGGAATACAGGTGACTGTCTCTGTGCTCAGCTACTTTTAAAAATGAAACCCAAACAAAAATATTTAGAATAATGTTTTTTTCTGAAGATATATAAATATTAGTTTCAGTGAAATTATAAAAGGACAAATTATAGATAAGCTAAATGTCCACCATGAAGAGACTATACAGTAAATTATAGCACATCCATATGCAACTTTTAGCCAGAAATTTTAGGATAATTTTTTTAAAATGTAGAAATATCTGAGACATTTATAATAAATTTATTCATTCATTTAATAATTATTTTAGTAACCAATATGTCTCAGACATTATTCAAAAGATGGAGAAACAGAAGTGACTAAGAGAAATTAAATATGTGTCCTTCTGGGCATCTATTTTTACCTATCCACCTACCTACAGGTATGTATTAGTCAGATCTTACTGTGTGAAAACCAATTCAGAATTCACTACCACAAAACAACTATTTGCCTTAAGACTGTGTCTCTTATATCTAGGGATTAACTGGAGAAATCTGTGGTTAAAAGTATTTTAAAATGTCTAAAATCACAGTTAATCTTTATCAAATAAATTATTTTATGTTCATGCACTATAGTTGCTCTAAATAGTACTAATATGGGTGGGCTGAATGTCACCATAAATTTGGGAACCAGCTGGAGCTTCAACTGCAAAAGACACTAGAAATTTGGAGAATCTGGAAGTCTGGAGAAAGAAGAATATAATGGGAAGTCTGATGTAAAAAGAGGATTGTCAGACTGGGTGTCTGCCAGGAATCCCAGCACTTGGGAGACTGAGGCAGGAGAACTGCTGTAAATTTGAGGCCAGTTAAAAGTCAATCTGATTTGTAAAATGCAACCCTGTTTCAAAAGCACACACACAAGAAATATGCTTGTCATTTCTTGCTGTGTATAATCCCAGTAACAAATCCTTAGCCTGGAGTTAAATTCAACTTGCAGGATTTTGTTGTTATTATTTTGTTTGTTTGTTTGTCTTGGGTTTTTTCTTGTTTGTTTGTTTTTTAGCTCCCCAAAGCAATCTCACTGTGCTTACTTAGGGACTGCAGCACAAGACTGTCAAAGTCCCCTCCACAGAATTCTATTTTCTACCAGAACAGGACTCCTCTTTGGATTTCTGAGGGATTATTTTCAAATAAGGAATACCCTTTCCTTAAAATCTGTGTTCAAGCTCTGCAGAGTCCCTCTGTATGGGTATTAAGGTCCTAGAAATCTAGGACCATTGCTCACCAGGTCTCTATTCCTCACTTTTTTAATTAACAGTTTTAGCATCTTCCTTTTTTATTATCCAGCCTTAGAGATGGCAACTGTTTCATGCAGCTATGCATTCATGATAACTTTGTTTCCTTTTTCCTTTAATTAACTTAACTCCAACAGCTAGTTATATGTATTAATTTATATGAAATTGTCCCTGTTAAAACAACCAGGATGGTTAATATTTTCTAATGAAATTCTAATAATTTACATTATGTTGCCCAAAGCAAGACAATCAAGCCCAATATATGTGAGATGGAAATACACACTCTTCTTGTGCTAAGACATTCAAATTATGTTATCATTTGTTGGTCTTTTCTAGTACTAGTTTTTCATCTTTGTGAATCCTGCAAAGAAAATAATTGAAATAGGTTAGTTTTTATTAGTAAAGAAATCCTTTCTACAAATCAGCATATTCACTGTCCTTTTTTTTTTTTTGCAAGCATTCCTATATTATCTATTTTTATTTGGGGCAGAATTGCTATTTTAACAATAAACATTAAATACTCACAAAGTGTAAGCTCTGATGTACAATCCCACAACATCATAACAATAAAGACTGAGAATATCTTGTTACACTTACTTTAAAAATAAAAACCTGAGTTTGAGGGTTAATAGTCCAAACTCTCACAGTTTTCGTATGGTGCATCCAGGATCTGTAAACAAAAGGGCACGTGCTTGACAACAATAACCACATCAACAAACACAATGCCTCAAAATGATAGTTGGCTAGAAATAGCAGTCACTGTGCCTTAAACATTCAGTATACCAGGTAGTTACATGTGTATGATATTTAGAAATGCCATTTTTTCATACACATTATTTTTAAAGCATTTATTTTTTGTGCATATCAAAAAGCAGAGAAGACAAGGAATTATCTTACTAAATCTTCATAGTGCTTGATATGTGTGTGCATATGCAGCTAATTACCTTAGGATGGATTCTTTCAAGCATGCATTATTAAAAACAAACCTCTTTGAAAGTCAGAAGATGTTTCTCTTTGTTATTACTTTAGACAAAATTTTGTAAGTTGCACTTATACAATGTTCCAAATAGAAATATATTGCAAACGTCTGTGAGCCAACATGAGATGAATACGATCAAAAGAACTATGGAGAAGAGGGAGCAAAAGAATGTGAAAGCTTATTTAGTTGGTTTTATCTGGCTTTTCTCTATTTTGTAATTTTCATTTGTTCCAAATTTGATTATCTTTTTTTAATATTAAACTTGTTTGTGTTTTGTTTTCCCTTTTTAAATTTTATTTTATGTTATTTTATTTATTTATTTATTTATTTATTTAGTGCCACCCGGGATTGAACTCATGACTGCACACTCACCAGGAAGGTGCTCATGCCACTGAGCTAAATCCCTGGCCCTGTTTTTCCTTTTTTTTTTTTTTGTAATCAGCATGTCTTGATCAGTGTGTGTGTGTGCGCGCGTGTGTGCATGTGCATGTGCGTGTGTGTGCACACACATGCACATAATCTGATTATCAATGTTTTCTCTCTCTCTCTTTTTTTTTGCCATTTTGGAATGTCAGGTAAAAGAGAAATGGCAGTAGCAGACAAACTATTACATGTGTACTGAGAATACACAAGGGCTGACTTATTCACTAAATCCTCACAGTGAGGGACACATAGCCAAACGCTACAAGACAGTAGAGAAAAGTTGGTAAGCTCTGGCACAAAATACGATGTACCAACGGCATTAAGAGGATAAGAGAAGTTTCTATAGTGTTAGCTATAGTAACTACAAAGAACTTGCAAGGCAGCTATCACATACTGAGTTTCTGGTAACATATACATTTACAATGGTAAAAGAATTGATGATAGGAACTTAATACTTAAAGATAAACTGATGAAGGAATTGGTTTGAACATACCCATTATGTATAAAACATATAGGTGTAGTATATTTTTTTCATGCAATTAATTATTGCTATTACCAAACATGTGATTTTTTTAAAAGGAAAAGTTAATACTATCTATGTCATAAAAAACATAGTCTTTGGATATCAATAATTACAATGAAGCAATCTTGGGAACCTACATTATAAAAAACATTATATAAAAATGTTATAAAAAATACAACTGTGAATTAAACATAATCTTCCCCTTAAGGTAGAGACAAAGTTCAAAAATTATTAGCACACTCTGCTGACTAGATCCAGATTCTAATTAATGTAATGAAAATTTGAAAGTGGAGAATTTATATTTATATGAATGCAATTACAAGTAAGAATCTTCTGCTTCTTTGGGACATAATCATGCTAGACAGATATCACAATATCACCGGTCCCTAGTCTGTCTGAGCAAAGTTGGATGCAGGTCACTCAAGTGTATAAACCTCAGTGTTCATTTCAGAGACATTTCATTGCACCATATCAGGTAATCCGTATATTTTCCAAGTCATTCTTATATAATCTTTAATAAGAATTCTGTGCAATTAATTTAGAAATCAATGAGATAGTTTTGTAATTTTTAAAAAAGTTTTAATAGGTTGTAATTTACCCTGTTTTTTCTTTCCTTGAGATTTCTTAAATCACTTTGAAATCTCGGAATAATTTGTAAATTGTTCTATTTACTTCAAAAAGTTTTTAGTCTCCTAAATACAGCTGTATATTCATATAATCCTATGGGTTGGCTGGTTTCATGTACTCAAAATAATACTGCTACATTAATTTGGTTTGTGATATTTTTCTACCATAGCAATCCCTCACTATGCTAGTTTGTTTGTTTGATTATTTAGCTAAAGCAACTTAGGTAATTCTAAAGAAAATACTGACCTACTAAAATGAAGAAAATGCATATAAGAAACACTTTGCTGTATTGAATTAGCTCATAATCTCTTCTTTTAGCATTGAACTCTACTTGTATGCCTATTAAAATGACTCTGAGATCAATTTCATTTCGTGATTTTCTTTTCTCACAAACATAGATTGTTATTGTAAGTTTGAATATCTGGCTTAAGGAAAATTATTTAATGGCTATATAGTAACTACTAAATTTACTTCATTTGGGAAGTTGAGCTAAGTATTAACATAATGATTTATAAAGTTATAACTGAAATTTCATTATTGACCAAAGTCCACAATGGACAAGCATTCATTCTGGTAAAATTCTAAGGATTATCT
Organism: Hydrochoerus hydrochaeris; assembly: GCA_004027455.1. Classification (NCBI taxonomy): domain Eukaryota; kingdom Metazoa; phylum Chordata; class Mammalia; order Rodentia; family Hydrochaeridae; genus Hydrochoerus; species Hydrochoerus hydrochaeris. Next base: position 229,509 of record PVLA01001771.1, on the reverse strand, counting down.
TGTATCACACTTTTACTGAGAATATGCTTAAAACAACGTTTTTCTTTGTTATCATTTTCTGAGAATAATGATCTAAAACCAAATGCATCTTAATAAACATAGTCCAAATTTAGCAAATTTTTACACCCAAAATTAGAAAGTTCTAATTTATTATTTTTATGGTTCTTAAGAGCTATACATATTGTATTTATTGGATGTGAGTCAAAATATCAAAAGTATTTACAAATATTGGAATTCCTTGAAATGATGATTAATTATATAATTGTGGGTTTTTTATGTGTATGCATGTGTGTTTAAAGTTTTTCTTACAGTGAAATTGCTAAGATAGTAATGCAATACTGTAAAAATCTCTCATGTCCAGTTAAATAAGGGATACTGGCAATCTACTGAGTTTCAAAGCAAAAATTATCACAGCTGGCAGTGGCCTAAAAGTAAAGCACCCATGGAAAACATTGCCTCAAGACACCAAATAACTGCTGCAGAAGATTTCTGTGATAGAAATGATAACTACAAATACACTAGGATTGGCCAAGCACAATGGCACTAAACTGTAATTTTAGCTACTCAGCAGGCTAATTTAGGAGTATCACAAATTTGAGCTGAGCCTTGGCAACTTTGTGAACCTTGCCTCAATATTAAAAATAATAATGATAAAAAGTTCAGGAACTGTAATTCATCATGTGGCCCTCTGTTCTATAACTCTTCCCAAAATATGCTAACTTCTCTTGACTATAAAAAAAAGTTTCACAACAATAAAAAAATGAGGCCAAGTGTTCAAATATTCAGTTTAATGAACAGAAGAAGACAATGATTTTATAGTTCCTCTAAATACATATTTTATTTTTTATACCAAAAGAGCCAATACCTCTGAAACAAGATAAAAATTTTGATTAAGCATGGTAGAATTACAAACAAATTGTATCCAGATCCTCTGCATATCTTATACTGATTGAGAAATACTAATAACACTAGAAGTAGTTCTGGGTATATTTTAAAGGATTTGGGTGAATCTGAGAATATTAAATGCCTGAATTTTACTGATCCTTCTTACTAGTTCCTCTCTTTTATCTGAAGTGGCTACATTCCTTTCATTTCAAGATCCTATATTTTCTTTACCTGAAGCAATCACTATTTTTTATGAAATACATTTCATCCCTTCTTATTACTTCCAGAAGTGTGGAGTCAGATTTCCGCATTCCTGGAGAAAATGAGGCTACAGCCTCAAGTTGGAGGACAGATTATTTGTACCAAAATAAGAGCAAAGTTTTGGTACTTACATCAGGCAGAATATGAGGGAAATGCACATACAGATCTATTACAAAGGCGTAAAAATATGCAAAGAAAATAAATTTAACTGGAGTTGAATGTAACTTATTAGCACACTTCTGAGACATACTGGAATATATGTCAGTAGTTGTATCACACTTGGCTGGGTAACTGATATCTAAAGGAAGTGATGCCCTGTTTTAATTTGAGATGTATTATTCTCTAAATAATGTCTTCAAATAAATGCCCAAACTAAAAAAACAGTAGTGCATTGGTTCACAAATGCTTCTGTTCACAAAAAATTCCGTTTGCAACCAGAAGTGCTCAAGATTTCAAAAATAAATTGAAACTTTATTTTTGATGGAAGTGTGATTGTACTTGAAGAGTTCTGCACTAGAAATATTCTTTGGATGGACAGTAATAGAGAATAGGATTCTTGATACTATATGAGCATGCTATTATTTTGAGCAGACGAAGCAAAATCACACCAAATATCTAGACACTTAACTAAGTAACAAAGTAGTTACTGACAAAGATAACTACGATAGTATTAGCAGAAAATTGACCACAGAGACTAATACTAAAGCAGATGAGTACTATAATGAAGTGTCATGTCATATTTAGGAAAAATAAAACAAAGAAGAGAAAAGAAGGAAGAAATGGAAGAAGGAAGGAAATCCTGTACCCAGAAATCTCATTCCAGAAAATAGAAAAAAAAAAAAAAAAGAGAACTGTAAACCTAAGCTGTCAATTTTGTTTGGAGTTTAGAGACAAACGAAACTATGCTTCTAGCTATTCAACAATTTGTTTTTATGATCCAATAAATTCAACATTACAAACAATGTATATACATGTAACTATTCTGTCAACTCTCTAACAAGTGATGCCATGGTAAAGAAAGGAAAAATTTAGAATTTGTAAGCAAAGCCATGCATTTTCTTGAAAATTTCAAGTCTTAGTTTTGAATAGTCTCCAACTTTGTATTTTGACTCATAGTAGAGACTGAAAGAAACATTTTATCTAGGAACAGTTGGTCTGAGCTGCTCAATATGATCATTATTGACTGTCATCTGATCCACAAATCCCAAAGGCTGAGTTTTACAGGTTCTCGTACCACAAATAGGTTCTGTTGGCAGACAATTCAGACTCTCTTGAGATCTATTTCTGTTGAATATTCACCTTATTAAAACTCATACCTTGCTGCTATGGAGAATAACATAGTAACAGTTAACTAGGAAAGGAAAAAAATGAAATCTGGTGAAAAAACTACTGAAATGTAGAGGATGCTGTGAATTGTTTGTGTTTATAGAAAAATTTTATGTTAGAATTCTACATTATAATTCTGAATCCAGGGAGAACACGTTTGGAAATGGGTATTTGGGGAGAAAATTAGATTTAGATTAGGTCACAAATGTGTGATTTTCATGAAGAGATTAATGTTACAGATTTGTCTAACCATTTGTCTAACCAACTGAACATCCAGTGAACAATTGTCTTAAGACACAATATATAAATATACAATATAGTTAGTGTTTATAAGTAAACATAACATTTCCTTTTTTAATATGTTTGTCATTATACAGTTCAAAAAGAAAGAAAGCAACCTGTGGGCCACGAGTTGGACACACTTATAAGAAGGCATGAGATCCCTTTTTCTGTGTCACTGTCTGTCTCTGTCTTTCTGTCTCTCTTTCTGTCTCTTTCTCTGCCTCACTCACTTTCTGTCTCTCTCACTCTCTCTTGCTCTTTTTCTTGGACCTAGGGAACTGTATGACTAATGTTTTAGAGGTTTCTTGGGGGAGCTTGCTTAATCATGGAAAGATCAATCTTCTTGCTATGTTCAGATTTACAACTCAGTATATAAACTGCCACCCACATTTAGGAGGGTAAGATGCTCTGCTCAGTCTACAGTTTCACAAAAGTATTTATACAACTTCACCAAGAGCACCCATCTTGTTACTCCACAACCCGATCAGTGTGGTACATAAACTAAGCATCCTAATCCTAAAAGGTAATAGGAAACGGAGAGGGAAGGGGAGAGGTCAAGGGAAGGGAAGAAGAAAAGGAAAGTTTTGTTGTCGTTGTTGTTGCTTTAACAGGGAAATAATTTAGAACATGGCATCTGTTAGTTCATTTTACTTGGAAAAATGATGAGCAAGAAGTTTGGATATACATCAATTTATCAACAGTAGCAATCAAATATGTTGATTTATGATTAATCCAGATGGCATGAAGCTAAGAAGCAATGAAACTTAAAAACTCAGGAAAAGTTTAGTCCAAAAGATTAAAGATAAACTTCTACGAGATAGCAAAAAGTAGATATTTAATACAATCTAAATGCTTTCCAAAGTACAACGTTGGAAATTTGAAAATTAGAGATTCAAAGGGAAATTCTCTCTCTGTTTATGCCAGTGAATCTCTTTACCTGTCACCCTAATGTTTACTCAGTAGACTCATCAATGAGTTGATGGTGAATGCTGGTATGGAAACATAGTCCTCCCTTTCCAAGGTAAATCCACAGCTAACTGTCCAGGTATCTATAGCAAAAATAAATTGGAGACTCTATGTAATATTAAGTTCTAATCGTAGATTAATGTATTTTTACCTTTCAGAGATGCAGGTAACCATCTCTGTATCACACACTGGTGTTGTTTCTTATTCTGCTAAGCATTTTAATTTTCTGCCTAAAACTTTTGGCGTGAACAATCTTGATCAGATCAAACTGAGGACTTTTCACTAATTTATTTCAATTACAAAGCTCTAATAATCAAAACACAATGGCATTTTCATAAAAATAGACACACTGGTCATTAAAACAAGATAAACATCTTAGTAATAATCTCATGAATTTAAATTTAATTGACTTTTGATAAAGATGTCAATGACAAAATGCAAGAAAGGGAATTGTTTTAAAAAAAAATGTTTAAAATTGAGTATGCAAAATGTAAAAGGAAACAAGGAACCTACATCTCACCTAATACATAAAATTCAACTTAAACTAGATTGAAGATTTAAACATAAGGCCTCAAACTGTAAAACTAATTGAAGAAGACATAAAAGAAATGATTTTTGACAGTAGATTATGCAATGCTTTTTCAGTATAAACATAGAAGCACAGAAAACAAAAAAAAATTAAAACTGAGATTAAAAGCAATTAAAAAGCATCTGCAGGGCTGAGGGAATTGCAGGAGCAAACACGCAATCCACAGTTTGGAAAAAGCAACTCACCTGCCACATACATAAGTGCCGAGTATCAAAAAAGTAAGTTCTATCTGATGTTTTTGGAAACCTTTCTTCACGTACCTTGTATCTTTAGCTTTTAATTGAACCTAGGATTAAATCAATAGTTTGAATAGTTAAATTGATAGTTTGGAATCAAATGAATATTACTGAGCAGAAGAGGACCCAGTATTCATCATGCAAACCCTGTTCCCTCCTCAGCTTCTCCATTTAGGTAACTTACAAGAAGCACATTCTTCCTGACAGCTCTTTCTTTCTCTCAAGTGTCTCATTTACAATAATGTGATCCAGATCAAATAATACAAATCTGAAGACCTATAACACACATTGCCAAAAGGAAATTCATTGTACCCACATAAACTACAATATACCTTGTCATAAGATGAGTGAAAAATATGATCTTCCATATATATATGACATTTTCCTATGTTTTCTTTTCTAATAATCACTGTATTATTGGTGGGGAAAGTCCTGAAGGAAAGAAAGAAAGAAAGAAAGAAAGAAAGAAAGAAAGAAAGAAAGAAAGAAAGAAAGAGAAAGAGAGATTTTTCAAGTAAGGATCATATACAGTTTTACTGTTTTTCCCCAAAACACCACTACTAACATCTTTGTGTATCTTGTAAGATTAGACTTCATTTTATGTTTCTTTGAAATTCTAATTCCAACATTTTACTTCTGAGAAGCAATTCACAAATGACACATTAATTTGTGAACATATCCACTTGTTGCCATGTATGTATGTTCATACTCAAATAGTAAGAAAAAATATATAAAGAATTCAACTTAGTAGCCAAAAAACAAAGAACCCAATTGGAAATGGATAAGTGAACTAAATAGACATTTTTAAAAGGACACACACACAGTTTCAAAAGATAAATTGAAAAATACTCAATAACATTTTTAGAGATATAAAATTAAAATCACAAAATACTAATTTCACATATTACAAAGATTATGAATTTCTTTAAAAAATGAAAGAGATAAAATGTTGGCAAGGGTTTAAACAGAATTTTTTGCACTGTAGATGAAAATATAAATTAATACAGTGGTACATTGGTTCACAAACTTAATGTGTTGCATGACTTTGGAGAAGGTGGCAGCAGTTGTGTTCACCACCCTATGCAAAAGTTGCAAATGGAAGCAATTTTTTTTTTGCAAAATGTTTCTGTTTGTAAACTTAATTCTTCTAGAAAACAATACTGAGAATTCTCAGAAAATTAATAACAATTTAACAAATGGTCAAATAATCTTATTTCTAAATACATTTTCAATGAATTGAAATCAGCATGCTCTAAATATGTCTGTATTCCTTTATTTACTGTAGCATTATTCAAAATTAGTAACTTTTGAAAGCAAACTAGGTGTACATTATTGGAGGAGTGAATACTGAAAAGGTGGTATATATGGGATATTAGTTAGTTTTAATAAACAAAGAAATTCTAACATTTGTGATAATATGCATGAATCTGGAGGACACTGTGCTAAGTAAAATTATCTAGCAATAGAATCACAGGAGCAGATCACTGTGTGTTCTCCCATGTAGTATCTAAATGTGGAATCATATAAGAGTTGAAAGGTGGTACCATAGCCTGGGTGAAGAAGAGGAGTTTGATAAAAGGATACAAACTGTTGGTTATAAAATAATAAAATATAGTGATCACTTGCACAAAGTAGCGATGAGAATATTAAATACAAATATTGACTGTCAGTGGCAAAGTGAAAAGTACACATATTTTTTCATTGTTTTTCAACTTACCAATTGCCTGTTCCTTTTCCATGAAACTCTGTGTAAAGCCTGTAGACCAAATGATTTATTCACTCTTTAGTTCATGTGGTGTAGGACTTTGTCTGTGAATGATAATATTTATTGAAAAGGAATAAATACCATATAGTGCTTTGTATAGTGACTCACGAGGATCTGTGAGGCAGTCAAGTCTCGGGTTGGTGCTGTTACGCACAGGTGATAAACATGCGTGGGTATCCATGCTAAGAAACTGAAGGGCAGGGCTGCAGGTTGATTGTTTGTACACGGAATCATTCTCTCTCTTTTCTATTCTCTCTGCTTCACTTTGTAGCTAATGTCCGTGAAAATTTTTTTCTGAGAATATTTTGAGGTAAGATTTGATTAAAGTAAAATAATGTAAGTAACTCTTCTTGTATATGGAAGTCAGAAGTTAAATGCAATTGTTCTACTAGCAAAGCAAGCAGATGCATAGATATGGAGGATATGAGATATTTTAGAGTCCACTGGCTATTTCTCCTAAGCATTATTCATTTTAGTGCCTCACCAAGCACTACAGTAACCAACAGCAGGGACTTTCTGTACTTTTTGAGCTGGGTTGGAAATAGCAACTTCATAATTCCCCAAAATCTAGCTACAAACCTGGGATCTATTTGTGGTTTCCCTGACATTTACTCCACAGTCCGTTAAACAAATTTATAAGCATTTAATATCCTGTGCTAAACTCTATACTGCTTGTAAAGTTTAAAGAGATTTATGTTATTTTAAAATATAAATGGAAAGTGGTTATAATTTCAGTAACTCAAAACTTATAGAAATAAAATAACAATATATTTATTGAAATGCAGGTGTATGTGTGATAAAATAGCTGCTTACAGATATATGTTTATATGTGAACACTTTCAAAAATCAATAATAGAAAAAAATGACAAAATTCTAAAATGGAATTACATAAAAGCTATTAAAATGCAATACTTGTGAGTTTCATGTAGTTATTGTTATATCCTCTGAATTTCTTGTAAGAAAATTGAATTCTAACAAAAACTGTACTTGAGAAAGGAGTGTGGTATGAGAAATAGTAAAGAAAATATGTTTAATGAAGGGGATCAGTAAAATTTCACCATAAAACAATAATACATACCAAGAAAGTAAATGAATAAATGAGACTGGGAAGCTAATAAATGTTTCAAACAAATGTCGTTATATAACTACAAAAAACATCAAGGATTTCAGCACAATTTTCATGAAAAGGAAAATTTGCCAATCAGGGGTAGCATTAGTAGGACTACAGGAAACTATACAATAAAGAGAGCATAGAAATGTTTAAACATTAAAAAGAAATGAAATTAAAATAATTACTCAGCAGTTTGTGATAGAAAATTAGACATAAAGATACAACACATGGAAATCTGAGTTTTGAAGGAGAAATTGAAAGTCATGCAGCACAAGTGCAAAGAAATATATCCTAGTGCAGTTGTTGGATTCATAGGAAAGGAATACTTAGCTGTTAAATGGAAAGGAATATGCTACTTAGGAGAGCAAATCAGATAGTTAAATTAAGAATTAAAAGCTAGATGTTAATTGATTGTAATGTTCATTGGCAGAAGACAATAGATGAATATTGACAAAAAGAATCTAGGTATAAAAACATGATACAAGGATCTCGAGTCTTGAAAAATTGTCTTCTAATATTACAGTTTTTTTTCTTATTAGTGAAAGCTTTTAGAAGAAATGTTATAGCCAGTTTAGTAGTGACTATAAAAACCCTGTTAAAAACATTGGCAGTACAAATTTATAATATATAATAAATATTCTAACACAAAAAAGCAGGAATTAAAATAACAGATACAATACAAATATACATACTAATAATGTAAAAGTGAAGCAGATAAAAGTGAAAAGGACAGTTAATGTAGGTATTATATTTGACTTATCTTTTTTCCATTGTCTTTCAATTTTTTCCATATGGAAGAATGAACTCAGGGCCTCACACATGCTAGACAATTACACTACTTTTGAGCCATACCCCTCTCTCTGGAATAGTCTTCTGTATTGTCCATTGGGAAAAATTCTGAAGACAAGGGCTATATTTTAAAGCTATAAGTTTGGTGTTATATATAGATATACATAGATAAAAAGAAGAAAGTAGTAGGAAGAATTAAATTGAGTGATAAGGAAGAACTGAGGGAGGAATGGGGTATAATTCCTTTTTTGCTAATCATAATTTTTAAAAGAGAAGACTAAAAGCTCTAGACCTACATATCATAAAATCCACATAAAATTAAAAACAAGTACTTCATATGAATAAATGTATACACACACATAGATACACACATGCACATGAATATGTACAAAATATTAGGAAAGAATATCACATTCAAATCAAGAAGGAGGAGAGAGAGGAGGAAAGGAAACTAGCTCCATAAATATAATTTGTTAGGCATGGGCTTTGATGAATAACGGGAGAAAATAATTCAACATGGCATTTACTTTCTAGGATCCGGCAGGTAGGTTTTCTCTTTTCTAGACACAATTAAAAGCACCCCCAGGTAAACTCAGTACTTACAATGATATGAGTGAATACTGAAGGCTGTTTATCAATGAGTTTGAGGAATGAAAAAGTATCTTACCTCATAGTTTTTCTAAAATTAATGATTTAATAATTAATTAATCACTATCATAAAAAGAGAAGAGCTGAAAGAAGGGGCAGATATAACCAGTTGTGCATAATTATTAAAAGAGAATGAGTGGTGGAAAAGTGTGGAAGTGTGTTTTTATTTTCATTATTTAGCATATTTGATTACAGACTCTATGATCTTGTCAATAGTATAAAATAAACTAAAATATTAGAATCTCTAAAAAGGCAAGTATTTTGCTTGTTTTGTGTTTTATGTGTAGCTCACACCTTATCTGTAATGCCTAAAAAGATAGACAGGCATTAAAAGGTGTCTAATGAAAGGTTGAACTAGAGAAGCACATAGCCATTTATTAGACTTGCTCCAAAATGAAAAATGAATAAGTAAGAATTGTTTGTTTCTGATAATAAATGTATTAAATAAAACACAAGCAAGTGTGAAGTTGACATACTCCAGCATTTCACAAAAAAATTAACAAATGCAGCCATAAACATGAAAAAAATGTAATCAATTTGTAGATATAATAAAAATAGTATCATAAAGAATAATTTTTCACCTAAAAGAATGGAAAAAATAACTACAATTATTGAAAACAAATTGTTATTTATGAAAATTAAAAGGGAACTATATCTTCTCATAGTCTAAAGGTTTTCAGTACGTATTGAAAAAAACAGTTGACTATATTTGTACAAGCAGCAAATGGATGTGCCTGCATTTTCAAAGTGTTTTCTGTGAAACTGCAAATTGTGGGACACTTTTCAAATCATTTGTGGCTGACAGTTAAATGAGTAATATCTGATCTTAAGCAAGATGTGGACTTTATTCCCTGCATTCCCTCTAAATTCTCTTGTCGGACTGGGGAGTGACTTAGGCGGGACCATGTCAAGGGTGCTTTGTGCCTTGCAAAGATGGAGAGTGGAAGTACCCTTCTGTGATTCAAAGGAGACTCTGAAGACCTGGGAGGCCCAGACATAGAACTGCTTATAGAACAAGGTAAAGGTAGAGGTAAATCTAAATGAGTAAGTGGAAAATATCCAGCACATAATAATCCTCAGGGGCTCTCTTGGGTCCTTCCTGGAAAATTTTGGTCTAGATATCAAAGAACCAAAATGACCAAGAATCAGCAAACCACCTCTCCACATATATGCACAGAAAATGCACAGTGGCATAGCAAATGCAGGATGATTACCCTTGGAAAGACAAAACTGGAGGTATATATCAGGGACTGGTGAGTAGAGACTAGGTAATTACTGCTAAGAAGACACATAATAAATTCACTGTATCAGGAAAAATTGAAGAAAGTAGCATAAAACAAACAATGAAACAAAATCCAACCATTTAGATGCCTAGTATCATAACAAATGAAAAGACATTTTTTTAAGACTAAGATGTTGTGGGAGATCAATCAACATGATTACCAAGTACTCTAAAGTTAACAAATTGCTCTATTCTGAAGGATCTCCATGTAGTGTATCCCTAGATTATATCCCGATTTTACTCTCTGAGAAGCCCATCCTCTCGGTCTATATTTATTGGTCCCAAGATCCAACCAGTGGAAGGTTCTCTCTATTCTGTTAAACTTCCTGTCCATACATAACTAGGACATTGAAAAATATGCTGTATTTGGAGTACAGAAGTTAGTTACCTTTTCTTGCCCTCTAAAGGGTTAGAATGCGCTCTTGCTCAGGTTTGAAAAGGATGCCTAAGTTTTAGACTAAATTTTCTGTGGATATAAGAATTTCTCAGAAACTCAGAATATTTCTCCTTTATTGGACTTACATGTTTTTACTTATTCATTTATTTTGTATTATTTTTTTCTCTTAATGCTATGTTGGTCAGTTTTCTATTACTATAATATATATCTAGAATAAATCATCTTATCAAGATAATAGGTTTCCTTTGGCTCATAGGTTTCAACCTTGACTGATTGCTTACTTTGGGCTTATAGCAGCAAATCATGGTAAGAACAAATGGCATGGCAAAATCATTTACTGCAAGGGAAAAATGCAAAAAATGGAAGAGGAAGTGGCTAATGTCTCCATATCCTCTTCAAGGTATGTTCTCATTACTAGAACAAGAGCTCATCCTAATCCTTTAAAAATGTCTATCAATAGTGCCGCTCTGGAAAACAATCTATCAGTGTATGTACCTGGAAGACACTCCAGAATAAAAGTATAATAAATACTTAATATGGGATCTACCATCTTAACACTTTTTTAAGATCACAATGCACTATTTTTAAATTTGAACATGTTATACAACATATCTACAACTAAATCATCTTTCATAACTGAATTTTTATATCATTAAATAGCAAATTCTCATTTCCTGCTACTCCCAACTACTGATAACTAGTATTACATTCTCCACTTCCATGAATTAATTGTTTACATACTTCAAATAAGAGAATCATTCATTATTTGTCCTTCTGTGACTGAGTTACTACACTATATGTATACATTGTCAAATATTGCAGGACTTTGTCCTTTTAACATTAAAATTCCATTGTCACCAGGAGCAGTGGTGTATGCCTATAATCTCAGCATTCAGGAGGCTGAGGCACGAGGATCACGGAGAGTTTAAGGCCAGTGTGGGCTACTTAGTGAACTTAAGGCCAACCTGAACTACACAGAAAGACCTTGTTTGTAAACACAACAAAACGAAACAAAAATAAAATAAAATTTCATTGTATATATGTATTGTATTTTCCGTTATCTACTCATCTTTTAATTGCTACTGTTTGATTTAGTATCTTGGTTATTGTGTGAATACTATGCAGTGAACATTGGTGTACATCTATCTCTTCAAGATTCTGATTTTAATTTGTTAAGTTTATACTAACAAGTGAATATAATACAGTAGGTCTATTTTTAATTTTTTGAGGTACTTCTACATTGCTTGTTATACCAGATGCACCATTATACATTTCTACCCATGGTGTACAAGGGTTCCAATTTCTCCATATCATACATTTGTTAGCTTTATTTTTAACATAGCCATGACAACAGGTGTGAGGTAATATCTCTGTCCTAGTTCATATGAGCTGCTTGAACAAAACATCATAGAATAAGTAGCATATAAAAACAGAAATATATTTCTAACAAGGGCATTGAAGTTGAAGATCAAGATTAGGCAAAGTGAGGTAATCCACATGACAGTCACAGAGGAATATGGAAATTGCCATAGTTAATTGGTATAGATGTGGTAGTTGATGTCTGGTGGATGTCAAGAGGATGTACCTGGATACCCACCACTCAAGAAAATTGATAAAAACCATTAAAAAGCAATGACAGCATTTAAAATTCTTTAGAGAAGAACCAGAGGCAATAGCTAGCAGGAGAAATAAACCTCTGCAAGGTGAGAAGAAGAGCGTGCATCTGTGACATTTGAACCAACACAGATCCCTTCCAGTAGCTCTTAGCTCAGTGAGATGGAAAACTCTACTCCAGAGTCCTGCAGAACAGAACACAGGGTTCCCTTTCTCTCCCAGGTGAATTTAGGGGACTAATATCCACGGAGCCTCAGGTGTCATCGTTTTTCACCCTTTTCTACTACTTGTTGCCTAAATTTAATTTTGGACAAGTGCACTTGAAATGTGAGGAACCTCTTCTGATTCTCTGCCCCCAACCCCACTCCTGCAGAACAGACTCAGGCACAGCACCTTTAAGAATGCTGAAGCTCTATCTTAGCTGCTATTCTCTTGCTATTTAGACAAAATACCTGACACCCAAAGTTTAAGAGGAAAAGGTTTATTTAGTTTACACTTTGTTGACATTTCAGTTCGGTTGGAACTTCTGGTTCATTTGCTAGCTCTAAGACAAGGTGCAGAAGAGAACCAGTTCATGGTAAGCAGAAGACAGCAAAAGAAAGCAAAAGGTAAATACAGGCATCTTTTTGTACCATATATTGTTTCCAGACTATCTAGATTAGGGTGATGCCAAAACAGCGCATTGACTCACTAATCACTCACCCTGAATCCTAGCACTTTTACCCATAGCATCGCACACTCCAGATTCAGCCACCTCTGAAAAAACCCACCGAAGCCTGCATAAGGCTTTGGGGGAACATCTAGACACAAGCCACAGCAGGCCACAATTATACTTGCCCAAGTTTATAATGCAATGTTTTTCCACAAAACACATGAAGAATTGTGGGACAGAGAAGATTTGAAGTTACTTCATTTTTTTGCCACTTATTCCTATCACAAATGTATTATATCTGTATCTATGTCTATATCGGTCTAAAAAGTAAAAGCATTAGATGTAGAAGATAAAAATGAATTTTCAACATCAAGTTATACTACAAAACTACAGTGATGCCTAGACTTTCCCCCAAAGCCTCTTGTGGTCATAGATGGGACTTTTCTGAGATGGCTGATTCTAGAGTGCATGATGCTGGGATTAAGTATGTAATGATGGGATTGATTCATACTGTGATGCTAGATTTGAGGTGTCTCACCATGACTACAACCTGCCCTAAGAGCAGGAGATCTGGATAAAATATAAGGTACATAAAGAGTGTTGCTGTTGTCACTTACTGCTATATCTATGCTACTTCACTGCTTTGCTGCCTTCTACCCACCACGAACTGTCTTTTCTCTGTGATGCCCCTCTGCTATGCCACCTTGCCTTGGAGCCAGCCAACTATGGCCTAAAACCTTTACAAACTTTGAACCAAATAAACTTTCCTCCTTTAACCTGGGTATTGAGCGTTTTTGTCTCAGCAATCAGAAAGGTAACTATGACAAAATTAGCAAAAAACAAAACAAACAAAAAACACACTCAATGGGAGTGGTGACACGCGCCCGCAATCTCAGCACATGGGAAGCTAAGGCAGGAAATCGCTGTGAGTTTGAGCCTACTTGGGCTACAAAGTGAGTTTAGTATCAGCCTGGACTACATAGTGAAACCCTGTGTCAGATCAAAATAAGCAAACAAAACACAAAACAAAACAGACTTGTGGATCAAAGGAACAGAAAAGAAGGTACAGAAACAATTCCAGGCACATCGTGCTCTGATTTTTGTTGTTTTGATTTTTTTTTCAAATTCCTTTGCTGGAGGAAAGATAGTCTCTCTGCTAAATAGTGCTAGGAAAACTAGCTTTGCACATGTTAAAGGTTGAACCTACACCATCTCTCTTATAATGCATTAAATTAAAATCAAAATACATTAAAGCCCTAAATATTAGAACAAAAACAATCTGCTGGAAAATGAAATTGGTAAAATTTTTAAAGATACAAGTGTAGCCAAAAAATTTCTGAACAAAACACCACTCAGACAAGAAATAATACCAAGATCAACAAATGAGATCACATCAAATTTAAAAGCTTCTGCACAGCAAAGGAAATCACTAACGGACAGAACAGACAACCTACAAAATTAAAAAAAAAAAAGTGCTAGGTACTCCTTAGACAGAGGACTGATATCTAGAAAATACAAAAAAAATTCCAAAAATTTGATACATTTTAAAGACATTTAAAAAGTGGGCATCTGAAAAGAATATACACTCCTTAGATGAATAAATACAGCCAATAAACACATGAAAAAAAAAGATAGATAATTAGAATAAGGGAGACAGATCTTTTGCAAAAGGGAAAGGCGCTAAGAGATGAAGGGAGGGGAGGAAAGAGAGGGGAAGATAATGGATAAAGAATTAAGAATCGTTACATACACATACCAAGTCCCCACGAGTAATGTAAGCATTAACAATCAAAGAATTTTGGGATTCAAAATTACCTAGAATAGAACAGCAGCAGAATCGGAGCTCTTTCTCTGATGAAAGCAGCCCAGTATCTATCAGAAAAGCAGCCTCAGCAAGTTTCTCCTGGGATATCAACACCATGCAGTCTTCTCTTCTCGTTCTCCCTTTATGCCATTCTAGTAACGATCTTCAGGTGGGTCTTCCACACCCAGACCCACACTGACTCATTGCTGCACATTTCCACTGAAGCTGACCATTGGCTAATCCACAACAGTTCTCTCCTCACCTTTGACAGCAGAACTTGGGGATTTTTTGTCTTTGCACTCTGAATTTATACCAGTACTACATGGGATGCCAGGTTGTCAGCCTCAGGTGGTTATTTATACCATTTACTCCTCTGATTTGAGGCTGTCAAGTTGGGCTCAGCTCTGCTAACATCCCAAGCTTCCAGAGGGTTAGTCGTGGGATTTCTCATCTTTCACAATTGAACAATCCAATTCTGCTAATAAATGCCACGTTATGTAGATTCGTGACTACTTATCTCTCTTATTAGTTGTTTCTCTCTCAGAAAAACACTAACACAACTTTCCATTTCTCATTGATTACAAAAGAAACTTCAGGTGTTAGGGATATATCTTGGTAGTAGAGTGCTTGGCTAGTGTGTGGGAGGCCATGGGTAAAATGCCCAGATCCATGAAGAAAAAAACACTAAACTGAAGCTATAATAAACACTATGTATAAAATGTATTTTGGGTTCTATACTACATAGAAATATAATATGTTTAACAATAAGAAGATACATAATGTTGGTAGAAAAAAGTACTTTTCGAGTAAGAAATGACAATTGATGGTAAATCTAATTCATAAGAACAAATAATGAAAAATGATTCTTTAAGTCATAAGATTACATAAATTAATAATTATATCAATACCTTATTTTATTGCATTTCACTTTATTATACTTAGCAAGTAATGGATTTCTTTTACAAAATCAAAGTTTGTATCAAATTTGTATTAAGCAAAACGACCTTCACCAATTTCCAAAAAATATGTGCTTGCTTCATTTCTCTGTCTCATTTTTGGTAACATTTGAGACATTTTAAACATTTTCATTATGATACTACATGTTGCAGTGATATATGATCAGAAATCTCTGATGTTACTGTTGTCATTGTTTCAAGACAACACAAACTTTGTCCATATAAGATGGAAAATTTGAGTGAAAAATGTTTTGTGTTCACTGTTTGTTCCATTGATCCACTGTTCCTCCATAACAACTCTTTCTTCTTGGGTGTTACGAATCCTTCAGACAGAAAACTATGGGAATTAAGCCAATTAACTAACCCTATAACAACCTGTACATTTTCAAGCAAAAGACAAGTCACACATCTCTTACTTTGAATCTAAAACTTGAAATATTTAGGCTTAGTGGAAAATTTTAGCAAATGCCATGATGGGCTAAAATTTAGACTTCTTTCGCCAACCATCCCATTTAGAGACACAAAAGGAAAGTTCTTGAAGCAAACAAAAGGTGCTACTTCAGAGACCACACAAATGATAAGAAAACAAAATAGTCTAGTATGGAGAAATTATAGTGGTCTGAGTACAAAAATCAAGCTGCAACATTCTCTTAATCCGAGGACTAAAGCACAGCGAGCTCTAAATTTCTGCAGTTTTCTAAAGGCTGAGAGAGGTCAGGAAGCTGCCAATGAAAAGACTGAAGACAGAAGAGGGTGCATCATGAAGCTTGAGGGAAGAAGCTGTCTCCACAGCATCTAAGTGCAAGGTGAGGAGGTGATGAAGCAACACTGCTGATGTAGGAGCTCTATCCAGCTGTCCAGAAGATCTGGTTAAGATCGTCAATGGAGGCAGTGACATTAAACAACAGATTTTCAGAGTCAACAATAAATGCCTACAAAGGAACGACATGTCAATAACTAACGGCAATTATGTTACTATAAATCTGGACCTACTTTTACAAAATGAAGATATATATGGTAATTTCTAGAGTATCTGTGAAGAAAGTAACATGTTTTGAAATTAAATTTTATATAAGTTTTGACAGCTCAGAATAAGATCTAGAAAAGCAAAATGCAAAACATACAGAAAATATACAGCAAATGGTAAACATAACCTCAGTTACACCAACAATTCTATTTGATGTGTCTGTGTTAACAGATTTATTGAAAAATAATGTGAATCCAGCCAAGCAAAAATGAAAGAAAACAATTCAACAGAAATATTGGTGCATTTCAAAAACACACTTTCAATATCTGAAATCAGTAAAAGATAAAAAATCAATAAAATAATAGAACATTTGAGAAGTATAATAAAACAACTACTTGTAACAGGTATTGGTAAAATTCTGTAATTCAAAGTAGTAAACTTTGACTATCAAGGATAAACAGCATGCTATACAAAAAAACTACTCTCTTTTTTTTAAACAAAACTATTCTCAATAAATTCAGTAAGATTGAAACATTAAAAAACATGTTTTCTGACTACAGTGAAATAAGATAATGAAACTGGAAAATGTAAAACATAAGTAAACAATCTATTAAAAGGCCACTTACACAAAGAAAAGGAAAGGGTGTTTAGAAAATGAACAAAAATGAAAGCAAAATCCACGCATCAAAATTTATAGCTTATATAGTGCTTAGAGAGAAATTTTAGCTGGAAATACCTAAGTTTAATAAAGAAGATCTCAAATAAATAACCTAATCTTCTCTTTCTGATCCTAGAAAATAAAACTGCACTGAAAAGCAAGCAAAAGTTGTGAAATGATAAAAAATTAAACAGAGACTAATGAGATAGGAAAGAAAAACAAAAGTAAAAATCAATAAAAGATTTTCTCAGAAAGTAGTAATAACAGTAGAACTCGGCAATCTGGATAGTTTATTGTACATTTGAAGAAAAATAAAAAGAATTTTAATAAAGAAAAGAATACTAAAAAAAAAAGTCCTGGTCTTTACTGTTGAATTATACTAAATATTGTATTTACAGAAGAAAGAATACCTAATTTTCACACTGTCTTCCAAAATATAGCAAGATAGATTACTTTTTAACTCCTTCTGTACATAAAATTTTTATCAGTTTCCAAAACTTGAAAAAGAAGTAGCACAAAAATTAGTTTAGTGTTGTTAATTAAAATGGACATAAAATTACTAACAAAATGCAAAGAAAAGAAATACAGATGCATACACTGTATTAAAGACAATGACCAACCAGAATTTTCTCCCAGGAATTCAAGATGATTTTGGCATTTGAAAAATAAATTATTATAATGAGATATGTCAGTTTAATAAAAACTAAAGCACTATGATCTTTACAATATATATTGAACAATTATTTGACAAAAGCCTGTCAGTTTTTTTTTGTGATAAAAATATTAAACAAATTAAGACTGGAGGAGAACTTCCTAAGATAATTTTTAAAAGCTAACATACTTATTGAAGATTCTTTTTCCTAATATAAGTTAAAAAATAGATGTTCATTTTTGCCATTTGTAGTCAAGATCTTACTAGGTGTTCTTATTAAACAAAGTAATTAGGTGGCAACAAAATACCATCCAGTCTTTAAAAGAGTAATTTTTAAAAGTTATGTTAAAATTACTAGACATAATAAATATATTCATCAATACAAGATATAGAATCGATATATAAAAATTAGTTGAGTTTGTATTCTGAAGCAGTAAAAAAATCCTAAAATTGAATTAATAATTCCATTCCTAAAAGTAACAAAAAGACTAAAATACATAGATGCATAGAGAAATGCAAAACATTGTTGAAAAAATTAATTTAACTAAGTGAATGGGAAAATATGCTGGATACTTGCACTATGATACTTAATAGTGCTGACTGTTCAAGTAATCCATACATGCAGGGCAATTTTCAACAAAATATCAATGATCAACTTTTTCAGAAAAGGAAGATCTGATTCTAAAATTAAGAATTTAGAATTCCAAGTGACCACACATGGATTTCAATCTTTAAAATAAATAAATTTAGAGCGCTTACAGTTCCTGATTTAAAATTTTACAAAGCTTTATATAGTATTCAAAACATTTTGATGCTGACATAAGAATAGACATAAATAATTGGAATTGAGGTTATAAATATCAGAAATAAATATTACGAATTGAGGTTCCTGATATCAAACTGCATACATAATACAAGGTCTTGCCATGTAGTTCAGGCTGATCTTGAATTCACTATTTAGCCCAGGCTGAACTCTAAACTGCACCAATTCTCCTGCCTCAGCCTCAGAAGTGTTGGGACTATAGACATACTCCATCATCCCTGCCTATGGCTAACTTCTGACAAGGGTATTAAGTCTGTTCAATGGAAAACAAAATAGTATTTTCAACAAATGTAATTGGCTATGTAAATAAACATATACAAAAGGAAAGATTGCAATTATGGAATAGAAAAATCTTATAAATAATATTTTCTCCAAGTAAGATGAAAATGGCACTTAAAAATGCTTGACATCATTTAATTGTCAGGTAAATGCAAACTAAAACTATA
Source organism: Hydrochoerus hydrochaeris (assembly GCA_004027455.1). NCBI lineage: Eukaryota > Metazoa > Chordata > Mammalia > Rodentia > Hydrochaeridae > Hydrochoerus > Hydrochoerus hydrochaeris. Next base: position 210,400 of record PVLA01001771.1, on the reverse strand, counting down.
TGATACCGTTTCCCAAACACTAAGATGCATGAAATAAAGATAAGATATAATAACAAGTGTTGGGAAGGAAGTTGAGAAATCACAACTGTCATTCACTCCTGTTTGAAATGACAAATATCGAACCTATTTTGGTAAATATCCTCGTAATCCCTTAAGTACTTATCAATAAAGATTTGATCTATCACTTCTACTCCTAATGTTATATTAAAAAGAAATGAAAACATATGTTCACTCAAAAAATGTGTACATGAATGTTCCTAACACCATTATTCATAATAGAAAAGGATGAAAACAATTAAAATATCAGTCAGCTAATGAATATGAATATATTGGTCACTGTTTTGTTTCTGGGACATTGGATCTGACTCACACAACTTCAAGGAGAAGAGGTTTATTTGGCTCAAGGTTTCAGTGGTTTAGTCCATGCTGGGCAGGCGCTAAGACAGAAAGGGCATAGAAAAAGGGTCCGGAAGAGGAAAGGTCCACAAAGCATGGCAACCCAGAAACAGAGCTCAAACAAGAGGCCCAGAGCAACACACATGTCTTTGGAGGACATCTCCTCCCACCACATTCTACCTTCTAGCAGCTTATTTTGCTGGGAACCCATCAAAGGATCAATCCATTAATGGACATAATGAGCTGATCCAAACACCTTCCAACAGCCCTAACCTCAAAACACATGAGACTCTGGGGATACGTTTTCATTCTAAACTGTAAAGAAAAAATGAAGCATAATATATACATATAGTGAAATATTCTTCACCTATAAAAAGGGATTAAGTATTTATACATGTTATACCTGCTATACAGCTTCAAATCATTGACTAAAATGAAGCATCCAGCTGTGTGGTTAGCTCAGCAGCGTAAGCACCTGTCTGGCAAGCGCAAGTTCATGAGTTCGATTCCCCAGTACCAAAATGCATAAATAAAAGCATCCAGAATCATCACATGATTTAGTGGTATAAAATGTCCAGAATGAGAAAATACATGGGAACAGAACATACACTTGTAGTTTCTTGGGACTTAAGAAAGCATATGGCATTATGATGCCTAAAACTCCACATTTCTTTTTGAAGTAATAAAAATGTTCTAAAATATGAAGTGTACCCATGTCAATGAATAGAATAAAATACTGGATTATGTAATTTAAATGATCAAATTACAAGAAAAAAGACATACTGTAATGAAGCTATTTTTGAAAAACATAAATTTGAAATTGTAAGGATGTTTCACACGATGTGCTTGCAAACCAGGTTGCATCGCTTGGTTCATAGAGAACATCCAAGCGATGTTATGTAGAGAATATGTTTCCTTTTCTTCTAGTATCTTTAGCTTCAGTAACTGGTCTCTGAGCATGCACTTTGTGGCCACACAAAGGGCTGGCAATAAAAACCCTAGCTACTAGGCTCAGACAAGATTTTCCAGTAGACAATAATTCATAAGTTCTCCACACATTGCTTCTGGAAAATTTAGCAGTGTGCCGGAATTTTAGAAAGCTTACATACTGCTTCTTTCACACTTTCAACCCTTGAACAGTTTCCTTTAATTTTTTTCTTATTTATCCATTTGGTAAATAAATCATAATTTGGAATTCAGGGACTTCTGAGCCCTATGAGACCTTGGAAAAATACTTCACTTGGGGGTGGAAAATTATTTAACTTGAAAACATCTGAAACAGTGATAAAGTAAATTTTCATGTTAAATTAAGTAGCATAATCCATATTATACTACACAATCTGGATATATAAGCTCCCAAATTGCAAAGATATGGGGATGATGTGTGTTGAAAACTCTCATCTAGCTTTACGTCTCCAATGAAAATGACACAGAATTTGAAAGTATTATATTGACCCCAACTTCTAGGCAGAACATCTTAGAAATTTCAAGTACCACTCAGAATCCGTGGTAACTAAATGTGTTTGATGAAAAGAATAAATGATTTTGAAATTGATAAGATATTGGAATACGTCTTTTAAAAATCTGACATGGAAAACATAAATCATGTCTCATGAAAAGAACATTTTTGGTTATAATAATCAAGAAGCTAGTAAAAATGTGAAGCAAACTTTGAGTAGAAAATACATTGGTAAAGCACACTTGGCTTTCACTATAATTTAAGCATTCATGTGAAGTATCTTTTATATAAATGACCTAAGAAATACAATAGGTAGGTATGACTAAAAGCTCAATTAAGAAAAGAGACTGCAAAAATGAAGATATATTTGAGTTTCTAAATCAACTGAAAATAACAGGAGAAATATAAAAGTAGATGTAGATTAATCAAGAGTTTGAATAAGCTTAGTTAAAATGGTGATGTTTAAAACATGCAGGGTATTATTTCTAGAATGCATTCTGAGTAGGAATTTGAAAATTTCTGCAGTATTCCAAAATCAACATGAAATTTGTTTTCAAAGAATAATGAACACATATGTAAGTGTTTGCTTTCTTTTCAGATAATACATGTAAAATTCTGGACTTTCTTCAGTTTTCTAACTTATCACCACTTTTTTTTTTAAATCACAAAGGACTTGTCAGCCAAAATAATATATGTTTCAGTGGCAGGTATTTTTTACTCAGTGTTGTCATTATTGTCTCCCAGATTTTCCAAATACTGTGTATTGTTTCTGAAGAAGTTATCAGTAAAATATTTGAAATAGAATGTAATGATTTGAGATAAAAACTGAGTTCCTCAGGATTCTACAAAGATACCTAACAAGAACATAAGTACTTGATATTACCATAAATATCTTTTCACAGAATCAAGCTACATTTCAGCAACTTTGAACAAAGAAGTATATTAGCAATAAAAGAAGTTTCAGAAACTGATGAAGAAACAAGGGTAAAATGCACTATATAAAATCACAGAGGAAAAGGCAGAGACAATGCTTGAAAACTTTAAAATAGTAATTTAATAGGGTAAATAAAGTTCAGAAATAGGTTACCTACTAAAGAGAAGACAGTGTGCAGGAGTACAGGTAAAAGAAAACAATACAAATTACATATAGACTGTGCCTAACTCCAGAGCACACAAAGAATGTAAAAAACAACATATATCATTTGTAAAAAACAGAATTGGTTGATTAACGTAGCTAGATGAAGCAGGAAGAAAAATAATAGTTTAAGCCTAGGTATCTGTAATAGAATGCTACATTGGAATGTAAGAAGTGCTTGAAAATTTTTACAAATATGTTAAGTGCTATTTTAAAGAAATGAAGACACAATTATATAGTTCTTTAATTTCAATGGAACAATTGAGAATATAAAAGTTGAAGAAATTTCTGATAAAACAAATTGCAAAATGGCAAAGCTCTCTAAAAAGCTATTTGCTCTGAAATGTTATAACTTTGAAATGAGCATAATGATCGTTAAAGATTAACAATTTAAAGAAAGCCATTTTTTCCTAATCCAGAGCTTAATGGAAACTACATAGAAATAAATGTCAACACATATTTAAGAACTTTACAAAGAAAACATTGTAAAATAAACTCAACATTCAGCAAAACAGCTTAGATTACTTTAAAAATTATAGATTAAATTAAGGGACTATTTACACTGTATTATATTTTGCATGCGGGGTAGAAGGACTGAGCGTGAGCATGTGTGTGTGAAAGGAAGTGTTACGCAAGTTCTGATATATTCTTTCAAATAAGAATAATTATAATTGAAGCTAACTTCATTTTGAGATAAACAATGTATTTTAACTCATGAAATACAAGTGAGAGTGTTCCTGCACATTTCAAATTAACATAAAGCAGAAACCATTGCATCAAAAAAGTATATATATAAAAAGAAACCATTGCATCATAATTTCTAATAGACATAACATCTGTCCTTGTAACTGTGTTGTACTCTTTCTGTATTCATCTGTTGACATTATATATTTTCTATCCTCTGTGTTTAATGTATACTGACGATGTGAACCCAACATTAAACTATCCACTTAATTCAAAATTTAAAGATAAAAGTCAACATGTTACTTTTTGTCATAATCATGTGAATCTTGTATAATTAAAATGTTACAAAATGTTCATACTGACTAAATAACTTTTCTTTCCGTTTTCATTTCAAGAAATGCTGTGTGACAAAATCATGGAAACAGACTCGGATTTTCACTTATAAAATTGTTTGTAATTAAAGATGATTTTATAAATGCATTATAAATGCATTTTAATCAAACTTTCATACAATGCTGTAGTTAAGTAAAAATTTAGAAAACTCAGAATTTATGTGATTGATTATTCTGTTTTTATTTTTTAAAAGTAATATGAAGTACTAATCAGTTTGCAAAACACCTGGAAATACCATTAAAATGTAAAGGTTGTTTCAAGGTTGCCAATCTGATATAATTACTGCATTGGCTGCTGAAAAATTCAACTTTTGAAATAGTCTGAAGGAATGTAATTTTTTGTATTAGATCTTCTGATACAAAAATTTAATAATATAAAGTGTAATTTAATGGAAATAGTTTATTTCAGTTTGGACATCCCATAATTGGCAAGTGAATGGACTGTCCAATAAAATAACCCTAACAACTTCTTGTCTTTTGTGTTCGAAATTCCTCCACCACATGTTCCCTCCATATTAAAGACACTGCTAGCCATACTTTCCCAATGTGGTGATTAATTTCCAAAATAGTCATAGGAGAAAAAGATGAAGGAACTACTGAAAACGTTTCTTTCATAATTTTTCCTTCTCTTTTATCATCAAATATTCCATACTTTCATCAGTTTTCTTAAACAAAAGGAGATATAGTAGAGACAAACATATTCATGTTTTTAGCATTAAGGGCATCCTTATTCTCTTTCATTTTCTGCCAAGCTGAGTCCAAGCTGGCTGCTACAACTAAATACCATAAATTGACTGCTTATGAACAAAAAAAAAATTATTCCTCACAGTTCTGGAAGCTGGAAAGTCCAAGATCAAGGCAATGGCAAATTTGTTGTCTAGGAAAGGCCTTTGTTCTTTCAGATCAGAGAAGACATTTTATTATGTTCTTTTCTGGTATGGAAGAGGTGAACAAGCTGCGTAGGATTTTATGATACCTTTTCCAGAAGGTTTCATTCTTACAAGCAATATAATCTTATCTCATAATACAGTCAGGTTGTTGTGGGTTCAAATTTCAAGCCTTTGAATTATGGGAGGGAAAAAATAAGTCAATAGCAACCAGTCACTGTGACGCTGATATCAGAAGGCTTAAAACAAGTTAAGGAGAAAAAAGAGAACATTAAAATGGTGAAACTTCGCAGATAACCATGTTATTTCTCCACAAAAATCTCTATACCTGACCTGATCAGTTTATTCCCTCTTGTTAATACTAATCATTTCTCCAGGACCTGAGACACAAAATTCTACCGTCCTCTCATCAACGCCCCATTCCATTTACAAGGGAGCAGCTCTTAGGAATAAGTCTCCTGAATGTGTTCTTGAAGCATGAAGCATAATCATTCTTATTTGAGAGTCATTGAAAAAGCAACAACAACAACAACAACAACAACAACAACAAAATAGTACTGTGGTCTCAAAAGCCAGTTTGCAATGCATGATATATTCTAAAATAAGATTTTTGAATAAGATGGTTACTCTGATCCTTACAGTCACAATTTTCTGTTTAGGTAACCTGGGAAAATAACTACTACATGTAGCACAGTACTTTCAGTGGGAAAATATGACTATATTTCAGAAAAAAATGTTTTAAATCTTTTTTGTTGTTGTTTTCATTATATATGGTTTACTGGATGTTTCCTTACTTTTGAGAGATCTCAATTATGGTAGCACTCTGGGCATTTTCTATCCCTTTTATATTCAGTCCTTAGTAGAATTTGATTATGCTCAGTGGTCTCAAATTTTTTTTTTCCTGGATGGTAACGTCTCAAGATTATTCTTTTCCATGTACTGAATAACAGCTGATTATCTCCTCTGCACAGATACACACACACACACACACACTCAAGCTACTTCCCATAACCTATATGTTACTAGTATTGAGGTTACCATTTTTGTTTCTAAATACATAACTTTCTAAATACAAATTTCTCAGTTTGTTCAGAATCCAAGATAAAAAGTTGTAATAATAAATGATGAGTTACTCAAAGATTACAATAACGGGTTCAGAATTGAAGAACTATAATACAAAACAAAAGGCAGTTTGGGGAAAAATGTACAAAAGAGAATTTCATGGGAATAGCATATGTGGCTTTGAGTTTGGTGCTTTAGCACATTTTCACCTTAACGTGTATAGCAGCTTTTATTGTGACTATTATGTTTTCACAGTAACACTGTTGGCTTTTAACTGTGCTTACTGGGCAATAGACTTCAGCATCCAGGCTTCTTGGCTGATGCCAGCTGCATGGCAGGATTAGCACAAGCAAAGCCACTAGTTGAATGGCCTCAGTAAAAGGCATGGGTAGCCTTGGCCAAACATGGGGAACTTTAGGATGCAGTCTGCTGCATCTTGATCCTGAACTACACTTAGAGATATATGCTGGCAGACAGGGGCTTAGCAGACGCCTTGGCAGATGCTAGGAAATCACAGAGGCCTTAGTAAGCAGGCACAGCTGAGGCAAACATACAATTACTGAGAAAAGAGTGTCTTCACAGGCCATTTAGACATTGGTTGGCAGAACAATCTTTGCTACTTTAAAACTGCAGCTGTGTTAGATTTGTGCTAGCAGCTCTATGGAGGTTCTAGCTGTAAAATCTGAGTTCCAGACTTTAAGGTAACGGTGGACACGCTCCTCAGTTTCAATTGAATGTTCTAGCATGGAAAAGTAAGGTGAGGTCATGAAGAAAATACTTCAAAACGAAAAGAAAAACACAAATATCAGACATTTAGAATATCAGTGTAAGAAATGAAGTAATAGTGAAATAGTATTCAAAACTGAAATTTTTAAAGCAAAGACTAAGGCTTTTATTTTATTTTATTTTGTTTTATTTATTTTGGCTATGCTGAGGATTGAATTCAGGGCATTCACAACTGTACTATATCCCAAGCCATTTCTTTTTTCTTTCTTTTTTTTTTTTCCTTATTTTTTCAAGCAAGTTCTCACTAAGTCATTAAATTGCCCAGGCTGGGCTCAAATTTGTGATTCACCTGCCTTAGACTCAGAGTACAAGGATTACAGGAGTGCGCCCACCACACCTGGCATACATGTTGATTTTTACTAAGCTACTAGGAACAAGGCTTTAGAAACACCAGCCTTAGCTTCTTCTGCACAGGATTTCCTTTGAACTTAATCCAAAGTTGGATGGCAAATATTTCCTAGGAAACCTATTCCTTAGGCCTAAAGTAGTATATTGTAGGAAGTAGCAGAAATGACTAAGGAATGAAAATGCCTATTTATGTGAGACTGTGCACTATTTCAACAGATGAACCATATATCAGAGTCAACACTGGAATGCCAGAAATGCAATACTTAAAAAGGAAATAGTAATTGATGTGTTTATTAGCGCTCCATAATTAAGTTAATAGGAGGGAGTTTAAGTGCAGATGATTTTGGCAATAGGGCAGAAGGTAAGTGATCTCCTGTTTCAGGAAAACGAAATTCAACATTGACTACATTCCCTCTCACTTTCATAACAGTGAACCTCTGCTATGGCCTCTCACTCTGTGAAAAAAAAATAGTTTGGAGAACAAATTTTGCCAAAGATAACCTACTCTGATGTAGTAGACAGATTTTGTCTACATATTATTGGCTTAGTTCCATTGCCATGACATTTTATGCATACTATTAACTCTAGGAAATAAAAAGGAAGCCACCCCATAGATGTTACAGAACTGGTTCAACCTGAAAGATCTAAATAACCACTCCATTCTCATCAGTGAAGTTTCTCTACATAGCTACAAAAGAGAGCAAACTTAGGGATTAAGGACCATCTTCCTGAAATCGAACAGAATATGAGCAGGTAAAATTTGCATCAACTTATTGGACACATGATATTGTAAGAATTGAATTTCAGACTTGAAAACATTCTAAAATTTTAATTTGTGAAAGGATTTAATAGGTGTAGCTTTAATTCTTTTTTGAAATGCACAATTGGAGGCAGATTAAATTTGGGGCATCTCTTTGTTGCTGGAATTTTCTTGCAGTGTTTTAGTATATCTTGTTGGAGGATGTTTCTTCCTTCAGTTTCATGGTAGGGCTGAGGGAGCTATGTTTCATTTAATGATATGCAATATTTGCAATGGGAAATGGAACCAGGAATAACTGTTTAGACATAGAACAGTAAGACTGATTTGATGCAATTAGTGTTCTGTTTTGATCTCTTTGCACATTTTAGTGCTCCCAGTAGAGTAACCAAACTGTAATGGTTGGAATTGAGAGACTAGCACCACAAAAGTAGGAACAGAACTGCCCAGAATGACTGTGAATCTTGTCTCTGTAGGAATTAGCAAAGACCCTGTTTTGGCATAGATTTAATGGTGAAGCATACTGAGTCGAATGAGTGGCAATAGTAAAAACCAGAAAGCACAACTGTGGCATTTTAGATAATGACAGTGGGACAGCACAACTCCTTCCTGTGAAGGAGCCCCAATTGCTAAGCAACACTTGGCCTCTCTCTACATTCCTATTTCAAGACTGTCTGATTGGTTCTTTGGCATAATGTTTTGGTGTAATTTACTCCCCCTTTTTTATCTTGGAAGCAAAGTGCTCACAAGGAAAAGACTCTTGTTAAAGGTTTTATTTTCAATGTCTCAGGTCTCCTTCGAGTTGACCAATACTTCTCCCCCTACCTCTTAAAACCTCCTCAATGAAGGACTAACCTGCCAACATAGAAGTACAGAAGTACAGCAATTTAGAAAGCTGACATTCAAGTGTTAGATATCCTGACAGACCTAAATGCTTTGACTTATCACCATGTGGTATAATGCTGGATACTCTGGTCCACAACATCATATATATATATATATATATATATATATATATATATATATATATTTCTTTTTCAAAATTTTAGAACTCCAATGACAATTAAAAGTTGTTGATGCCTTTCAAAGATACAAACAAAATAAACTTTGACAATAAAGCCATTAAGTTTAGGTTACTGAAAATCAGCCATAATTTTACAATTCCTCCTACATGTAAAGCCAGGAGAAAAGACAACTTTAGCTACAGGCTGTTTCTTCTAAAACACATGGTAGCGGTGGGCGAAATACACTCTCATTTAAATCAGTGTATTTCAGAATCTAGAGAGTGATGTGATCAGTCTTAGCCAGAATGATACAGAAATGGAAATACTCGTTTTAAAATAGACACCCATACTCATAATTTTAGATAATAATTATACGGACTAATGTTGTTTTCATTTATGTTCAACAAAGAAACATGACCACCTTCATATGAGAATTGGTTAGAAGTATCGAATTAAAATTTTTTGGTCAAATATATTATTTTGCCAAATGTTTAGATAATGATTTAAAGCACAAAGACTTCAAAAAATGTCATTGAGTGATGTTTTAAAAGTCCATAGGAAAAGAAAAGTTTTTATTTTCTTTTTAAAAAAGAAAGTAGAGTGTGTGGTGGGGATAAAATCCCTCCAGGGTTTTTGGAATGCAGAAGAGTAATGAAAGCATGGCACCTAGTTTATGAGTTAGAAGGATAATATATACTATAGAAATAATAGGAGGACAAGTGGGAAAATGAAAAAATATAGAAGCCTTGTGTGCCTAAGGAAAGGCATTGACATTTTCAAATGATATTTGATAATGCCATTTCTGTAAATATGTTTTAAGTACAGAAACCTTTTACATGAAAGACCTGTGGAAACTTTTACTTAGGAAGTCTTGAGAGACAGCTAAGAAATCTTTTAAAAATAGTGCTGGTTTTAATTTTATGGAATGAATTTACAGACATTTTAATGCATTCTGTTGCTTTGGTGTTCCTACAACTTCTATTCTAAGTTTCCCATCTATTTCTTTTTCTCTACAAAGAGATGGTAGTTATTATCATTGTTTTTATTATTTAGGAATATGGATCTGATTGTGTTTCTGACTTCTTTCCCAGTAAGTCATCCACGTTGTAACTTCCAGGTATAAAGAATAAAACAAATTTCATAGTAAAAATAATTTTATATATGTCTTTGCATTCTCTTATTAGAAAAGAAAAAGTATAATGGAGATATCCAAATTTTGAATTGCAAGCATTGAAGTTATTACAACCTTTACAACTTGATCGAGATATTTAAGTGTTCTTAGTTTAAATTCTTTGTAAAATTGCAGTTACAATGGCTATATAGTTTGTATATACAAAAATCTTACAATAAACATTGTGTCTCCTTTACTTTCTCCACAGCACTTAGTGAATAACTAACTCACTATCTCACTAAGTCACTATCAGCTTGAGAGAGCTGCATGATTTCATTCTTATGATACCTTTTGCTGAGATATTCATATAAAATTGATTATAAGTGAGACATTTTTAGGCTAAATAATTTTAGAAACGACTTAAATATATTGGTGTAACCTATGTATCATCCTTCCATTTCCAGGCGGATTTCACAAGATAGAGACATTTTTGGAGGAAGGCAATTTACCATTTTTATACAAATTATTGTTTGAATAAACAATACCCTACAGGTATTGTTGACAATGGTGCTGTGGAAACATATCATCTTTAGGACTTGGCTGTGCATCAAGGAACATTTTGTTCTATTATGCTCTTTCTATTTAAAATACATGATGACCTTAAAAAAGTCATTAACCTCCTTTGTGTATGCATTGTGTCATTCTTTGAAGGTAGTTGATTAAAATAATCTGCATATATTCATTCAGCTGAAATGCAACAGCACACAAAACAAACTACCACAATTACAGTTTAAGCATGGATTTAGAATTTGGTGTATTCCAAACTCTCATTTCCCACCTGAAGGCCTAAGACCACCCTCCAAAATTCTAAAACACATTTTTTTCCCTTTGAGAAAGAAGTCAACTAGGAATCCACAAATAAATTTACTTATATGATTTCAATGTCAAGTTCTGAGATTTTGGGTTTGGGATATATTTCAGAGTATTGCATCCTGCAATTTTTCTGTTTTCACATTGCTTAGAGCTTCTCTTTGGGTTTTTGTATCTGGGCTTCCTTTTCCATGGCTGCAGATTTCATGAGCTTATCCATGGCTTTCAATAGATGTAGAATATATCTTCTCATCTTTCTTAGCTGAGTATTTTCTGTGCAAGTAATCTGTACAATGTAAAGAGCATGCAAGCAACTCTAAATTTCTGCATGAATTCTTAGCAAAGGTAAAATTTTTTGAAGTACTATATAGTGTAGCTCAAGATTGGAATTCATCTGACTTGTGTGTGTTTGTGTATGGGTGTGTAATAAAGACTTAGACTGAGAAAGCCAAGAACACTTTCAGTGTGACTTTTTTGTCCAGTTGCTGTTATCTTAGAAGCCCGAACTAGAGAAGCTCAAAGATATTAGAGAAGTTATCTTTTAAAAACAATGTGAATTTTAAGAGGTATAAATGAAGTGCGGTACCTCAGAGCAGCTAAGCAATCACGTGTGCAATAAATTCAGAAGTAAGTCATTTTTAAAAGTGGAAACTATAAGGGAGAAAAGCTGGATGGTACTCATCACTGAAGGCTTGATAAATTTCAAAAGCTGACATGATATTTAGATATGTAGCACTATGAACTATCATACAAAAGCAGAGAGGACATATTTTGCTCTGTTGAAACCAGAGGTCAGTCTTTTTCTAAATGTTACCACTAGTGAGAACTTGATTATGCAGAGTGTTTATCTGCCCGCTATTTATTAAGACCTCACCGTGTTGTGGGAAGCTCTAAGGATTGTCATTGCCACTTTATTCTAATTACCATGGGGAAGAACGTTCTTGTCAATATAAATGTCCTTCGAATCACATTGTATTGTTTCATTGTATTCTGTGGTAAACATCTGTTAGATTTTGGCTGTCCAGCCTCTTTCCCTTATAAAATTGTCCGCTACTCATCTGGTGGGATAATTTAATTAAAAATTCTCACAGTCATTGTCCCTGACCAGTCTGACCCAGTGAATGATTGAAAGATGGGCAGAAAATCAGAGAAGCTCTTTCTAAATTACCTCAGGACTCTTAGTCTTGGAGAAAGAGATCTTTATGCTTTGGAATTGCTCAGTGTAAGTATGGGGTAACAGACATTTCTTGCTCTACTTTGTTTTCATTTTTTTTTAACTAAGGTAAAAGGGACTATGGGGATAACCTGGCTTGATTTTACATATTTTAAGGGAAATAACAGTAAAAGGGTAGAGGAAATAAGTTATAATCTTTAAGGGTATCACTGAGACTTAGATTAAACTATATTTATTCTCTCCCTTCACCTCTGGATTTTAAAATTAAATGATGTGGTAGTATTTTCTTTCTTCTGTTTTTTTTTTAACTATACTGTGATTTGTATTTGTGTCATTTACCAACCCAGAGTTCCGAATAACACATGCTCAGCCATCGTTATACCAATAGACTATGATGTAAGGTCAAGCTCAGTGTAAGAAGGTTTCTCACCCAAACTCCTGCCAAGAGAATTAATAGTTTTTCTGTCCACGTAATAAGAAAAATATTGTCCTATAACAAAATAAACAAAATATATTAGGTGGCACCTTGGCATACCTGAGAAGTAAGTCTTACTTTTTCTTGAATTTCAGAATCTGAATTTAGACATAGGTTTGTGTAAATATCATGTACCAACGATGAGTACTAAAGTGATGCTCATCATTCCAAGGATGTCATTTTGATTGGATCACAAGATACAAGCATATTTGGATAAGTATTATTTTGGGGGTCTGTCTGTCAAGGGTATTTATTTCAGGTTAACATGTGAATCTATAGACAGAGTAAAGTAGATTTTTGTCTCCAATGTGAGTGAGTCTCTATCAACCCTTTGAAGACTTCAGTAGAATAAAAGGCTGTATAAAAAATTCTCTCCCTCTCTGCCTGACAGTTTTGGAGCTGAGGCATCAGTCTTTTTCACCCTTTGGACCTAGGCAAGGACTATGAATTAGTTCTGCAGAGAAACAATATCCATAGGCAATTTCTTGTGGAAATTGAGTCAAGTGATGGTGGAAGTTGAGAAGTCCTACAATCTGCTGTCTGTAAGTTAGAGCACCCAAAACCGTGGTGTTATAATTCAGTAAATCTGAAGACCGTAGAGCTAGTAAGGATGGTAGGGAAAGTTTGGCTCTGTTGTAAGTCTGAGAACCCAATAGCCTGAGAACCAGAAGCAAGCTCTGATGTCTGAAAGCCAGAAAGGAATGCTACAGCTGACAAGGAGAGAGGAAAATTCGCTCCTTTTTCAACATTTTAGTTCTATTCAGGACCCCCAGACACAATGATGACCCCTGTAGTGAGGAGGATGGGCCTTCTTTACTCAGTCTACTGATTCAAATTCTTATCTCTTCACAAACGCCCTCTAGCATGAATCCCAAAATAACGTGTCCCTAGCTACTTGGGTTTCTGTTACTAGGGAATTTAGCACATAAAACTATAAACCACAGTTAAAAACTATACCATTGGCTTTTGAGAGTGCTCAGCTTGCTGGATACCTTGGTACTTCCCTGTTTCCACAACTATTCCAGTCAATTTTTTATATTAAATGTGCTTATGGAGATGTACATTAGTATCCACTTATTTATTGGTCATATGTCTCAAGACTTAAAGTAGAAACCATAGAGAGTATTGTATCTATATATACTGTCTATGTATACACATATGTGTGGTAAAATTTAGTTTACATATAATAGGTTAAAGCCGTAAGGTAGTCTAACAGAATAGTCACACTACACTACAATAAAAACAGATTAAAATGTGTAACATTTTTATTTTCAGAACTGTCCACTTAATATTCTCAGGCAGTAGTTGATTGTCAGGAACTAAAACTGTGGAAAGCGAAGCTGTGAATAAGGGAGGACTACTGTATAATTCTCCAGAGAATAAGACTAATATAAATTTCATACTAAGCGCATCTCTGTCCAGTAGAACTTTCTGTGATGAGAAAAAATGATCTCCATTTGTACTGCCCAGTATGGTAGTCACTAGTCACTTGTGACTACTGGGAACTTAAAGCTGTATTAGTATGACTAACATGCATAATTTCTAATTAAATGTCAATTAATTTAAACTGTAATTTAAATATCTGCTCTTGCTTGTTGTCTTCCTAATGGACAGTACAGCTCTAGAAATCAAACCATATTATTTTTTAATGGTGCATATTATATGTAGTACACAATAATGGGTTTTGCCATGATACCTTGGTACATGCATAGAACATATTTTGATTATTCTCATACCCTTTGTTCCCTTTTCTTTTCCTTCCCATTTTTCCTAATCCCATTCTTCCTACTAGGGTACTAACCTTTTAGTTTTCCAGGTTATTTTCTTTGTTTTGCATATAATTATATTCATTTATTTTTAGATTCCTTTTGTTTTTAGTTTCCTTTTTAGTGTTATTTTTTGCACTAAATAATGATGACATTCATCTTGAGCGGTAATCAGCACATACACACGTTACATCTTAGTCATTTCTGTTTCCTCTTGTTCTCTCTGCTCTGCTTTTCAGTTCATTCTATATCATAGAAAGCATGCAATTTTTTTGCTCTGTGAGATTAATTTTGCTTACAATGATAGTATTCACTTCTAGCAATTTTTCTGCAAGTGACCTGATTGTATTCTCTTTATAGCTGAATCATACCTCACTGTCTATATATGCTACATTTTCTTTATCCGTTCTTCTATTTGCGGGCATCTAGGCTGTTTCCATAGTTCAACTGTTACACCTTGCACCACTGTAACCGTTGGTTTTTATGTGTCCCCATAACGTCACTGTAGCACGATGAGTTCATTTCCTTTGAAAATACACCAATGAATGCCAGATGGATCAAATTTTATGCCTACTTTTAGTTTTTTGAGGAATCTCCACAGGGATTTCCACGGTTGTTTTCCTGGTTTACATTTACACCAACAGTATAAGAGAGTTTTTTCTCTTTCATCATCACCAGTACTCCTTGTTTTTCTCAAAAAAGTTGTTACAGTGGCCATGTTGACGGGAATGAGATGGGCTATCAGTGTAGTTTTGACTGCATTTCCCAAACAAGCCATACTTTTTAGAAACTTAACTTTTTTTTTTTTTGGTGTCTGGATTCGAACTCCGATCTTTGTACCCGAGGAACAGGTGCTTATGGTGCTGAACTATATCCCAAGCCATACTTTTTAAACTTGTAATATAAACCTGTATTTTACCTTACAGACTCTTTTCCGTCTTTTTAGTAATTGTTAGTTTGATGTTTAATAATGCCTTGTTGTTTTTTATATTTTCTTTTTAATTTAATGAAAAACAGATTATATGTCCCTTGGTGACATAGATTTAATTGGTTGCTAAAATAGTGGAGTTATAAATAATATAATTTATCTGAGAGTCACCAAGAAACAAGCAACAATTGTAACTTTTTTTCCTACCATTGATTAGTTTTAGCTATGTGAGTTACACATGCAGCCTCTTTTGTTGATCTGCATCAACTATGATGTCTTCAGTTTATTTTAGTATTATTAGTAAGGCCTGGCTGATGATTCCATAGAAGCATTTTATATTTTAAGAGAAGTTCTATTAAATAGCAATATAATTATAAAAGAATTCTAAAACAAGGGAATACAAGGACTTACACTGAGAATAATCACTGACACTTAAAACATACACATTTTATAAAAATGACGATAGTGATTCTACCAATTTATTTCAAACTATTTGTTGAGGAAATCAGAAATAATTAAGAAATAGTCAACAGTGGTGATATATGAGGAACTGTATATTTTTGCTAAATATCTATGCTACTTATGCATTTTTATGAAATCATAAAGATTTGTTGTACATAGGAATTTATTTAAATATAGAATTGTTGAGATTCTATGTAAGAATATTTAGAATTATTTATTAAATTAAATGGTGCCTAAGGGGGGAAAAAAAACACCAAGAAAAATGATAAAGGAAAATTTGACTTTCTACATATTAAATTAGCATATTCAGATTTGAGTGGATATACTCATTCATTTATCAAACACATACTGAGTGATTACTATGTTTCAGTCCTTTTTTAGTAGTTTAAACTCCAGTCAACATGCCCTAGTTTCTGCATTTTTGCATCTATATTCTAGCTGGGAGCTAAATCAACAAACAAGTCAGCTCAAGATTTAAGTGATGTACCTCTGAGTTTATAAAGGGCATGAAGAAATATGGAACTAAGTGTGCAGTGTCTACATGGGATTTGTATGGTGAGAAGCAGGATGATCAGTGAACACCTTTCACTGATGATATCCCAGTTGAGGAGATTCCTTGGTAAAGGAAAGTACATGTATGATGATCTCCAGTAACAGTGTTCCAAGAAAAATTATACACATAAAATCATATTACCATAAGTCAATAATAAAATTGGTTTAAATGATGATACTATTTTTACTTTTTTATTTTGTTTTTTTTTTAATATGTTCAAAAGTTGAAATTCATCTTCAGGATGTTTCCAGTCATCAGTGGTCTAAGATTTCTGTTTTAGAGATTATGTCCATAAAGCAGAGTGCTATTTTGCTTGTTTGGAGGAAAGGAAAAATCTAGGGTAAGAAATTATCCCTCTTGATGAGTTTAAGAAGATGTATCATGGCCACATATCTTAGGTCATTTATATTCAATCATCGTAGAGATTATACTTTATACTGTTTAGATCACAAGGTCATTTTCTTCCCACATATTTTGATTACATATTTTAAAATGAAAGAATGTGTAAATGTTAACCATATTGCTACTTGATGTGTCTATGCAAACAACAAGAAAAAACTCATCTTGAGGTTGTAAATTTTTGAATATCTGTGAATTTCTTTTCATCACTTTTGTACGGTGCCATCAACATCAGTTGAAATGTTAGTAATAAAACATTTGGGGTGAGATGGTTAAAATAAAAGGTCATAATTCTGAAGAAATACACTAAACATTTTATAGAGAGTAGTAAAATGCCATTAAAATTCATATAGATGAATTTAGTATTGCTATAATCTATCTATTGCTAGAATCTATTGCTAAACATCACGTATATACATAAGTAAATATCATATCCTATTTTTATGCTGTGTATAAGCTATATTATGCCTGTGAATTGTTAATATCTTTGTAATACAGGTTGCGAACATCATATGTAAAATACTGGAGAGCAAGGAGAATGACAATCAATGCTTCCCCTACTCGATAAACTAATTTTCTTACACAATGGTCTCCATTTTCATCAGGCCATGAAATTTCTCTTTCTAGGTCAATTTCCTATGAGTCAATTTGCTATGAGAGTCAATTTAGCATGGATTTTTAGATTTTGAGTCCTGGGTATCTGTAATGATTCTATATTTAAAAATATTTTAATATTTCACTTCAATTTAATATTTTAGAAGAAACATACAAATATTTTGACTAACCCAAAAAGAGACATCTAGTAGCATTCCTATGTTTATTGTAATAAATTTTACCACAATTAAATTTGTAGCAATTTATTTTGTTCCCAGTAGAGAAAAGGGCATAAAGGTTACAAGCATGATAAGTGCCAAGTTTTTCAAAATACTACAGAAATACTCATAAAGTATAAGGGTGGCCCAGTTCGTGGCTACTCTGTCAAAAATATAATACCCATGGTCCAACTGAGATTTTGTGATACCATAATTAAGGCAGGGAAATTTAAGAACTATATTTAACAAAAGGCATGCTAAATGAATGGCTTGCATTTACAGTAAAAGATTAATTTCTCTCCTTTTTCAATGTATGTTAAAATATTAATTTAAATATGTAGAAGTGTTTTATCCTGTGAAGTGAAAATACAGGGATTAATTATAAGGAATTTAAGTAAAATTTCCATGCAGGCTTAGTATTTCAGCCTATTGCGTACAGAGATACAGGAATAGATGCCATCTTTTGGCAATTTATGAAATTAATTCATTGATTCAAAAGAGGTCAGGCAATTTGAACATTCACTATCACAGAAGATACTGCACGTGTATACAATAATGTCCTTTAACCTATTTAATGAATATATTTAAAAATATTAATTCTATTCTAAGAATTATTAAATCTCAGGCTTAAATTTATTTATACAATGAAACATATACATTTTCATAAGTTTTATTTTTCTAAAATATTGAAAGACTTTGTTACCACTGGATATATATTTTAAAATTAATTTATTAACACTACCTACAGATTACTTGAAAAATAGAATTTATGCTTTGCATATAAAGATGTCATTATTATCCAAGTGAGCAGAACTTAAGTTTTGGGTGTTTTTTCCCAGAACTGGGGTATATGTAAGCTTTGTCTGCCAGCTCTCTGGGTGTGTGGACTAAAAAGCTCTACTCATATGAAAGTTCATGACTCACCATAATCAAACTTTTCTTAAAACTATTACTTAAATTAACCAACTTGTTTTGTAGTTTACAAGAATCATTTGTGTATTAAGAAGAGGGCCCTGGATCCCCTTATTTTTCATAGTAATGCATCAGAAATCCTCTGAGCATTTTGGTTATACTCATTTTGTAATCACTAAGATTCCCCTTGGGTGGGGTAGGGGAGGGAGAGATGAAGTGTTTATCAAACTTTGGTGCAGGATCTTGTAGCAGGGAAGATTCTGCTTCAGTAAGTCCTGGGCTGGCTTTGACATTCTGCAGTTCTAACAAATTTTCAGGTGCTGCTGTTGTTCTGAGGACATATTGAATATCAAGGCTGGAGGCTATTTCAAATACGGTTCTTGATCTAATAGTTATCAACAAGAACCAGAACATGGTCTATTTCAGAGTATCACAGATGCTGAAATATTCAAGTTCAATTGAGTTATTTTCTTGTATAAAACAATTTTAGACTAATGCTTTTTTTAAAGTTCATGTTGATTTTAGAAGTATTTGAATTCAGCTTCTTAATACATATCAGGACACTGAAGGTCAGGGGAGTTGAATACATTCAAGGTAATATAGCAGAATGTGCACTAGGACCCACTAGGACCATTTCAAGAAAGAAACCTCGATTTTATTTATTTATTTATTTATTTTTTGCATTCCCATTTATTATATTCTCCTTGACTTAAACCTAAGCAGAGTCAATAATATTAGAATATCACCCCTTTGATGCGCACAATGGTTTAAATGAGGGAAGTATTATTGGAATTCCTGACTTTCCTGACAGTTGAAACCTACTAGGTAGCGATTTCCTACACTGAGGTTTTTCACACATCCTCTTTCAGAGCTTGCTTGCAGTTTTATTGTGGACATTTTGCACTTTAATTTTGAGAACCTGGGGAGAAGGGTGTACAGAGAAATAAATGGGTCATTAGTTAAAAGGCAAGGGTTGAATTTGTAAAAGGTTGTGGCAAAGTAAGATATGAATGCAAGAGAGTGAAGGGCATCAATATTGATTTTGCTTCTCATCTTTCCTTTTGTCTTTTTTGCTTGCAGGTTTCTATTGTGTGGCTTTTCAAACAAAGTAGAGTTTATGGTGTGACTGACTTAATGCTACTGAACTAGCCCATCATCTGTTAATTTGGTTCAATTAAAAAAATAGTCATATAAAAAACCTGGGAATTAAGTTAATTTAGAAACAATTTGATTAATTTATGTCTTGCTCATTTATATTTCCTTTTCTACAGTACACATTTTGGGTTGCTGTTTTATACTAGTGGTTCGTTGCAGATTTGCGAGGGTTTTTCTATCATTTTTGGTTGCACCCTTGAGGAAAATACAACTCTGCTTCTATCTCTTCCTAAGAATTTGTTAAAACTTTTTTTTTAAAGGTTTGCTGATATTTCTTGCTATCTGAAATTAGAATAGTCCCACTTCACTCCCAGAGATACCATTTATAACGGCCATACACATGCCATGGCTCTGCACTTGAATGTTTGCCCTATCATTTAACCCTAACAGCAGTAAAAGCTAAGCCCTATTATTGTCCCTGTTTTGCATTTGAGGAGGCTTCAGATTTAAACGTTCAAATAGGCATCAAACATTAAGCAACAAGTGACAGCTATAAGATTTGAGCCATGATCTGCTGGTCCCATTACCTATACTCTCATCCACCAGGTTCTGCTGAGATGTGGGTCTGGCCTAAGTCAAAACTCTCAAGAGCAACAACAAATTCATTTTCTCCACTGCTAACTCTTCTCTGCCACACAAGCTCTGGTAGGCAGGTAGGTGTTCTGCTCCCTATGCTTAGCCTCTCCCACGCCCTCAGCAATCTTTCCCTTTTGCTGCTGGGAGCCTCGAAGATTGCAGCCGCAGCTGGTGAGTGGGCAGGGGCAGCCACCATCTGCGTTAGGAGCCCAAATGTGCGCAGGAACTTCGCACCCGGGACCTAGCTCAGACGTCTCGGATTCCAGAACCTGCTGGGGCCAGGGCTAGCCCCTCCCCCTCGCGGTGGCGATAGGTCGCACTCTCTGCGAGTGCGCAGCACTGATTAATGAAGTCGGTTATTGCCCCAGTCCCTTAAAGCCCGAGGCCTCTGCAGAGGTGATGCCAGTTCCGAGTGCGTTGAAAGGGGGCTTCAGTTCTTCCTGCCCGAAGGGTCCTTGAGAAGCCTGTTTGTTTTTCCCGGCGCTTGTCTCCTCCCATCCTTTGCTCTCATTGGCCGATCCAGGTGGGCGGATGCGTTGCCATTGGCCGGGGGGCGGTGCCTATCCCTGGCCAGGGTGGGGGCGGGGCCTCCGCGGAGCTGAGCTTGCCCTTGTGTCTGGTGCTCGCTAGAGCTGCCGCCGCCGCTGCTGCCGACGCCGCCGCCGCCGCTGCAGCCCGAGCAACCGGGAGCCGCCGCCAGAGCTGCTGCCAGCGCTGCCACCCCTCTTGCCAGGACCCCGGGAGCCCCAAGCGCGGGCGGCGGCGCTGCTTGCTTGCTCCCTCGCCCGACCCCTCCTCGCCGTGACCTCCCCACCCCGCGCAAATCTCGCTCGCGCCTCCCCGGCACCCCGGCACCCCTGCACCCCTGCATCCCAGCACCGCCTGCTCGGGGAGCCCCGGCGGGCGCTGGGACTTGCTGTGCGCGCCTGCAGGAAGGCGAGCTCCAAATCCTTGCTTGGGCTGACCGGCCGTCGCCGCTGCACCGCCGCGAGGAAGAGGAGGAGGAAGAGAAGAAACTATTTCGCCCCCGAAACCCCGTTCTGCGGGTGCTTCGCCGCCGCCGCTTCTGCAGCCGCCGCCGATCCGCGTCGCGGGTTCAAGCTCCGCAGCGGCGGGGAGCGTGGGTCCGGCGGAGCCCTGCGCTTGGTGCGCGGCCACCAGCATCTGCGCGCCCCTCGCTCCTTCCCACACCCCGCGACAGGGACCATGATCTGGAAACGCAGCGCCGTGCTCCGCTTCTACAGCGTCTGCGGGCTCCTGCTACAAGGTAATCCCCGCCCCGCCGCGGGGAGCAGCAACTTCACGCCCATTCCCCGCCGGCCCCGCTCCACCCCGCGTTTCCGCGCTCCCCGCCAGTCGCAGGGTCCCCGCGATCTCCGCCCCCTCCCCCGCTCCCGGTGCTGCAGGGCCGGCGGTTCCCCGGCCCCTGGGGTCTGGCGCGGGCTCAGCCCTGCGCCCCTCGCCGGCCCCTCTCGCCTTTGCCTTCACCTGAGCCGCCCGCTCGGCTGGCTCCTGCGCCCGGCGCCGCCTCCCACGCCTTTTGGCTGCAACTTGTGCCTCCCGCGGCCGCGCACCTCCCGCCGCCCCCACACCGCCTCCACCTCGCACTCTCCGCCGAGCCTTGCTGTCTCCCGTCAGCTTCTCAACCTCCCCCTAGGCGAGTCGCCCTTCCCTCTCCCCTGCTTCCCACCCTCATCAGATCCGTGTGTCTTTAAAAAAGTGTGCGAGACCCCGAGAGCGAGCTACCGAGAGGCGAGAACAGCGGCAGAGGCTGCACCGTGTGCATTGCAATAACATCCCGGGGGGAAAATGTGTTGTGAGATGTGTCATTCACCTCAGAAGAGAGGGGAGACTCAGTCTGCGATTTTAAAAGAGCGAGCGAGAGGGAATGAGAAAGGAGGAGAAGAGAACCAGTGAATGAATCAAGAAATAGAAAGAGGAAGGGAAAAATTTAAAGATCCAAATCCACTTCATCATCACATCGACTTTTTATTATTCAGTCTGTGTCTTTTTCATTTTTCTTTCAGCAAAGAAATACATGCTCCCTAGCAGTTACTTTACTGCTCAGGGATTGTCACTCTGCCTCTCCACCCTCTCCCTGCCGCTTCTTTCCGTAATTAATATTATCCTTTCACGTGAATTGCCAGAACCCCTGTGACCGCAGCGGAGGGGAACTGCACAAAACACTGTTATTATGCAAATCACTGTGTTTGGGTGCAGGGTGACTAGGGAACCCGGCTCACTTTCCCAGACCCTCTCTTGGAAGAGGGAGGGAGGGAGGGGCCCTGTGGAATAGGAAAAGGACGCTGATAGTGAAATACAAGGCAATGCGTGGAGTAAGAGAGTGAATGGGAGAGAACACTTCTGGGTGGTGGAGGAGGCAGAGGAGGCGTGCAAGGGCTGGGTGGGCCGGAGCTGTAAGGCTGAAGATTCTGGCTTTGAAGAGTGATAGAGAGATGTGGCCAGAGTGTGAGATGTGGGGAGGATTGTCGTGGAATGATGGTCTGTAGAATTTTTTTAAAATCTAGATGACTCTTGATTTCTTGATAAATCTTTGCCCACCTCTAACTCAACTGTCACCATTTGGGTATCCGTGGGAAAGATGAAGTTGATCAAATATATTTGCCCCTAGGTTAAATGGATCTAAAAGTAAGACGCACATACACCCACATGCATGCAAAACCCAATCGGCCTTTGGAGGATTTAAATGAGGTCAATGAACCATCTTTCAGCAAGTTCTTGGAATGCATCCTTTCTTCTACCCGCTTCCGGGATGTAGACTGGGGACCCGAATTTTATTTGTGCATATTCATGAATGTAAAATAAGACTGAATATTCCTGAATTAATGAACTGGCCATACAGAGATACTTCCTAGAATATGTTATAGTAATTTTGTATATTTTACAATGGATATAGATTTCCGATGTCATATGCCAGAATCCCTGGGGAAGGCAGACAGCACATTCTGCCTTCTATTGCCACCTCATCCCGTTTGCCACCTTGCACACCCCCACCCTCTCTCAAGTAACCCTGGTGGCTAACACATTCCTTGGGCTGCTAATCAGTGCTGAAACACCCTCCCGGAGACCCTGGTTCACCTCTCAGTAACTTGCATTTTTCAGCTGTGCTGTGCTGAGTGTGTGTGTGTGTGTGTGTGTGCCTGTGTGTGTGTCCTCGTATGCTCGTGTGCGCACCGGCGTGTGACAGATAGGGGAGTGTGATGTGGGGAAATCAATTAATTTGGTGATTGCGATGAAAATTTTGACACCGCGGGATGTGTTTTCCCTGCCAATCTGTGTGTGCTGGCCCTGGCTGGTCATCACACACACTGCTGGGCTGGTTCGTGGAAATTATTTATTATAGAGCATGTGGGCCATGCGCTGCACTTGGGGGTCGCCTCCTGTCTTCCTTCAACATTTCCCGGTGAATTGTCTCTTCAGTGTTCTGCAAAAATAACTGTCTGTTGGTGCCTCTCTCTCAGCCTGGAGGAGGATTTACTTTTTTTTTTTCAATCTGGAGAGATTCCATCACCGACATTCAAGGCATGGGGCTCTTTTATTGAGTATGTAAACCAATGATTAAGACAGTGCTGCTTTTCACAGCCAACCAGGGAGATGAAACTGGGAAGGGGTGTGAGTGTGACAGAGAAAATGCACCACTGCAACCAGCGTGAGCACTAGCACCAGGTCCAAATAAATAAATAGGCATCCTGTACAGCAAACTGGAAAAGTGCACCAGTCCGACAACATCTGTGTGCTTAGGAGCAGACCATATCTATATACTTACAGAAAGAAGAGGAGTTTTTTTCTTTTTCTTTTTTCTTTTTCTTTTTAAAGAAGAGGAGGAGAGGATGAAGAGCACCACTGGATTGTCTCCTCATGTCTGTGGCTGCCTCACATTTACCAAACACTGCTTCCACAGACACAGCACACTTTGTTGGTTTTGTCAGTTCTTGTTCCAGTCGCTCATGCCTAAAGACATTGCTTTGGGCTACAGATTTATGCGTCTCCCACTAGCCTGCTGCTTTGTTAGGTATTCGTTAGGCTTTAATTCTTGGATGCAAATTAAATACTTAGCAGGTTTTCCTGTGTGTAGGGAAGAGAGGGTGATGATGGTACTAGTAAGCAGATGATTTGGGTTAGGAGAGTCTACACTGCTTGTCAGTAGTTATGACTAGGCAAACACTAGAGTCAGTCAGTAGCTTCTTATTTTTAGCCTTATGAGCTCAATAGAAATATTCAGACATTTAAGTAATACCAATCAATTTATTTACCCCTCTTTCTGTTCATACTATTATTCCTTCTCTTGCAGTTTTCATTGTTTGGGACAAAACTCATTTGAACATACTTTCTGTGTTTCTGTGTTTTAATTAACCATGTTTTGCATTTTTACCTATTTTACTTTTCCTAGAAAGCATAATTTTCTGATTTGTTAATAGGTGGAGTGATAAGCCAGTGGTAAAAATAAAGTCATTGATAAAAAGAAAGGAGAAAATAGGTTTATATAGTTGTATTTTATAACACTTACCTGTTTTTCTTCAGTGAGTCTTTAGGCAAGTAGACAGAAAATAGATGTGTTTCTAATAAAACGTTTGTTTCTAACAGAAGTATAACGTGGAGTATAAATTACTTAATAACAAAATCTGACTCATCGTCAGAATCTTTCCCGCTTATCCCATCAGAAAGAAAAAGAAAAAAAATGTAGAGGAAGGGCAGGGGACACATTAGAGAAATGACTTTTATTCAAAATGAGGTTTGCAAAACCCTGCCACCTGTAACCCAGAACTCTCTTAGCTGTAGAACAGATGCAATTCAAATGCTTACTCTTACTAAAGCCTCAGCAGCTTCCCCACCTGAGGGAGCATATCAGAGGCAGAGGCTTCTGTGTAGCACAGGAAACAGTCCTGGGAAGGGCAAATACAAGAAAAACAGGTGTGCATAAAGAGACCTGATTTTGTTGAGAACCTCATCTCCTTTTAGCAGTTAATCTTATACAAAATACATCCAAACAAGTATTGGTGGCTTTGTGTTATTTGCAATGGGAAAGATTAACAACATTTCACTTTCTAAGAAAGATCTTCAGGTTAATGCTCAGTTTTACATACAAATTACTTAGCTTTCAGTATGTACCATTAACCTTGGAAACATATTTAGACAATGCATTTTATATATATTATATATATATATATATATATACACACACACACATTTAATATAATGGTAATACTTCCCCAAAGCATATCTCTCCAACTCTTTTACTTCTATGTGTAAGAACTTCCATAGTGTCAAACTCATTTCCTATCCCAAATGGAATTCTTGGAATATAGTTTATTTGCTCCTCATCTTTTCGATTAATATGTCTTTTGACCTGGCATCTATGCATAAAAACCAAACATTGTGACTTCAAAAGTTAAACAGCAGACAGTTAGTGATTAAGAATATTTCCGAAACCAGTAGTTTCTTTGAATTAGAAATTGAAACTGGCCTCGTTGTTTTCCCTTTTCATTAGAACCCTGGGAATATAATGTGACAAAGCTAAGTTTCAACTGAGATGACTCTTTCCTATGTCCTCCAGTAGAAGATCAGACACTTGAAAATTATTTGCCTTGCATTTAAAGAGTGAGATAGTGTTATTTTTCATAAAGAAAAAAAATATCACTTAACTCAGTTAAACAGCAAAATGGAAGTGTAAAAATCTTGGAAGACATCCTGAACATGCATTTGAAAGTGGCCTGGAACCAACTTCTGATGACATCAGTTTTCTTTTTACAATAAGGAGCCAGTGGGATATCTGCTGATGGAGACACGTTAAACTTATTTGTTAGGAAGAATTTAGGGGGAAATTAATGGCATGACATAGACCTCTACCACACAGATGCTTTTATTTGATCATGGTGACACGTGTTTTATGGTATTATTGAGAAGGTCCTCATCTGAATACATTTTGTAGGACTCCTCAGCAAAGTCCTCTAATCTATAGTAGTAGGCTCAGCATGGATGAGACAGAGAAAAAAAAATCACAAATCAAAGAAGCAAAATTCACAAGATGAAGTTAAAAATCTTTGTCCTATTAGGAAATGTTGGTCTCATACACCCTGTTTACAGCTCTGCTGCCCAAAGATCATTAAAGTTAAGCTTCCTGAGGGCAAGTCCTAAGCCTTTCGCACAATAGCTGTGCAGTTTCTTATCCTCATTTGGGTCCATGCATAAGAAATCAACTTAGAATGAAAAATATGTAATCTCTAATTAGTTTTGATAGAGTTAAAAGTCTCTTCATAAGATAGCAGCACTGTTACTTTGTGAAGTCATTTACCTAGTTTGATTTTTTGTAGGCTTAAATTGGTTTATGAAACAGGATTCCTAAAGAAAAGTATAACTAATTCTTCATACATGTCTTTAAATAAATTCTGTCTAATCAGTCATTCTTCACACGCTTTCCCATCTATTTCTTTTTCTTTCTCATGATGAAAAGTCTCGGAGATTTTTGCATTAGATTAGATCATAAATTCTTCCCTTGAAAAAGACGAAAGACATAATTTAAATTTACTCATTTAACCTAAAATATTTAAAAAGGACAAGTTCATTGCCATCATTTTATTTGAAAATGTCAAGCATTTTTGGAGAGCAGTTCTGTAGTATCCAGAAAAGGCGTCTTTTGCAGATTCCTTGCGTAAAGAGGTGGGTGAGGATTAACCTGGAGCTGTGTTAGCCCAAGCCCCCTGCTGTGTGAGGATGCAAATGGCATTTTAGGCCTAATGCGCTCTGCAGCATCAAGCAAACACAGGGAAGAATCATGTAGCATGAGAATGAAATGGGAAGGCTCTTCCTGGCTGTGGTAAACATGTTATCTTTTTGCTTTTTATGCCCAGAAATAATCCAGAGTATTTATAATGACGCGAATTTATGACAAAGCAAGAGAGACAGCACATATTTTGAGTGGAGCTTAGTTAAAAAAATCCTAACAAAATTATCAACATTTTTATCAATTCACTAGTGAACACTTTATTTCCTTGCAAACTATCAGGACCATGGGTGAGTTTAATGAAGGTTAATAGCAAAGTTAAAATAGTATTGCTTGCACCTTTGATCTAATAACTGTTGGTCTGGGAAATACTGTTATATTCTTCCTTTAGTGGGTAAAGAGTTAGTTGTCTTAATCTTATTAAAACATTTCATGTATATTTTTTTTAAAAAAGAGAAGAATTAAGTGTTCAGTCTGTGTTCAGAGAGATTAGGGAAAATAAATTGGACTTGTGTTATGTCACATCAGTATAAAACATTTCTTTTCTGAGTACTTTTTATCATATAGGCACTGACATCAACTAGTTTTCTTAAAAAAAAAAATAAGAACTGTGGCTCCATTGTTAGGTAGAACCAACCATGAAACCCTATCATGTAGTAGTAAGTAATGCAGTTTTTTTTTATCCTATTTACTATAGAACATTATAATTGAACATAATATGTATATTGATTTTTATTCAAGAAATGAATGCAGTTAGTCCTGTGAATGTGTTCAGTAAACTCTCTTACACAGATACAAGATTGCTTTCGTGTTAGAAGTAATAGTCTATTTTAAAATTAGGGAAGCAAATATTCTGCTTAATTATGTGTCACTTAGAATTAATACCAAAATCAGAGGTGTTTAGAAACATTCCTTAGTTACTTACCTGTGTATGTGCCCATACACACGTTTAAAATATTACATTATTTTAAGACTGAAGAATGTTTTCGTTTATTTTGTAAATGGTGAAAATTTGTAGCACTGAGGATGAAGTTTGAGGAAAAATGAGTTTATTTGGTTTTTAGTTATTTTCTTTCAGCTAGGAAATCCATTTTTAAATTCGTTTTCTTAGACTGCAGCGATTAACTCTTTCACTTACAAGGTTTACAATTGTGGAACTGCAGTAGAGCTGAGCAGAATATGGATCTTCTTTTGTGGGAATGAACTAAGTGATGAGAACCTCTGGGTACCTGAATAGATACAGGGCTGGAGTTGTAAAATCTGCTCTAAAGGGGACTGGCCATTAATTGTTCAGAGTCTATTTTAGAGCTCTTTGAAGTAAATATTAAAACATTCATTGTTCAACTTTTGTGATAACTCTTTCTGAGTAAGCAAATTGTTTTTACTTAAATGTTTAAATTATCTTTGAGCTTTCCTAACGCTGAAGAGGAAGCCCCTGGCTTTTCCTAAAGAAGTATCCTAGGGCTGGTGCTGACGTCATTGAGGATGTGTTAGAAAAGAAAATAAGCATTCTTCTGCTTTGAGAAACAAAATCTTAACGCTAAGGATGAATAAATAGCAAATAATTTCATCTTATAAGAAAAAAAAATTCCTTTTAGAAGTTAAATTGAGTCTCCAATAATTTTATGTATTTTATAATGATTAGTTTGCAGTAAGGCTGCATTATTTATCTAAAGTTGTGCTTGGGAACAGAGTGAGAAAGCTCCATCCCTAACAAGAATGTGCTGCTCATTGCTAAGTGTATAGTGTTATATTAATTCAGTGTAATTTATAAAGCCAATTAATTTGTTCCTGCAAAGAAATATTTTTAGCTTCTGAGCTAAAATTATTTGCATTTAAAAATGCAGGTGTCTCCTATAATGCTCATTTAAACACCAAGTCCTGAAACATATCATATGTAAAGTATGTTCTTGTTTTCTTAATAAATTCATATTTTACATTAATTTGTCACATATTCTCCTCCCCAGCCCTGGGGGAGAAATGTCCATGACACTTACCCCTTCTGTCCATCCTATGTTTTATATGCCCTCTGCTTTCAATCTGAAGCTATTGACTTGAAATGAGAAATAATGAGTTATAAATTAGGATATTTATGTTTCAAAGCAAATTAAAATGCATAATAAGCTTCTTATTTAATTGTCATTCCTTTACTACTATGATCTATTTTATGTGCTGCAGTCTATGTAGTAATTCACCTTGCATCATATGGTCCAGAAATATGATAACTCTTATTCCCTGACCATGTTACTAACCTGAACTACCCATTAAGAGAAATGAATGGGGAATGAAGAAAAAAAATAATTTTGCTAACAGATGATATTGCTGCATAGAGATGTCCTGTGTGTTTTCCTTTCATCTCTCAAGGTGCTTACCTCAATATTTTGCAAGAATTAAACTTGTACTATGTTCGCTAAGGTTTTTATTTTTGTTATCATTATGACTGCATTTTTTGAGAGCTTCACCTTCTTGGTCTTATAATAACAATGGCAAAAAGAGGAGGAAAGGAATGTGAGTCAGCCAGCTAAGCACACACACAAACTCCTGGCAAAGCCGACTAAATTAGCATATGCCAGGCTGGGTATTTCCCTCTGTTGT
Organism: Hydrochoerus hydrochaeris; assembly: GCA_004027455.1. Lineage (NCBI taxonomy): Eukaryota > Metazoa > Chordata > Mammalia > Rodentia > Hydrochaeridae > Hydrochoerus > Hydrochoerus hydrochaeris. Next base: position 180,960 of record PVLA01001771.1, on the reverse strand, counting down.
TACATAATCCCTTCCTAATACGAAATCAGTTCTCATACTTAACCCCTTCAGGAGGTTTGCAGTTCTCCAACTGTTAATATTTTTATTTTGTTTCATTTGTCTTCTCTGGAATTGTGTAAATCATCCATTAAAGGGCTTTATGTCAAGCTCTTTTTTTTTTTCCTCTCCAGGCTTTCTATATACAAACGTTCCATTCTGTGTCCAACTTTACAACTGAAGAATCAACTTTTCTATAGCTTTCACTGAGAGGATCTAATTAGCATTTTAGTCTCCCTTTACTCATGTGCAGCTTTCTTTAGAAAATGTATTAGTTCTATGAGGTTCCCCTAAGGGTTCATAATACTCTAGTTTGTTACATGTACTGTGACATTCAGTGTGCCTTAATTATGCACGTGTCCCCATTTCAAAGCCTTTTCAGGGATCATGAGGGATAGAACAGGGGTCTGGCTGTAAGTTCACTGTCATGTATTAATGTGTAGGTGGTATTCAGAGGAGGATGTTTCTGAAGGCATTTATGTATCTGTGACTCCAATATAGCAAGGAGTTACTCACAGTCTGCATTTACTAGTTACCCTGCCAAGGCAGAATTAAATTCACCATTGTGATACATAATACAGTATCTGTTATTTCTAAATAGTTCTTTGCTCTAGGAATGAAATAATGAGTGAAAATGTGTATTCTTTACCCCGAATAGGAATTGTTCCTTTTACTCTTAAAAAAAAAAAAAAACAAACAAACAGATATTTTTCCTATGTTAACATTCTTTTCCCTAACTCTTTCATTAACACTTTACTTTGGAAGGATCTTGAAGTTTTGCTGGTTATTATTCCAGGGCTTAGATTTCTAGGTAGTATGAATTGCTTGCAGTCTGCACGGACTGCCAAATGTCGGTGCATTTAAGACATTATATTTTTGTGTTTGATTTGGAAGTTAGATGCAGTTTAAAGAAGTGTGAGAGAGTGAGAGAAAGGAGTAGTTTTTAAAAAGACTTATCTGTAGGCAGATTGTAATTTATAACGAGGATACTTTACTTCACTGTAAGTTTTAAAGTGCTGTCATACTAATTGTATCATTTCACTTGCATGTATTTCAGTACCATGTCATAAGAAAATTTTGGTTTATATTTTAAACAAATTGCTATTTATTTATTTATGGCTGTGGCAATGAAAACATGCTTTTTCTTTTGGTACTGAGGTTGAATCTAGAGCTTCACAATGAATTACATCTCCAGCACCCTTTGTTTACTTTGAGACAGAGTCTACTCTAAGAAGCTCAGCCCTGGGCTGAAGTTTCCATCTTCCTGTCTCAGCCTTCCAGAATCCTGGGAATAACACTTGTGTGCTATTGCCCCTGGATATGGAAAACAATGCAAAAATTGATGTATTAGCTGTTTTAACTAATATTTTCTTAATTTATAAAACTGAACATTTTTGAAACATTGGTAGCTTAAAAAATAATGGTAGTTCCTAGAACCCATAGAATTTTTGACCAGTCTGATGAGTTAGTTTTAGTGCGCAAAAGAATGACATCTGCCCCTTATTGCTTTTCTTGAGCATTTATGTCTTGAGAACTAAACATTTTGTCTATCCTATGATCTATGTAACTCTTGGTGTGATATTTTTTGTGTGTCATTTTATGTAATATGTCTCCTGTGATAAACCATAGGATTGAAATCTTAGTGTTTATTTTATTTCAAGTGCCTCATCATTTGTAGCTTTTTAAAATGTTTTCATTCTGCTGATTGATTAGTTCTCTTCCAATACATTTAATCTTGACACAATTCTTCAGTTGGATCAGGATATTTAAGTATTTATGGTATAACTGCCAAGATGCCAATATAGTATTCTAAATACAGTAAATATTTACAATGACTTTTCATTTGGATATGGTATATAAGAACAAAATGCATTCTGAGAAACACAAAACATTGTATATAATGACATGCTTCAGAAGAGGTGGCTTCCTTGCTTTTACTCAAAATCCCTTTAAATTTGCCCTCTAAACATTTGCCTCAAAGCTTTAAATCTTCCACATTTTTTGGGGAATGGTAAGGACTTACCAACCGCTTTCTGTTTCCTATAGATTTTTATTTCTAGTCTCCTCAGATAGTTGGTTAAATATGAAACTCCATCACCTTATTGTTCTATTTGCAGGAGCTGGCATTTCTGGATAAATGTATCAACAGAGAGGAATTAAAAACTGACCTTGATCCGCAGGATTATGAGTACAACTGACCTGCTTTTGTAATTGCCAAGCTACAGAGTAGGTGTTCTCTCATTAGTCTCTGAAGTAGAGGTTCAGAGTACCCTCTCAGATGGAGGAGCTTTTGTTCCTCTGAAAAAAAAATTCTGAATTCTGTTGGTTTGTTTATTTTAGTGCTTGGTCATACTTCAGCAATTGAGCATGCATGTTTGCTATAGTTGACTTTTTTTGTTGCTCTTTTTATGCATTCGAAAAACAGAGAAAGGTAGGATGGGAATGTTAACTGCTTTCTAAAGAGAATTTAAACATAGTTGTTAGTGGCTGAGCACCAAGCAAGAAAAGGACCCTACCACTTGTGGTGACTACATTACCACATAATGTGCTAAAATAATACTTTGTCTAAAAAGTCCCAGTGAAACATAAGTTGTCTGAAAAATCATATTTGTTCTTCATATTTTAAAAATGAATTTTTCTGATGTCTTTTGGATTTTGACTGTTCATAACTTGGTATTTGAAAAGGTATTATTAACTAGGTTAAGATTTACTCGAAGTTAGGTGCAAAAAATCCCTCTATTATTCTCATGGAGAAATATACCTTCAGAACATGTGTGAAGTAGATTAAACTAGCTCAGTTTTTAAGAGTTATTGCCATTTTGTGGCATTATATTTTTCTATAATTTCTATTAGTATTTAAAGGCTTAATTGTTATTAAAGCATGACTATTTGGATCCACAGCACAGGAGAATAAATTCTGACATGACTTTGTAGACAATGGATAAAGGGAAAGTAGTTTGGGAAGCATTATTTTGTTGCTTATAACTTTTTCAGTGTTTCAGTCAAAATGCTTTAGTGTATTACTGACTTTTATTTATCGAGGCTGTTCATATAAGTCAGTGATTAGGTAAGACTTATTTTAATTTGTACCTGTAACTTCCTAATATGTGAAACACCAAAAATCCGAGGAAGTGTTATACCTTTGTGTTAACCCTTTAGTTTACAATAATCTCCTCAGAATTTCAGTTTAATTTAAGAAAGATTATCATCTGTGAAAAAGAAACAAAGCATTCTAGACTGCTATTTCTGTGCAGAGTTGCCAAATTAAAAACAATTTCTGTCACTCATGAAAACAATATTGTTCTAAGATATTGTCTCTATAAAAAGATTTCATGCCCACAGCATAAAATAAAGTTCAGTAAGATTTTACAAATTAATTGTAAAGTCAAGTAAAATTTATATTAAAATTTCGAGTCTACTAGCTTGCTTTTTTTTTGACATATAAATGCTGTAGTTAAGACTAATGATGTTATGAAACTTCACTTCTCTGTATCATTTCACTTCCCATGGACTAGCTAAAATGAAGACAGTATAAGAAGTTCATAGTTTTTTAGAGTTCTGGGGAGGTCGTTAAGTCAGATTTACTTTAACTTTTATCTTGCTTTATCCAGTTGTATCAACTAAACAAGGACAGGTTACCAACAAAGGAGAATATATTTTCTCTAAGGATATGACAGAGTCAATGTCTATGCTGTAATAAAGCCTGTATTTTTGATGAGTGCAGACAGACTTGGGAGAGTAAACGTCATTAGAGATTAGGGATGTTCCTGCTAAAACAGAGGCAGATAGCTGCAGGAGTGACGGGGTGATGGAGGAACTAGGCAATAACAGATCCTCATCAACACCATGGAGTTCACACAGCAGCAGACAGAGCGGAACCGAAGTCACTGTGGAAGTTTGGTGCAGTGGCCTGGTGAATGTCTTCAGTTCTGTAGCGAGAGTTCTTTATTCTGTAAAGGGAAGAGCTTCCATTGTATTAAGACTTTGAATTTTGGAAATTTTCTGCAGCTGTAAGACATGATAATAATCAAGGAAACTGAGTCCTCATCCAATTTATACTGCTGTCTTTTTTTGTTGTTAGTTAGCATAAATTTGCAGTATATAATGTTTGTATTTCCTTTGTAGAATTGGTATATGTTACATAACTCATCTTAGTTCCTTTTTAAATTTCCTTTCTCTCGCCTTCCTTCACTCTCCCTTCTCTTGATCCCCTTCTCAGCTGAGAAAGCTCTATCCTTGCTTGATATTATCTATCTTTTATTTAGCTCTTTATTTATAATATGGGTTTTTTGTATAAAATAATCCATGTGATATTTAAGCTTGTGTGCCTGATGTATGGGCACTTAACATTATGGTATCAAGGTGGATCCGTTTTCCTACAAAGGATTCCACTGTATCGTTCTTCATGGCATAATTGTGCTACATTTTTTGTAATTACTACATTTTCTTTATCCATTCTGTTGTCGATAGACATGTAGGCTGCCTCTTAAAACCTTTCATGAGTTAATTGTCTTGCATCTTAGTTTCCTCATGAGATGATTGAAAGGTCAAAACCATATCCATTTTTCAGTGTTGTGAAGAATCTTACAGGTGACTGCAAACTATGGAAATAGTGTTTTTCCCTCACCACATAAAGGTGTTTTATAAAACAGAATAACATGAACTGTTATTTTTATTCTGATGTATATGCTTATGTAAATCTTAGATCTTTTTACTGTTTTTGAATTTTATAAATTAATCTTATAACCATTTTTATCATTTACAGATATAATTACATTTACAGATAAACTACAAAGATTAGGAATTTTTATTATTAGATGTGGACTAGACTGAATTTTTCAATTTTCAGTTTGACTTCATATTTCTGTGGATTCGATGTATTTGTAGAAATTTCCACACACGTTATTTTTCATGGCATTTGATTCAATTAAACAAAATTTATTCATTTTCATTTTCTAACAGATACCTGCTAAAGCGAGCACAACACATACCTATTTGAAGGCAGAGTTGTAAATGCTGGATATACAAGGTAGAAACGGTTTCTCCCCTCAGGGGGCTGACAGTTTCATGGTAGACACATAATAAAAAAATGAGAATACATATTGCTTTATTCTTCTGTTTTGAATTAAAAATAAAAATTCTGTTTTATCGTAATATCTTTTCAGATACTGAACGTGAACATATCATTGAGAATGTGAAATCACTGATTTAACAACAAAGTTATAAAACTCACTTAGCTTTTAATGTTTCTTATTTAAGGTTGGATTAAAGAGGTTTCATTTCCTCCAGTTGTTTATCATGAAAACATTCTCAATATGATGCCAGTTTCTTTATCTCTTTTTTTTATTAATACAACTCTGAAAGAAGCTGACAAGTGAACAAGAAATATTCAAGCATGCTCTATACTAACTGATTTGTTCAAGAGGATGATTCATTTAATTTCATAAAGGCTCAGTGGGCCAGAACAGTATATGACCAGGTCAGCAAAGGGAATGTAGGGGAGAAGAGGTCTGGGGAAGGATCTATGTAACAAGCAACAATATTTAGTTTTTAGAGCTGGAGTTCTGCTTGAGCAATTCTGATGTTACCAGCGACAGTCATTTAAAGAGCTGTTGATGCCTCAGGGAAGACATTTTTAAAGTGTCCTATCACAAAGCAGTGCTCCCTGTACTGTGTCATATATATTAAAACTCCATCCCTTGTTTATATTATAACACACTGTGCCTGATTAAAACTTGTACTATTATAATATGACTTCTTGAGAGTGCAGATGAAATATTTCTGGAACCTTTCTGTTCAGTCTGCTATGAATGTTTTTGAACTATCTAACTCATAAACTAACCATAACAGATAGGGATCCAGTTAAGAATTTTAAAAATAAAAGAAATTTTATATATAATGATTTAAAATAGTGGAGAGAATATTCTTGGCATCATTAAATCACATTCATTAGTGATTATGACCTCAAAGTGGAAAGGATGCTATATTCACGATAGGTTATATTGTAGTTTTAAAAATTACAATTTATTGGCTGATGATATATCTGGAATTGATGATACACATTTTGTAATAGAGGAAGTAAGTCTGTTCAACATTTATATATACTTTGAAGCCATAATCAAAGGAGTCTAACATGTATTTGAAAACTTTCTTATTTGGATTATATAAAACAGTAAAATGCAGGTAGAATTTAAGCTTAACCATTCTCATTCACATTACTTTTTATTTTATAAGAAACTATAAAATTAAAGCAATTTAAGTAAATGCTCTGTGGCAGGTGATAATTTTCCAGAGTGTAGTTTTATGCTAAATGATTAATTTTGAAAATATATTCATTTTTCCCAAGTCAGCCAGAGATGCATAACATGTCTGGAAACTTTTATAGCGGGAACTAGGTGGTGCTGTTCGGTCATGTTTGTGTTACAGTGCTTTCTTTTTGTCCTGTTCTAGATTCATTAGACACATTCATACAGTGAATTTATGAGAAAGGTACATCTTTGGTTTCTGAGTGGCATTATTATTTTTTTTATTAAACAACTAAGTTTACATTGACTTTGATCTTTAATTTTTAACAGTATTATATAGCAGGTAAAAATCTCTACATATGTAGCAAGATATATCACAGTTCATTATTTCTCTCATTTCTTCAACACCAAAGATGTATTACATTCTGAAATTTTCAGATATTTGTTGCTAAGTCTATTTAAAACTTAGTACTTTTCCTTTTATTTGCCTAAACTTTTATAATTGAGTCAGAAGTTAAAGTTTTGACATTTGTACAATTGGAGTCCCTTTCTTAAAAAGTGCTACAAATTCATCTGTTCCAGAAAGCATTGATGTCATTTCAATATAAGAAATTTTATTAAATGTTTAAGCAAAAGAAATTTTGTGTGACTAATTTACTTCCTTGTCAAGGAAACAGACCTGTTAAGAGTTGTCACGTTTCAGATCACTGTGCTTTCCAGTGACCTTGGTGGTACCTGATCATCCAAACTTATTTAAACCTAAATTTAAAAAATATATAAAAAGTTATTCCAGTCTCCATGTAACTTTATTACATGAATATCTCTGGGATATATTTTCTTGGAAATAATTATGCCTTCTTTTAGATATCTTTATATTTCAGGGATGAAGAAAAAGCTTGTAAATTATTGCAGTTTTTTTTCATTAAGATCATCTTGTATTGTACATAAGCAATGATTAGATTTTTTAATGATTTTGCAATGCTGTTTTGGAAAATATGTTATATAACTTATTCTCATGAAAATCTATCTGTAAAAAAATAATGGAGTACTTCAAATGTTCTTCTAGTGTGTGTCCTTGCAGAATCACAGTTCCACATACCTATTATTTTGAATGGGGGAAAATTATATCCTTAATTTTAAATATAATTATTTCTTCTTTTAAATTTAAATTTGTTTTATCGTAATAGAAAAGTAAATGTTACTTAAATTTGTTGTTTTATCTTAATAGAAAAGTAAATGTTGCTTAGAAAACCCTTGATGTTTTCTGCTATTTTGTGAATCTTTTACTTGTAGAAGACAAAAATTAATACAGAATTAACAAAAAATAGTTCTACAGAATACCATCTATGTAGAATGAATATCTTGGGATAAACATATTGTAGACTAATACACAAAAAACTAGTATTAGATTTCTGTGCTTGTGCCTGGCTCTCCAAATAAAACAAAAGGCACATAGACTCTATAAATTTAGAATGAAGAAACTGCAAAAGAGAAATGGAATTATTCATTCACAGAAAAAACTTTCATTTGCTATTAAGGGAAAATTGCCCTATGGAGGATTTGTTGTCTACCATTTTATGTATTTATAACCTTAAAACGTGAAGAAATCTCACTGCCAATGGATAAAACCATTGTAATACAACATCTTGATATTATATTTAATGTATATGTTTTTTAAATAAAAATACTGTCTCACTTTTAGGTATTATGGTTATAAGAGTAAGTCTGGTGATTTGTTGCTATTTCAGTGCCAAAACTAGATAGATAGACACCAGGTACATGCTGGCAATGTTTCTTCTTAGGTGGAGGCTCTAGATTTTAAAATAAAGTTGTTCTACACATTTTTGATAATTTCTTGTGGTCATTTTTCTTGTAGATCTTTCATTAGAACAGGAAAAAAATTCACCCATATTTGTTTTTAGTGAAGACTAATCTGCACATTAACATAATATTAATGTTAACAACATTAACAATTAGTGGTCAGTGGCAGAAAACCGATTATTCTGAGTGTCATCTCATCATTACAAATGTTTCTTTGGAAATTGCTATAGAGGATTCTTTTCAGTTATACAAGTTTAATTAGTGTTGAAAGATTTATAGCTCATGAACCTAAAGGTATTTTTACTTGAAAAGGTTGACAAAAACTGAACAACTACAAGAAAAACAGTAATGAGCAGTGAATTTCTTTCTGTGATAGCAGAATGGGTGACAAATACAGAAAAGTAGCTGAGGATAACAGGTTAATAATGAAAATACATAGTATAATAGAAATGTTATAGATGTTGTAGACCTTTTAACTGTATTTTGATTATATTGATAGATGGTAGATTCTCAAATAAGATTTGATATAGAATAAAAAATCCCATAGCAGCAAATCAAGGTTTGATGGACCCAATGTATGCTGGCCTATGCTGAAGGAGATTTGAATGGAACTAAATAATAACGTAGAATCATCTTTGGTACAGTATGTCCAGAACCAACCAAACAACTCTAGTGGAGGAACATTGGTAATAACATTAATAGGTAAGTCTAAATGATATTAGCCATGTATATAAGAAATAAAATAATGAAAAATCTTTGGGGGAAAATACATTACTACAAACTTAATATATTCACATACACAATTTACATCAAAATGGAACTTTCTAAATGTATCTTACTTGATTGTCCCAAGTTCAAATTTGTCTTAAAAATTGGTGCTCTATTCTCCTTATGGTGCGTTGGTATAGGTGATAGGGTGTGATAATTAGGACATGCTTATGTTTTGCAGGCCAATCCTTGGATAACCTTTTCTTGGTGTGGCTTTGCAGTTTACAAATTGTCAAGGTTTCAGAAGTATCTTCTCGTTGGGTGCATATGTTAAGTCCTGAAACTAAAACAAGCAGCAAAATAGAAAAAATTCTTAACAACAGCAATGGTTTCATCATAATTTCTTTTTATGCAATATTGACTTCAAAGCAATGCAACATTTACTAAAGGAGTCTCTGCATTTGATCCTTAATGTGTAAATCAGTAGGTGTTTCCTAGAGAATGTGGCCCACTTGAAACTCAAATCTTTAAATTGGTAAGAATTGACATTTAGGGGAACCAATTTCCTTATTCAACAAAAATCTTTATCTACTCTAGTCACATAAAATATATCTCTATATATGACAAGCATTAAGAAATGAAGTTGCTAATCTACACATCAAGAAATAAATCTAGGCATGTATATATTTCTGGAATAGTCCAATATCTAAGACATTAGCATTGCTATCCAAAATTATTTATAATATTAACATATGTATATATATACATATTTTTTTTTCCTTTTCCCCATTAGCTGGTAATCTCTGTAAGTAGAAAGATATACTTATTTTTTTTTTCTGATTTTCATCTTAGAAAATTGCCTGGCATGTAGTAGTTTCCTAAGTTTATTTTTCTATTTATTTTTAAAATATTATCTTTTAAGCAACTTCCCATAATAAACAGAAATCAAATTAATACCTTTATTTAAAACACATCTACTTAATCTTATTATGACTGATTAGAGGTCACGTCCTTTTTTTAGACATACCGAATACTGTATTTGATTATATGCATGCTGTTTGAAAACATTTGTAATTGTGCTTATACTGCTGTTGTTCATTAAAAACTGAAAATAGAAAACATTTTTTTTCTGAAATGTCAATGGTTTTCAAGATACTGTACATTTCCTGTGTTGGTTGTTTATCTTTGCTAGTACTTTAAAATATACATATATATTTGAGTGCATGTGTGATCATGTGTTGTGTTTGTGTGTATATATTTAACACCAGAAATTGTCTGAAGCCCTGAAATTGTAACTGAATTATGAGAAGAAAATAAAGCCAAATATCATAATAGGCCATATGGGAAATTTTACATAAGAAACATGTTTTAGCAAAATTGGATGGAAGTTTAAAATAAGCTCTACTGCACTTTAGATTTAAACATGATCTCATTTCAACCCTATTTAAATCTTATTTCAGAAGCAGCATAGTGTAAATGCAAAGTACCAGGGACAGGGCATCAGGAATTAAAGTTCTGATTATGACTGTGCCATTGCTTCCCTCTGTCACTCCTGGTGCTCTCCAGGGGTCAGTTACTCACAGGGTGTTAGGCTTGGATCATCTCAAAGACTTTGCAACTTGAAGATGGGCTATAATTCAGCAGCCAAAATAAAATAAATGAATATGCTTTGCAAAGGTTATGATTATTTCTTTGGCATTAAATGAAAAGTTTTAAGCAAACAAAAGTGCTATAAAAGGGTGAAATATACTACTAGTAAAGTTTATAAAATTCTCCTGATGCACACTTTCATGTATTTAAAATACAAGTGTGTGTGTTTGTGTGTGTGTGTGTGTGCGTGTGTGTTGACTTTTGGGGTATGCTTACAGCTGTAAAAGTACACAAATCTACATAAGTCAGTAAATATGTGTGCATATACAGATATTCATTGTATTTCTGACTTTTGATATTATTCTCTATCACGTGATCTGTGAATAACTACAAATGGTATCTGTGAAGAAATATTCAGAAATATCCTTAAGCCAGAAGAAGGAAACAGTGATTGCAGGAATAGACTTCAATAAATGAAGATTATTTAACAAAAAGTGCCATAAACATTTTTTTAAATTTAACAGCTCAAAGCAATGGTAATGCTCCTAAACTACTACAAGGGTACTTAGATTTTTGCTGGGAAATAATTTCCAAATAGGACTGCTAGACTTTTAAAATGCAATGTGATGAAATGCTTCCGTAGTGTCTAAAGAATAGATGATTTTCTCCATCTCATTGGATGATTTAAAAGTGCACACTTCAAGATAAAGTTGGCGATCTGAAGGGCTTCAAATCATGAGCTAGCTCATCATGAAACCAGTTTTTACAATTTGAAACTAATCCAGAATTTCACTTTTATTTAATGGAATTTGTTCTGAAGAAACCCAAATGCTTATTATTTCCTTTCTAAGTATGTCATAAAATTAAGGTTTTATTGATTAATGTAGAGAGGATTTCATAATAACCCTAATCATAATCATACAAAGAGTTAAATTCCCTTCATTACAGAGCAAGGCAAATGCAAAGTGTTTATAGGCGATGTAGAAGGTCAGTCCTCAGACTAATTCAGCGACAGCCCCAGATGCCTGGCTGAGCTGCCAACACAGTTGCTTTTGGAGACTGCCAGAAAGTCAGCTGCAGCTGCAGGGAACATTTTTCCCCCTCCATGCATTTCTAAGCCTGTGGACTTTTACAATTGCCATGGAAAGAACAGAATTAGAAAATGTAATTCAGGGTGATGATCACCTTACTTACCCTATTAATGGTTTTCAAATTAATTTATTATGAACAGCAAAGTATAAACAGATAACAGTTTTCACACACATGCATGTTCTCAAATCTAGTCACATTTTGGAAGGTAACATGGTGGGATTATCTTTGATTTTCACATTTTATTGTTTTAAAATTTCTAGTAAAATAATATTTTAATAACACAAAGTTACCATTTTATATTATGCTGTTTTCTGCAGTTGGAGAAACAACCACAGATCATGCATACAGAGGAAGCTAACATGGTATGACTTTGAAATCCAACAGGGCTGCTTCTGATCTTCTTTGCTGTGTAATATTGAGCAAGTTATTTTACATCCCTGAGTTTAAGATGTTTTATCTGAAAAATAGAACTGTGATATCCTTTTCAGAATAATTATGGGGGTTATTTAACTAACATAGTAAAATGCCTGATACCATGTCCAGAACATTATGGGGCACTCAATAAAATTATAGGGAAATTGTAATAGAAAATCCCAAAGTAATTGTTAAACACAAAATTTGTGTCAGTCTCAGAATTCCAGATGCACATTGCTCAGTGGTGTTTGGTACTCTACTTTTAAGAGTATCATAGGAACAAAAGGTAATCTAATGAGAAAGATTTGGAGCTCCCTGAGAATAATCACAGAAAATTTTGGAAGAAAATAGTATTATATTCTTTCATTTTAAACTTAATTTTGGGCCAGCTTGCTAGAGAAAGAAGGGAGATGAGGGAAAGAATCTTAAAATCAAAAATGATTGTTTGTAAATATGCAAGTAAGTTCTGGTAGAGAAGTGGCCTTCAAGTGTTACAGCAGCAGTGTACTTTAAAGGTAAATTCCTTGCATTTTGGAACTTAAACCTTTTTCTCTATTTGAGTTCAGGTAGCTTTTACTCACTCATTTTTCTCTTTCTTCTCCCTTTTCTTTGCCCCCACCCTTTCTTTTTTTAGTTCTGTTCTGCTTTGAAAGCAAATAACAACCACAGAGAGTATCTTTCTTTGTTGAAAGTGTTAAATATGTTCTTGGAAAGAACATCTTATTTTTATACAAATGGGTTTCAGAAGAGGAAAGTAATCAGGTGTCAACAACGTAACCAAAAAGTGTATACTCACCTGGGAGCCGATGCCAAGGTCTGTGCAGTGATCAGTCTCCTGCTTTTCTGTTTACAAGTATAGTTCTGTTCCGTGGAAGGCATTGGTTTAGGCAGCAAGTGAAACCTTGCCTGTGTTGTCTTTACAGTCGTGTTTCAAGAGTGGCTCACGTGTAAACTATTCATTATATAATTCAATCAAGGTTTCCAAAGGCCAAGCTATTTTTTTTTAGAAGACATGCTATGTGCTCCTTGGGGATACCAGCATTTGATATCTCTTCTCTTGTGATTCTCAATGAATAGGAACATTGTGGATGTATTTCTCAGGGAGAAAATAGCTTCTCCCCCTCTTAGGATTTATCATTTTCGAGTTGATAGAATATGCACATTGACCAGATTATTTTACTGTATGTGATTCTGGATGTAGAGAGTAGAAAAAAGTCTCCCATTTGTAATAATTGAGAATTAATGTAGCCCTGTGAATACTGGGTTTTATAAACATAACTTTTAAATCATTATTTATGCTGATAGTTTGTTTAAGCATAAACTGGATATAAACGTAAAATTCAAGATGCAGATTTCTACCAAGTATGTATACTAATTGCATTTTTAGGATTTTGTTATTTAGCACACACAGTATACGCAGACTTTAATTGACAATATTATAGGAAAGGAAAATTGATGTGTTTAGACGGATCACAGGATAGGGGTGTTATTTTTGTTGTATGTGTGACTGCCATATATATAATATCATCTTATTCTTTCAAATAATTTATTAGAATTTGAGTTGAGATTTTAAAAATTCTATTAGTCTGGAGTTTATAACTTAAGAAAAATTTAAAAATCTTTCTTTTCTAAAAATACATCAGAAAGAGAAATGTATTAAATACTAAAATATGAAATGGTAATATCAGTGAAGTGTAAGTAAGAATTACAAAGCATAGAATGCATTTTAGATGGTATAACTGTAGCAAAAGAGGTATTAATTGTACCATTTTTGAAATAAAATGATCATATTTTCATATATTTGATTATTTAAAACCCTCATACTTTATCTTGCTGTATATCATTTTTTGGCTGTATGTGAAAGACCACAAAAAATAACAACTATGATTTGTCAATTTTTTTTTTTTGCATCAAATACTTGGGAGAGCCAATCTTCTAATCTGTAAACATTATAATAAAAACAATTCTCAATAAAAAGTTAGTTTTTCTCTTGTTTCTTCTCTCTGGTCCAGTGTATACTTTTTCTTTTTAATTGAGTATAGACGGTTCATTGCTTTTTTTTTTTCTTATGCAGTTGTTTGGAATTTTATTGTTATGTCTGGAATTTCACTTAAGTCAGAGTCTAATAAAACAAGTTTTATGAGAAGTCAAATGGACATCCTTTAAGAGAATGCTGATGAAATAATACCTGCACATTGCAGGGAAAGCTTTTTTCTGTGCAAAGTTCTTAGAGGTGTCAGAAATCATTCTCTACCTCCCCTTTCTTTCTGCCTGGAGCCAAACAGGGAATTAGGAAAGGAAAAGAAGTGCTCTACACACAATGGCCTTCAGTGAATATTATTGATGACTAGACACCTGCTAGGATGTAAAGGCATTTAATCCATATTATTTTACCTTTTAACTTGTCAACTCAGACATGGCAGCCCGAAGAGTTTTCTGTCAAACATCAGCTTTTACATTGCATTTCAGTTTTTTATTTTTCATCCTACATGTGGGACTTTAAATAATAGGAGTATGTTTAGCTGTATGCAGATGAACTAGGAACATGTGTTCTTTACCAAAACATTCACAGAGAGTGTTATACATAGGTACACATTAGTAACTTCAGAAATTATTCTTATGAATATGAATGCCAAAAAATGCAATCCTTTTTGATTTCCTGTCTCCACAAATGCTTTCTTCCTTGTGGTTAATCAGTATATGCTATTAATGTAGTAATAAAATTTTTGTCCACTTATAGTTATTTTGAAGAATATCTTAAAAGGTAACTAAGATACAAGGTAATTTCTAGAGAACACAAAATTGTGTATTTCCAGAAGATGGAAACTGTGAGCACCTCCCTGCAGAAAATTTAATGTTTCCTTGACTAGGTCTGTAATACAGGGTATGCTACAAATGAAAGTACATGAAAACTAAATTCCATCAAGCATGTTAAAAGAAAAAAGTTTTCCCCTACTTTTTCTAATTTCTTCAGCATTAGAACAGCAGGATATATCCTATGTCTTGGGAGAATGATTTGTGAAGCATAAGCTCCATAAGCAATTGGAAAATTCTCATCACTTTTGATGACAGTCTTTGATAATACATTTTATTCTGAGGAAAATAACAATCTTTTCTCAATATCTCAGCAGCATATCGTCTGACACGTACTATACTAGACAATGCAGTTCTGTAACTGCTTTTGAGCCTTTCTGTCTCACTAAATTGTGCTCTATGCTTGCCTTGAAAGTCACTTTGTTGATGTAGTTTTTACAATTTGATGTAAAGAATATAGGTTAAAAAGCTATTAAAATGACCTTTAAAGTATATTGATTATTTAACATGGCATAAATAAGAACTGGAAGACAGTGCTGATTAATCTTAACAGTTACTGATATCCAGGCCTTGATGTTTATTTTACAATGAAACCTGGATATCTTCACCAAAAAAAGGAAAAAATGAAAGTTTGCACTCAAAAACAACAGGCTTCCACACTGACTTCCCATTGTGGCCCCTGTCTTTGCCCTCTGTCTCTGGAGTTCCCTAGGTCAGTCATTGCCCTCCTAGTTACCTAACTTCTAAGGGAGGAAAGCACTTGGTGTCCTGACTCCTCTGTCTCCATTACCTTCCACATTAACTTAATCAACACTCTTCAGGCGGCCTTTTCTTTTCCTTCTTATTGTCACAACCTTGTTTGGATTCTTGCAGCTTTTCATCTGCACAGTTGTTACATTCTCTTGCTCACCAGTCTGTTCCCACTGCCTGAACCCTCCACACCATCTCCAGCTTTTTATTCTTAAAAAAAAGGGGGTTACTTTTCTTTTCTGTGAAAAGCTCTCTACAGGATCACTCTTTTCAACACTAATTAAAGCACAAACTATTTAGCTTGACATAAAAGACATTCTCATTCTGACCCAAATGCCAACCACTTACTGCTAACTACTACACCCACTCTCTGAGAGTCCCAGTTCCATTGAAATTGCAGCATTTTGAAAGTCACATACATCTTGATGTGACGGCATGCTTTTACACATGCCAACATTAACAGCTAAGAGTGTGCTAATAATCGCAGGTGTAACTTGCAGTAATCTTGAAAGTAAGCCATATTTGATGCCAAGGGCTTTAGGAGAAGATATTTCTAATGCTGAAAGTTAACAGGAAATAAGACTGAATCCAGTTCTCTGTACATGGACACACAAACACAAAATAAAAGAAATCAAGGGCAACATATTTTTTATTTATTACTGAGATAGTTCATATAGCTCATGCTTTTAAGAATTCTTGTTATAATAGCAATTCATTTAATTGTGTAGTTCCTGTACTTAAAGCCTGTTACAAATTTCCACAGGTCTGTGTATATGCATATAGTTTTTATATTTTAATATATTGCCAACAATATTCTTTTATAACCTTGTGAACTATATCATAATTACAGTTTTCTATATTCAAAATTAACATGTTAAGAATGAATGAATACTCTAGTCAGAAGATCTTTTAATTCTAACATAGACTGATGAAATGTAAATAAAAATAAATTTGTTTAAAACTAAGCAATATTATGTTGTATTTTAAAAAAATATAAGCAGTATTATGTGGTATTTAAGAAAATATAGCTAGACACCTTTATAGCAATATTTAGGCAATACCACAAGAATTTTTTAAATGTAACTTTCATTAAACCTGGGTGATAGAAGTAATATAAAGAATTTTAGGTTTTTTCATGCAATTTTTCCCTTTTTCTTTGTAGTTTTACATGTTTGCAGTATGAAATGATCCCATTCATCACAGGAAGTTGATATGTGGACAGAAAACATTTTCATTCTCTTTACATATTTTATACCCTCCTTACCTTCTCCATCTCTTGGTCCCCTTTCCATTTGCAAAGATTTGAATCACTCTAGAGATTAATTTTTAATCATGGCTCATTAATAATAATTAAAAGGAGTGAAAAAGAAATGAGCTTTATTCTATATTTGCTTCTTATATAAATGATTGCACATACTCCATTTAAGATTTTTTCATACATTCTTCACTACAGAATTATAGGAAATAAGCCATAATGTCACCAAAAGCAAACTATTTTATGTTTTTTCATCTTTAATAGAAGCAGTTATTTTAGTAGCATTGCTGACCTGATAATTGCTAGTGGGTCTAAATTGGATGTACTTCAGTTAATGCATCAGTAAGTGAAGTACCTTCAATGCAATTAAAAGATTCTAATCTAACCAAAGAAAAGATCTTGTTCATATTGACCACTTTAAATTCAGACTATGATTTCATATTTTTTAAGTGGTCCCTGGATTAGCTGACCCCATTAGTGGGTTACAACTCTCTTGACATGCCAGTCACTGCTGAATAAGCATTTGTGAAAGTTTTTGAATGAACCTCATCAGACAAAGATCACTGGCCTATTTTCAGAGCAGACAGGCAACACAGAGTTAAAGAAGATCGTGCTATTTTTAGCCTGGCAGTTGAGGAAATACTGGATGGAAGTGAAGATGATAAACAACTTGAAACAATAATTGCTACATTTGAAGTGGACTTTTTTTTTCCCGATGAGGTATTTATTCCAATTTTATTAAACATTTGTGACCCTGATTGCTGAGTAATTAGTATTTTTCAGTTTTTCTCTTGGCGCTAATAGTTTTGTGTACCTACCCACAGGCTGTAATCTGTGGGGATTATACCTCCTTGCCTGCAGGGTGCTTGCCCCTGCTCTGTATCCCTCTTTTACAGGAAATGCAATTCTCAAATGAATTCACAAAGAAGAGTATTAATGGTAAGCCAGTTGTTATATTTAAGGGATAAAAAGTTATTTTCTACTTTTCTGTGTAGAATGGACCTTGCATTTTAAAATAGCAAACCTTGGAAGAAGGATGAAAACCTTACTACCCACATTAAAAAAGGAGTGGTTGGGTCACTAACTGCATTTGTAATTCAGTTCCATTGGCTGTGTAGAGAAGAGAGCAGTATTTCTATATTTTGGCAGTGAGCATGTGTGACTGTAAGCCTTACCAGATGCCCTCTTTTAGGGGGGGTCTCTTAAATTTTACTGAGAACTTGGGAGAGACCTCACAAGGAACTCTGCCAGCCAGGTGCCATTTTAAACTGCTAGTCTCTGCTTTTTTGTACAATGCGAGGCACGTTGCTGAGTAAAAAGGCTTTCTTTAATTCACTATGAAGAAGAACTAAAATTCAGCTTTGATATTTGTTTAAGAAGTTTTCTGTGACACCTTGCATTCCTGTTCTATAGGACGTTAAGGTTAAGCATACTCCATCATAATCTTCTTCCTATTAGTATGACTGTCTCACCCACCAAATGACAGGCCTTGTATAGGTGAGACTTTTAGTTTTCCTCCTCTCATACTACTGCACGATCTATTCAGCTTTGGTGGCCCTGCTATCAGTGAGTCAATTTTAAATTAGCTAATCTTGTCTGGTTGTATAGATTATGTAATCACAGTTGTATGAACTGTGATTATTCATACATATTTATTAAAAGTTTCAGTGTATGTGGAACTTTCCAAGAGTCAGCAACTCATGTTTTTTTATGCCTAGCCCAGCTGTCTCCCTGACTCCCGAGACCATGCAGTGCCTAGATAGTCACTAAAGTACCACAACTTCTGGGATGCATCTGTTTTCTTAATTGGTGGAACTGGTAAGGATAAATGAGTCCAGTTCTCCCCCTGTAGGGGTGTGTGTAGTGTCATAAAAATCACTGAACACAACCCGTATCAAGTGGTAGAAGGACAAGAATTACCTCTATGGAGCTTCCTGATTTGGAGCTGTGGCCACAGACATGGAGGAGCAAAACTAAAGCAAGCCAATGAGAAATGAGGACACCTGAGTTCCTGCTATTCCTAGACTTCCCAAGCACTCTTCCACTGCTCTCCAGACAAAGCCAGGCTGGATGCCCCATTTTCCTTCCACCCCATCTGTTTGGAGTGTCTGACAGACACAGAAAAAAGGGTGTGTTCTTTTCTTAAGGGACATTTTCCCTGGATGCCAGGTGTTAGTAACTTTTTGAGTTGCCGTGAGCCTCCCAAAATGTAAATTTTGTGTCTTCTATTTTGTTATTCTTTATATACGCTTTGGAATGTTTGGTCACATTGGCCTCGGGTAAAGTTCCAGCTAAGGCTCACTTGTATTATTTCTGTACCTTCCTGTTTATTAGAACGCTTCTCTTTTTTGTAATTTCATGGGGAACCAGAGTTTTTAGCTCGTTTACTTACTGTGCTGTCTATGAACCCCTGTGCAATTCTAACATACAGTAAATGTTCAGTAAGTGTTTGATATGATCAACAAATATAACTCAATAAATCAAGCTTTCTCTTCCCTTTGCAAAGCTATATTCACAGGATCATATAATGTCAGTTTGTCTTTGGCTCCTTTGCTTTGAAACCATCATTGGCATTTTCTTTAGTTTTGTCTTATTTATCTATCCATTGTTTTGAGTCAAACTTATTTTTAATTAAGTTAATTCGATCATTTGGTTATGCTATTGATCCTTTTGCTGTGCTTCAAATACTTCTCTTTTACTAATTTAACAATCCTTTCCTTCTGCTAATTTTTCCTTAACTAATTCTTTCTTCTACTGACCTAAAATGAACTCTGCCGAAACTGTTGTGCACTAAATTATTGTAAGAATGATTCAATAATTTAGAAAATGTTGAACACATGATCTATTCCATATATAATACTTGTTTTTGAAGTATAGCTAAGAATGACAAAGTGGAAACAATTCAGTATCATGGTTGAGATGCTATTTGTTGGGGGCTAACAAAGAATTCCATTTCTGCCCCTGCTCTTTTTGCAAACTTGGCCAGTACTCTGATGTGTGTTTCTACATATGAAAATATAGTGAATGAATTACACCATAAATGAAGCCTGTGGTACTGTTAAAATTTACTCATCATAGCAGTAAATGGGAGTAGTTTTTACAAAGTTATTTATATTCGATAATTGAAACAAATTTGTTTAAAATATTTCATGGAGATTTCACTTTGATTTTACTTGCCCTTTGGAATAGATTTTATTATAGTTGACCTTAAGCTTTCCTTACTTTCACGCTTGATTTATGCCATCACTTAAATAGATAAGAAATTAATAATAACAATAATTCTGCAAATAGCTTAATATCTTCTTTGTGTGTTTGTAATCGGCAAACTCTGATGTTAGTAAGGATTTCATCAGTTAACGTTTTCTCTTCATACTAGGAAAGTGTATTTTTTATCCTTCACTCTAGCATTTATAAACATGCTTATAACAAATAATCACTTAACCTATAAAATAAAAATTAATGGTTTTATTGCTGCCAATTTCCAAATTATTATCAAATTGAAACACTTAATAACTTCAGCTGCTTTCCTACTAAATTGTGTGCGGTTTTGTGTGTGTGTCTTAGTTTCTTCAGTTATAAAGCTGTAAAGTTAGATTTAATAGAACTATCAAACTCAATGTTAATGAGAGAATTAACTGAAATAATTTTTTAAGTTAGCACTTCACTTGTCACATAACAACTCTATAAATGTTAAGTATTATGATTATTTCTTCTCCAACCCATTTCATTCTTCTACCTACCTGTTTAAGAAAAAAAAAGTAAAATAAAATAGCAGCAAAAAGAGAAAGCTAGCCACTTAAAAGTAGGAAATAAACTAAGAGCAAAATGTAATGGGTTACAGATTCTTATAATGTATACTTAAGTGCCATACTTAATTCATTGAATATTGAATATGCTGACAATATTATACTGAAAGAGATTTAATATTTAATGACCTCATTACATTTAATAAAACATGAGAGGGTATGGATTTCAAGAATAAAATTCTGTCCATTAACAGGAAGGTTTCATATAAATGAATTCCCTTATAATTATCCTTAAAGACAAAAGCACATTTACAATGTATTAAAGTGACCTCTAATAACCATATATGAATTTCTAAATATTTTAAATAGTTTAACAAAACATTTCATTGAAATGATTTATATATTATTTAAGCATTTGCTCCAATGTAATTTTATATAATTTTGCTTTATAAGCACCATTATACATATTTTAAAATAGCAACAATAACTGGGACATCAATATATTTCATTATATGTCAATATCTAACTATAAAATACTGATTTAAAAATACTTTAAAGATTTATTTTTTTCCTGTATTAAAATAATCAATTTATAGTGTTAAGTGACTTATTTCTACAATATACCCTAAACAAACAAATGACTCTTTTGTCCTTAATTGATGAAGAAGGTACAATTTCCTGTTATTAAAATTATTTTAGTACTAAATTAAGATACATGCTGTAACTTTTCAGTATTTAATGAAAATTAAGTGGAGGAAGTATCCTTTTTTAGTAATCAAAATAATTTGTAATTTAGACCTGATCCAACATTCGTACGATTTCTGTTGAAAGAGAAAAATCAATGCAGAAATAATTCACTGATAATTTTACATTAGCTTCCTGATTCTCCCATTTTCTTAATTCACAGATCACAAATATGAAAGCATCTAACCCTGTATTGCCAAAAATGCTGCTTTATATATTTTGATTGCTGTATTTGAGAAATGAATTACAGTGATATATGTCCATGTGTAACAGGATACACCTCTCTTTATTAACTACATTTTGGTAAAAGCCATTAGAATCAAACCAGGCTTTTATTGTATTTCATTGTTGAATGAATGAGATTATTTACTCCAAGGTAATCTGTAATCTAATTTGTTTGTTTATTTGTAAACTATTTTTATTTTTAGTGTATTTGTATTTCTGAATCTGTTGTTTTCCCAGAGCCTACAAAAATCCCTCCAATATTCAGATATCTTCAGTAATTTTCTATTTTTTATACATAGGCAATTAGTAATATAGTGACTCTGAATTGTATTGAAATATTTATAGGAACAGAGCAATTTGGGGACGTGACTTATACTTTAGGTCCAGAATGCTTCCTCTGAGGCAGCCATCTACATACTAGGTGAAATTGTAAAATAGCAAAATGCTTTTGTGCTATTTGTTAGTTTTTGGTGTGGTTCTTCTGTCTGTATAAAGTTTTCATGGTTGAAGCAACCTGATAAAACACCATCAGTAATAAATCCTATCTGAACAAATACGTTAATCCTCTACATTCATTCTAAAATGGAAAAATCCAAAACATCAAGAAGACCTATTGCTGGCTGGAATGTGGAGCAAAAGGCATATTCATACATTGGTGATTAGAATACAAAATGGAATAACCATTCTAAAATGCTGCTTGGCGGTTTCTTATAAAATTTTATGTACTTTAAGCATATGATCCAACATCACACACTTGGTATTTACCAAAGGATTATGAAAACTTTATGTCTACACAGGACCTTTCACTTGGATGTTTACAGCAGATTTGTTTATGGCTGGATGTTTACAGCAAAACTCAAAGACCGGGAGCAACCAAGATAGGCTACAGCAGGTGAAAGGATCTAATCTATGGTTCACACAGTGGTATGTTAATTAGCACTAAAAATACAGAATTAAGCAATGAAGAGACAAGGGAACTCAAATACCAATTACTAAGTGAGAATATCCAACCTAAAAAAAAAAAACATTTAGAATATGATTCTGAAAAAGGTAAATCTATGGAGATAATAAAAGGATCAGTGGTTACCAAGACTTAGTGTAGAAGGAAGGACAGACAGGCAGATCATAGAGTTCTAGGACAGTGAATCTACTTCACGTGATACTATAGAGGTTTGCACAAGTCTTTAAGGATTTTTTTCAAAGATGTTGAATGTGCAACACTAGGAGTGAATCCTAATGTAATTTACACAGCGTGAGTATAGTAGATATGTGCAGTGTCACTGTAGATTGTTAACAGATGTACCACTCTTGAGGATGCTGATATGAATATAAAACTGCTAGAAAATTAAGCCTATTGAAATATTCACAGTGTTTTAGTTTTATTTATGAAATGGAATTAAAGATAAATCTAATATTTAAGGAAAGTTCTGTTATTAGAAACTTGTGGTTTCAATACATTGGCCACTAGTAATTCAGAAGTGACAAAAATAGCTTGCTGTGTAAATGACAACATGACAATAGTAGGGAGAATATGAATGATTGTGCAAGAGATAGGGAAAGAAGCAGATTTTTAGGTAAATTTTGTCTTTGTGTAATTAAAGTAGAATCTCATATTTATATTGGATATTTCATGATGTCAATTCTGGATGTAATGTTTAGCGGTCTCAGTAACTCTAGTAATTTCAGTTCTGTTGCTATTTATTTGCAAGTGACAGAAACTATTTTAAGCAAAATTTAGGTTCTCACTCATGGAGCCAGGAAATTGTAGCATTATCCCAGACTGAATCAATACCTATTACCGTTTCTGGGGTAAACAGTGAGGATATATATAACTGGGAAGGAGATTCTCACCAGGAGCTTCTCACCAAAGGAGTTAGGAATAGGCACAACTGCCATCATTCTCTGCAGTGCAACAGGAGTTAGAATAGTTAACTGTAATATTATGACACCCACTAGTGTGGTCAGGTAACAGAAGCCACCTAAATGGTTTACCCAATAATATCTGCCTAATCATATGGAGTAGATTATTGGACAAGGCAAAACACAGGGAGAAAGAGACAGTACAGACAGTGGGACACGAAGAAGTGGTAACTGTTAAGATCAGGTTACTGGAGATCTTACTGGTGACTATGCAGGGTCCACTTCAAAGATTCAATTTCAGAGCCTGCATGGATGGTCAGTGAGGCACCATTAGGGAAGAATGAGCATAAGCTCACCAAGTTGTGATATTTCCACGGAAAGTATGATTCCAGTTTCCTCAAGTGAATTTCTGAAAACTAGTAGCAAAAGCACATTGTTCAATATGAATTGTCCCTTTTCCCATTTGGAAATGCTCTAAAAGGAGTTAGGATGCTTTATTTAGCTCATTCCATGCTTGGTAGCCTTAGGGACCAGAACAAAGAATGCGCTCTGACCCTTGTTTTCTGCTATTATTTCTAAATGCATTTTTACCTGACACTAAATATTAATGTCATAATTGGAATCAACACACAGAAGTAACAAAGTTAAGGTTAAACTTTGTTTGCTTCTGTTAAAATTGTGTTTTAATGATAGGCCCACGGAATGTGCCTATTCTTTGAAATTGTTATACTTGTTCAAAAGCTTGCAAATTAGTGTAAACTCAGGACCTGCTGAACATTCTTTCAGCATTATGAGATTCCAGAAAATGTGAATAGGATGTTTCAGTTGTTAGGTAATTTTCCAGATGCCTTTTTTTGTGCTCAGATAATTCAAATGGCTTCCTTTCAACACTTCAGGCTTGTCATGTGCGCTGTATTAGAGTGTGTAATGTTTTTGAGCAAATTTGGCACAGACATTGCTTTTCCACTTCTAACTCTCTAAGTTTGAAGAGTGCCTGCCAAGATCAGTATAAATACAGCCTAATAAATGTATTTTCATCAATTTTCAAAGTTATCTTACTTCAAGTGTCAATATTGTATGCATTATGATAAGAGTAGTTCAATTAATTATAGTTTTTCCTGATATTTTGAATACATATATTTAGGCTACATTTGTGGCAAACATAAATGGCAGTAAAAGCAGTGATTCATATGTAATCATTGAGATACACATTTAAAAGCTTAATTCTGCCCAGAACTCTGTATTCTTAGGTAAATTGGACACCAAGAAGGGAAGAGATTGTTTTAATAAATTGTGTAAATTAAATATATTATACTTAAAACTATTTTAAGCAGTTTAGAATATGTGAGTGCCCACCAGAATTACTCATTCCGTCTTGAATGTGTAAAAATCTCTGTAAATACTAATAGCAGATAACTACCACAAACTAATTTTTATTAAAATAGTTGGGGAAGCATGATACATAGATTAGTTACATTCTATGAGTGCTTAACAGTTGCCATATTTTCAAACTAGTCATCCTTCAACTGACCTTGTCAAAAGATGACAGGTATGTTTGTTAACTAGTTAAAGTAGAAACGGAGAGAAAACAGCTCCTAACTCAGTCCTCCAAGTTTGAAATCCTGGGATGCTGGAAAAATACTTAACTTCCAGAAATAGTGTAATTTCAAAATTTGAAAATTTTTAAAAGAAAATTTATACTAAATGAGAATTGCAAAAACTAAAATATGACTGCAGTTTAAAGAAAAAAAACCCTTTTCTAAGAATACCTCTTTTGTGTCCTGCCAATATATAATTTTAAGAAAGCTACATAGTCTTTTATAACCTCAGTGTCTTCATCTATGAAACAAGATAATAATGCTTATGTTAGGCAATTGCTGGAAATTATCCATCATGCTAAATATTTGGCCTATGAAAGAGATTAATATTCTATTACTTTCATGTTTATTAACAGTATTTAGTCATTCCTCTTGTTTTCTATGCTTAAATTTGCTTTTAAGCATAGTGCAGAAATGTAGTTTTTCTATAATTGTAGCCTAGATTATCTAGGGCTAGTCAAAGACAGATGAAAGTTTAGAGTTGATAATAAATGCCTGGTTAATTATACTAGTATTCTGTGATGGGGTTTCTGGCTTTAGGTATTAGGCCTTGGACTCATCCATAGATGAGTTTTTTCATCCTTATGGTTGAATTCAGCAGCAAGAGATACTGTAACCTCTTATCTCAGAATAATTATAGAAATATGGACAGATAAACATATAGGACCTTTCGGCTGAAGCAAAATCTTACACTTCCACCTTTGCAGCCCTCTCACTGCTGGCGCTGTTAACTTAGGGTGCCCAGGATTTCAGGAGACGTGTAGATTACACCACATTTACTCAGATTTAAAAGCACTGAAAGTGTTCTAACAAGCAAAGAACTTTTAAACTCAGTGCAATAATTAGGTATAGAATATATTTTCATTGGAGAAGACTTGTAAAAGAGAGACTTTTAATATTAAATTAAAATGTCTCAGTATGCTTATGGGGAAACAAGATTTATCAATATTATGTCTCTTGTAATCTGTTGTCATAGGCAATTTCATATTTCTAGTAATCTGTTCTCATATGTAATTTATTTTGTATGTAGTTTACTTCATATGTAATTTAATTTTATAAAAAGTACTTTATTATAGTTTGTGTAGTGTACTACCAAACTATTCTGGCCTTAACTAAACTGATTATGAAAATAAAAGTATATTTCTGATGATTTATACAGTTACATCTATGTTCCTTTAGTTTTATGTATTTTTTAAAAGCTAGGTTACTCACTGAATGCTGTTAATGAGAAAAAGTATTGTACATTTTACCTTATTAATTAAAATGATGTGTTGTGTAATTTATCCTTGTCTTCCATATGCTTTGTATTTTGTATGAAAGACACATGACCTCATATTTTTTCCTTCGTTTAGTAATTTTAGTTTATAGCCTATTTGTCTAACGTCCTTGTCTTCTGAATTATCAAGATAATTTACAAAGTCAGAATCATTACAAATACTTTAACGATGTCCTTTACATCAGTTTCACTCAATGAATTTCAATAAACCCATGGTGCTTAACAATTCCTTGTAAAAACGTTGAATTAATTGACAAGGAGAGAAAATAGCTTCAAGAAAATGTTTAGATGATACTCTTATTGAAAGACAAAGAAAAAAGTATTAGCTGCTTCTCAATCCCTCAACCTCCTACAGACAACAAGAAGAGTTGTCCTAAGCATCATTTAGATCACAGCATGACTGTTTTGTTGTTAAGTAGTATAGCTCTGTCCTAAAGTCAAATCGAAGAAAAAGCATTTACAAATTTGTTTAATCTTAGCAGTATTTAGAATATATATATGCTTGGTTATCATTTTTGATTTGTTTACTAAAACTTGTAGTTGTTTCACTATTTCCTGGGATAAATTTCCACAACTTGTACCATGTAGAAATCCATGTGCTTATGTTTGGAATGCTCTGAACAATTAAAAATGGTCACTGTCATTGCTATACCAATATTCAAAGGATTTATCTTTGAGATAGTGATCCTATATCTGTCCAATAATGAATTAAATACCTTAATCATAGAATTTATTTTCCAGCTAGTTCATATAATATGTGAATTATAAGTAACTGCTATCTTTGGAATTTATTTGAAAGGCAGATTATTTATCCATATAGAAAATATGAACTTTTTTCATTTGTTGGGAATATTGAGAAAAAATATTAGCTATGTCATAACTAGTGGAAGATGAAGAGTATTTTAAGTGTATTAAACTTTTCTTTTCCATATGTTTTTAATTTTATATTTACATCATATGTTACTTGGGAATATTTGGAGAATTTTAACTTGTATATGTATTTATATTTATCTCATTTATGACTTTAACTACTATTGAATTGTAATATAAGAATGTAAAAAACTATCAAAATTTCAACAGAAATTTCATTGGAATGAAAAAACAAAAAACAATAGTAGCAACAAAATAGTTCTCTTACATGATAATGAAATGGAGGATTCTTGGCTCATTTTGTTTGTCATAATCTATGCATACAAGTAATGGCTGAGGATACTTGCTCTGTCAATATGGGAAAGCTGCCGCTCACTATTGAGGGAAGACTATGCTGAAACTCATTTCCTTGGTTGTCAACCTGATGAACTTCCTGTTACATGAGTGAAATTAATTTTCCCTGACAAAATTGCAAACAGTCAGTTCACTTGATTTTTTTGAGTTCATGTTTCAGCAAGTGGCTTGTATCATCTTAACATGTTCATGCTATGAAAAGATAACATGTAGATTTTGCAAAAAAACTAAAATTTAACCAAGCCTTCTTTGTGCATTGTTTCCAATGAAGGTTCATTATGAACTTCTTGAGGTATAGTGATATATTTTTTATGAGGTTCGGATAACCAAATGAAAACATGATTTTCTAAGTTATCCTCTCACTGACATGGCTTTTTAAGCTAAATGATAATTTTGTATTTATAATTTAAACCCTTAATTTAAAGTCAGAAAAGCTTTTGCTCCTACTTTTAATATAGCAAATATATGATATTCTGGAGTCAAAAATTTCTAATTTTAAGACCTTAATGTTTCTGTTTTAGAACCTTAAATTCAAAAGTAAAGTAAAAACATTTAGCAGTAAGAGATGGTTACTTAGGAACAAAATCTCAGAAATTGTACCGCCATTGATTAAAATGCAAAATGTGAAATGTTATTCTTTAATCTTGTTTGTAATTGAGCAAAAGTATGGATTTGACTACCCTGCAGCACTTAAACATTTACAGTAAAGTTTGAGAATTGCAGATAGAGTTAATAATCTTTTAGCAATACCTTGAATTTCTCAGGCTTTGTAACAGCTCTGTAAAAAGTTTGGCGTGGAAGTTTCCAGGAACAGACATGGAGCAGGGCATGTTTTTCTCTGTGATTGGGGACAGGCAGCCAGAGGCTCAGATTTGCTGCTCTCAATTTGGCACTAATAACTAGCCACCTGGTTGATTGCTAGTTATAGTTTTACTGCAGAGAAGTAAATGCAAAAAAACACAATTGTTTGTTACAACATTGTTACTAGATACTGCCCCAGCTCTTTTGATCTAATATATTGACTATAAAGAGGAAATGTGAAAGTTTATGTGTGTATTTGGAAGAGGACAAAGTTTACTGGCAAACTTTTCATAAATATAAATGTACTGTCACTTTTCACAGAGAATGTAGTAAGAATATCAAGCCATCAGGTGTCCATTTGTGAACCTAATTTTCACTGAGATCCCCTCCAATTCCTGGTTGAAAACATCTTTGAAGGGAATAATTTATGCAATATTAACCTTAGGTAGGGAAGCAGGCACTTGTTATGTTCTGCAGTCTTTGGAATGCTGACTTAGTGAATCCTGAGCCTTTATCCTTGAGAAACTACAGGGCTAGATTCCTATGAACCGCTAGTCACAACTTTGTTTTTCAACTGATCAGCACATAATCTTGATTTCTGTGCTTCTACTTGAAGACACAGTATTTATTATCTATTGTTGATACACTAGCATTGAACTCTGCCAGCAGCAGTAAAACTAATACCTGAACAGAGCTTATCTAATAGGAATATTTTCTCCCTGGGGGCATATCACAGCCTTTTTATACTTGGGAACATTCTATGATTTGATTCTTCAGCACGATGCTTTGGGACTATTATAAAGAGGGAAGTTGTCTACATTTCATACAAATGGAATGAATGTGTGATTAAATATATATGGAAAAGGATGCTTATCTGCAATAAGGTAGCTAAAAACAAGAAGGCAGGACTCTGCCTTTAACACCTTCAGTGGAAATGTGCGTGAGGCAGTGTGAGGCAGTTCAGTTTCCCTGTGTTCTGTGCATGCCCTTGAATGACTTGAAAGCAAAGCAAGTGTTGATTTTAAGGTTACAAATAAATGTTAGTAAGTAGGTAAATTTGTAAATGGGGAATCTGAGAATAGTGAGATGAACTCCATCATGCATTGTGAATGGCAGTGATTTTGAAATATTTTTTAATGAATTGTAACTGTGTGAATCTTTCTCTTTAATCCTGGGAAATAATTGTAAAATTTTAAATTTGGAAGAGAACTAAGGGTCCAGGAGTCCATGTTCCCATAAAATGTAACAGTTTCGAAAAATTGACATCAAATTCCAGATTTAATATTTAACAAGATCGGGATAGTACAGTTTCACAGGCACTGATTAAGAGTTCAGCTATTTTAATATAACTTAAAATCTTTACTTCTCATCCTTTAAAGCTGCAGAACATAAATCCTTTCCTTTTCTTCATATAAAAAGCTAGAAATTCCAGTTTTAATATGTTGATTTTTTTTAGTGAAATACCTTTTTAAGATGATCTTTAATATAGTTTTGTATATTTTCATAGGATGTTGAATAAAATATAAAAGCTGAGTAGGACACTCCAAGTACAGAGTTGTAAGGCCTTCTGCCAAGATTGAATATGATTTTTGGTTCATTAATTTGCATATGAATTTTGCTGATACAGATTCACTTCCTAACATCTTGCATTGCTTTTTCAAATGCCTTTTCCAAAAACCTACATTTAAGTGCATTTGAGAGTACATGTTTATATTTATATATACCCACACACATATGTAAATTCATACACATACACATCTGTTTAACTTTGTGTTCATGGATGGTCTCTAGTGACATTAGTAGACAAAGTACATGGTTTTTTAGATATAATTTGGTCTTCGTAGGGATTAATTTCATACAGTTTTGCTGTATTTTATTGTAAATGTACTTACTGTTTTTATACAAAATAAGAGATACTATGTGTGTTCTTAGGATTACACTTATGTAACCAAAATAAGTATAAATTATCAGAATTTCATATTTAATTAATGGAATTTACTGAATTAAAATGTAACCGTCTAGCATGCTTTATTTGGATAAGTCTTATAAGTAGTCATTTAGATATTCTTCCCCTCCCCTCATCTCTCTCTCTCTGTCTGTCTCTTTCTGTCTGTCTCTAATTTTATTTATCTATTTGAATGGCTCATTTCTTTAGAGTTATTAAATTTGTTTGGAATATCTTCTTTGTGTGTATGAAAAGTTCTCTTTTATTTAACCCTATTTGTCTATATTTTTTCATATTTTGTCTTAATCTAACTTTATTTCTACCTTACCTATAGAGTTTTATTATCTATCATATTTTCTTGTCTACTCATGACATACTTTTTTCTGTCTCTCTTCCTCTCCTAGCCTAGTTGTAATGCTTATTGTATGTTAAACATATAAACCTGTTTTTTTTTCAAAATTAATTTTACTTTTTTTAAGTTAAGAAAAACTCGTCAAAGATCAGGAAGGCAACTTCTTATTTTCTGTTCATCTAGAGACGAATATTTGTTAATCTGAATGTTCTAGTCTCATCTGTCTAGAGTGCAGACTGTTTATCACAAAAGTATTTATAGATAAATGAGTTATGATCCATTTAGCCCCACATGACAGTACCTTGTAAGAGGGAATACAGTTGATAAAGCTTTGCAGAGTAAGTAAATATTAAATAACTTTGTAGTATTAATATTGTTGAGACCTTTGAACAAATGTATTTATGTCACATTGTGATTTTTGTAGGTAAAATAAAAATAAAGTTAAATATTCTCAATCCTCCTCCCTCTCAGACATTTATGCAGATTACAAGTATTTGATCCATAGATGCAGAACCACTGAGTTGGATTAAAACAACTAAATATTGTGCGGATACTCTACCCTAACCATAAAACTGGAAGTTACTTCTATGATTAATACATACTTGGTAGCTAAACTAATACTATAGAAGTTTTATTCAATATTGTGATGGTATATTCTGTTCTTTTGTCTTAGCAAGAGTTGCTTAATGCCATCTTTATGTTAATAGCATTCTCATTACTAAACATTTTGGGTGAACTGTTGCTCAGATTATTATGTATATCAATAATATCTTTTCTTTCAATGTGTTTTGTCCCCCTTCTTCTATCTCTACCGTATGTGTATTCTATTATCTCCCCAGGGATTCTCCTTCTTTACTTTTGTGGAGCCTTACTGCTAGGACCCTTGATGCTTTGCAAGGTTGAGTCTCCTGCTGTGCACCATTATATGCATTTCTGCCTGTGAGTGACAGCAAAGAGGAAATTCCTACACTCTTAATCTTGTTACAGTCAGTGTTACAAAGATCAGCATTAGAGTCAGTTTCACTTTACTGTCCATCACAATCAGCGGCTAACACACTGTGAAAGCATGTAGATTCATTCAAAAGGAACACAGACTGACCAATTCTCAGACGTTTTAAAAAATAGTATGCTTCTATGACCACAGATTATTTAAGAAATAACTAACTAGAATATATATATTTCCTGTGTTTTGCCATTGCTTTCTATTTTTTTTTTTAACAATTTATACTACCAAGTAGCCAGTGATCATATTAGATTTGTGGTTTCTCTGCCTGATTTTCTTTGAGGTCTTTTATTTATGACTAGGATGTAGTTGTTACCACAACTCTCAGTAGCTACAAGCAAAAGGCCAGATACTAAAAGCAGTAGTGTAACTTTCATTTATACAGTCTTTTCTAGTGCATTACTTTTCATTAAAGTAATTTATTTCCACTGTTACTTTTCCTTATTCTCAGTTTACTTAATGTGGACTTACATGATTTTTCTAAAGGATAAAGAAAAATTTATTTCAGATTATTCCTTGTTAGGAAGGAAATACTGTCATGTGTTTTGTAAAAATGATGTATGTTTATTTGGACTTTTAAAAAAATGATGTGTTTTTTTCAAATATATTACATATTTCAGAGCAGAAAATTGCATGAAAAAACTAGAAATGTAACTGAAGCCATTAAAAATATTAGATAGCTTAGGGAAAAGATTTACCATATTTGGTGAAAGATAAGAATCAGACAGCAAAATGGAATCTATTTTTGGAAGCAGTCTTTTGTTGCAATCTGTTAGGCAGTAAGAGTTAGCAAGTTTTATTATTACCAGTCTCTTATAAATGTGACTACTTAAACAAAAAAAGGGTTTTTTTTTTAATTTTCTGCTATGTTGTACATATTTTTTACAGAGTGCTTTTCAGTAACAAAGATTTCCCAGGAATCTCTTCGATGTGATGTTATACAAATGGCTCTTGCCTTATCTTGTAAAGTTTTGCAAGAAAATGTGGTAATGAAAATACTAATTTTAAGCATTATCCCAGGAAAGGATATTGTCATTTATGTACTTATAGTTATTTTTCTTTTCCCTTGTGGCCTTGAAATAGATGATTTACTTTACTAATCAATGTATGTATGTGTCCTCATCTGTAAAAGGGAAATAATAAGCATATTTAAGTATGTAAACTAATTATGCTAAGTCATAAAACTAAACCTCTCTACCTGTATTTATAATATAGAACTTGCAAGTTTGGTAAAATACTTTTGGCTCACAATTTTTGTAAGAAGTATATGTCAGTATCCCTTCTATAATATTATGCTATGGTAAAACACTATCTAATATAATTGAATTATTGACTTGTGATAAAAAAATTGGCTGGTTATTGATTTCTCTGTAATTTCATTTTACATCTGAAAAAGTTATTTAAAGTTGTGACTGTAGAAGAAGGGCACTAATTTTTTCTCATCCTTCACATTTCTTTAGAATTATTTTTAACTATTATCTGGTGTCCTTGTCGAAGGGATGTAGGATTTTCATTGTTTTTAGCACTTAGAAGTTACAAACGTAAACTAAACCCTTGTCTTCAAGGGGCTTACATTGTTAAAAGTCTTTCATGAAAAATAAACGATTCCAAAGTAAGAGTATAGCCCCATGCTAGAGATAAAGACATAATATTTTACCAGTATCAGACTCATGACCTTGCACTTGCCAGGCAGGCACTTGTGCTACTGAGCTGTATCCTGGGCCCACGACACAGTATTTCTGAGGCGTATGTGCAGGGTGCTACCCTTGGTGAGGAGTCAGGGCAAATGAAAAATATATTTCTGTAGGTCAGTATTTGGTCCAGTGCTTGACGTTTTAAGCAAATGACAGTTGACCCATTGTGCAACTTATGTGAAGGCACCAAAGCAAGAAAGAAAATTCGGGTAGCCAGTTGGAGTCAAGATTTGATCCATATCATGAAGATTATTTTAAGCCATATTAAGATAGTTTGATTTTATCCAAAAAAAATATAGGGTGATGCCCACATATTTCAACCAATTCTGAGACATTGATAACTTTTCTGTAGTTATCTCTGGCAGCAGTTGGAGTATTGGCTATAGAATAGTTAAAAACTAATGTCCTCTCATGGAAAAAAAAAAAATCAGATATCCAAATTGCATCAGCCAATGGGCAAGTGGGTGTTGTAGCTGCAAGCTCAGAAAGATGATTAATCTAATAATATGGGAAACAACATTCTATATCAGAGATAATAACCTCTCCGATAAATATCTGGGTTACTTATATTTCCAGTGCCCTTGGCATTCAGAGGCATGAGGACATTCAGTCCACGTGTTCCCTCCGATTCTGAAACAGCCCTTGGCACACTTCCTTAAGTGGTCACTTAGAAAATATTTTAGGCTTCCTGGCTTTACAGTTTAGGTTGCAACTTTTCTGCACTGCTGATACAGAATGAAAGCAGACACAGCAATATATGAAAGTATGGGTGTGGCTGAATTCCCATAAAACTTTGTCACAAAAAAGGCCTCTGGGTCTCTGGCTATAGTTTGTATCAGGGAACCTGACTAATGGAGTTAAAACTGCATGGCACATTAGCTTCACAGCATTCAGTGGACATAGTGTATGTTTGACTTTGTTCTGCATAGTTAGTGGGAAATGTAAATTTCCTTCCTTGTTTGCTTTTTGCATTTTTTTAATGAAAAGCAGTTTTGAGGTATAATTCACGAATTTTACAACTTTAAAGTTAAAAGTTTGCAACTGAGCTTTTCTTACTGTGTTCATAGACTTGTGCAACCCTCACCATTATTAATTTTAGAACATTTTCATCACATTAAAAACAAAGTCTATATGCATCAATCATTGTTCCAATGTCTCTTCCCACTCTGTTTTCTCCCTCCCACTGATCCTAGGGCCTGGGAAATCACTCATCAGCTTTCTGTCTTTGTGGATTTGTCTGCACTGGCACCATTTTTTCCAAGTATAATTACATATTTAAATAGCATCATTTCCTGCCTCCCCACTAAGTATCTCTACCTGTAGTATCCAACATTTTGAACCCTACTTCTTTGAGATCAACTTTCTTAATTGCTATATATGAGTGCAGTAATGTTGTATTTGCCATTCTGTGCCTAATTTATTTCACTTAATGTGAAAGTTTTCCAGGTTTTCTCATGTTGTCACAAATGACAGAATTTCATTTTTTTGCGGCTGGTTAGTATTCCATTTTATATATGTACCCCATTTGCCTTAGACATTCATATGTTAATAAACACATAAGATGGTTATATACTATGGTAATTTTGAATAGAGCTGTAATAAAGAACCATATTAAAAAAGAGCAACAGAACTGAACAGACATTTCTTAACAGAAGACATAAAAATGGCCAATGGCATATAATTATATGAATAAAATCAACATTATTAACTACTGGGTAAATATAAATCAAAACCAAAATGAGAGCAGCACACACATTAAAATGACTTTTATCACAAAGACAAAAGGTAACATGTATTGGTAGGAATATGAAGAAATGATAATACTTTTACACTGTTGGTTGGGATGTGAATTAGTACAACTGTTATGGAAAAACAGTATGAAGGTTTCTCAAAATATTAAAAATAGAACTACCATGTGACCTACCAATCATACTACTGAGTATATAACCTGAACAAATGAAATCTGTATGTTGGAGATATTAGTGCTTTGCAGGAATCTTCATATGATCAATCTGTACCATGAGTCATGGACAGATCAGACTGTACACTACATAAATCAAGAAAAATCCATTAGACAAACTAACAGCACTTTTTACATACTTAGTGATCTAGCAGCTCTGTCTGTGAACATTAAGTCCACATGGAGTAACGTGAGTTCTTTTATCAAGAAGCAAAACTAGTACAAATAAAATACACAAAAAATCTAATAAAATATATAGTTTTTTTTTTTTTAAGCACATGTGTGATTTTTACTGACCTGATTTAGATTAGGCCTTGTTGTGGGTGCTTTTGTTATTTTCCTGTCTTTCTTAATGGAATTGTATGTTTTATTTTTTAATTATCGATTCTAAGTGATTTAGCAAAGAATTTTTAATTTCTTAACTTAAAGTGGGACTCAATTATGATTTTACCATTAAACTTCTTTTCTTAAGGGATTTTAACTGAGTGGGAGTCTAACACTAATTCTAATTGCTGTTCTATTAATAAATAAGAAAGAGAAAGCTCTCCTACCAGTACATATAGATGTATGGCCAGCAGAAGTAATTGGAAACAGTCACAGGAAAAGAAAGGCTTTTAAGACTTTACTGAAATACAGACACATACAATGTGGCATAGCTGGATAGCTGTGAAATCGAAGCAGCCAGCAGATCAACATTGCGTGCAGCTTTAAGAAATACTCACTGCTTAAAAACAAACTTAAAGCTGACTCTGAGCCCAAAACTGTTATGAACAGAGACAGGCCTTTGAGCAGGAGGCTGAAGATTATAATCAAAGGGCATATTTTGTGTGTGCCCAGTGGGAAAAACACTTTGGAAACTACATTGGCTGTTTGAACCACACAACCTTAGATCACATTCACTGTCAGAAAGATTGTCTGAAAACCTGAAGGAAAACATCAGAAGAGTTCCTTTTCTCCTAGTGGCATGTGAAAAAGAAGCAAGTAGAAAGTTGGATTTTTTTTTTTAATCACAATTAAACATATGCTGATTCTAGTTTGGAGAGAAATTGAAATTACAGGAAGTTTAACGTTATGGAATGCAGTTACTGCACCTCAGGCTCCCACTCTACCTTCATAATAAAGGCTAGGAGTACCTGCAGGGAGCACGGTCAAGGGTGGAAAACCCTGCCTGGTTTGGTTGTTCTCAGTTTGATTAATTTTGCCATTTTCACGTCTACGTTTTAAAATGAACATTGATGGCATGTTAATAAATTTTAATTCCAATTTAAAACACAAAATAGAGAAAAATCACCAATGCTACTATTTAATTATCTACTTTGTTTAATGCATATGTGCTATAGTGTTTCTGGAATTGGCAACCGAATTTCTCTAATTTGATCTTGACCATCACGTAACTGTGCATTGAATATCTCTTAAAACATTTTCCATTTGATAACTAGTACTCAATACAATTTTGCTTAGATTTTAAACACATAATCAGTGGGCTGCTACCATACATTAATGATGTGCACAAATATTGCCAACTACATAATACAAATATTAAAAGAATCTAATTTGAATGCTAGTTACTTCTATAGGTAAGAAGTACATATAGAAAATATGAAGCAATATGAAAAAGGCAAAAAATCCATTCTTTAAAAACTATTTCATACTTTAGTCAGATAATTGATAAACGTATGTCTATACTATCATGCATATGACACAGTCTATCTAGTTTAATAATTCACATGTTATTGCAGAGGTTAGAAAAAAATTCTGTACAGGGAAAGAAAGAACATTTCAGGACTGTGAAATACACAGTCTATGTGGCAACCTGCATTTCTGCTACTCTGTTCCTCCATTGTTAAATAAAAGCCAATCTGTGGGCTAATGAGCATGGCTATGTTCCCATACAACTCTGTTTACATAAAAGAGGGACATACGTATGCCAATGCCCCAAAATTTTCAGCCAAACCAGATATATTAAAAGTGATAAATGAATAATGAAATCAAAATATGTTCATAGACATATTCAAAGGATGTAGTTAAAATTTACTTCAGAAACACTTTACACATAAGTTGCCATTTCAAGTGAACACTAAAAAACAATAAGTAAAGATTAACATGCTCAAGAAAATAGAAAAATAACAAGTAAAATATTGTAAACTCAGACCTCAAAATGGAATATTGTTATATGTTTAAATGATTCTTAAATCTGGGATTGAGCCATAGCATGTATTCCTGCAGATGGGTCTGGCAATATTTTTGCCTCATCTGGATTTCTAATGCATGGGTGTTTTCCTGAGAAACCACTAATTGTGCTAGCATGGATGGGGTGAGATAAGGTTCTGTGTTGGAAAAATACTTTTGCAAGGATTGGGCAAGGAAATGCCTGGAGGCAGTTGCTGCTCTAGTTGGCTTTGTCTGAAAGGCTAACGAAAACACAGTTTCTGGGGTTTAGAAATAGGTTGGAATACTCCAGGAAATTTCAGAATGCATTAAAAATTTGTTAAAGAAATGACTGAATCTGGCGAGAATCAAGGTCTCTGCTATCAGCCGATTCAGCTACCTACTCCACCGTTGGTGCATGCCAATTATGTTTCCAGATGGCACCAATTCCGGTCCACTTTTGTTAGTTTTCAGATGATGGAAAGAAACAGGATATACTTTAAATATTTCCTAGCTAATTATTTTTGTGTGATAACATTCATGTTCTCTTGTATATGTTATATGAAAGGGAATTTTGTTTTTTATTTTATTTTAAAAACTCAGATGCAAAAAAAGAATGTATTTCTTTTACTGTCACTCAGAAATGACTCCATCTCTGGTGATAGCTAGATTTACATGGCTTCCATTTTATATTTAATTTTCTATGATTTGTTGCTAATTGTGTGAATGCAAGTTGGGGCTACTATTGTTAGAGTCTTATTGCCCAATGGGGTGTTAACACTTGTTTGGTTAAGTCTTGAGGGCCTAGTTTTCCTTAGAAAAGAAAGAAGAAAATATATAGAGTTAGGATGAAAAAGGAAATAAATGTGGTCATCAAAAGAAAGAATAAAAGAAAGGATATAAACAAAACAAACAAACAGAAGAATTAATTCACTTTAGGATTTGAAAAAAGAAAGAGAAGAGATTGAAGAAGATTCCAAATGTTGTATGTAACTACTATACATATCATCTTTTTCTCTTAGATCTGTTTATCTACTTATTTGTCTCTGAAATTGTACATAAAATTTCTTTTTCATTATTTTTTTAAAGTACACTGAAGCCAGGCATGTTGGTGCATGCCTGTAATCCCAGCAGTTGGAAGGCTGAGGCAGGAGAATTGCTGTGAGTTTAAGGCCAGCCTAGGCTACAAATTGAGTTCAAGTCCAGCCTGAACTACATAGTGAAACCCTTTCTTAAAAAAGACAAAAATA
Organism: Hydrochoerus hydrochaeris; assembly: GCA_004027455.1. Taxonomy (NCBI): domain Eukaryota; kingdom Metazoa; phylum Chordata; class Mammalia; order Rodentia; family Hydrochaeridae; genus Hydrochoerus; species Hydrochoerus hydrochaeris. The sequence goes on along the minus strand of PVLA01001771.1, from coordinate 142,409 downwards.
AATTTAAAAAAAAGAAAGAAAAAAAAAGTAAAGAAAAGTGTATTTATAGATCATCTTTTCCAAAGCTAGAGTTATAGAATGGAAATGAATCTCAGTGTATTACATTTTTAGTTAACATTTTAGACAAAGGCTGGCAAGAAGGACAGTAGTACAGAATGTAAGAAAGTAATAGGAAGGTAGTGACTTTTGTCTTTGAGATGCCCGTAGTTGTACATTCCATGGCTTGCAGAGAGCTTCCCCAGTGTATGTAGACTGAGAGAATTATCTATAGACAGGATGTCAGGGGCTTTTTTTTTTTCTTTTTTCTCAGTTTAAAGAAAACTGATGAGATGGGAAATGAGTATGCCTAAACCTTTTGACTCAACATTGAGTCTTTCTTCAAAAATACTGTGCTAGTATTGTTTTATGTTTTAACTTCCTTGTCATAGTCTGAGATGTAAGTGGCTTTAAACAATTAATGGGGAGTAGTATGTAAGCATTGACTGTAATAGGATATGAATGAAGAATAGAACTTAAAATACCCAGGTGATTTCATGGGACCTGCTTACATCGTGCCTCGAAGGAGTCAGAAGTCTTTGGTTCAAATTTCAGTATTTCAGCTACCTAAATGAATGTTTTGGGATAATTCTCTCAACCTCTTTAATGTTTGTCAAGTAAACTGAATATACCAGATGACACTGATTCCATTCATTTTATTTTTTAAATAATGAGCTATAATATATTGACCATGGTAATGTGAAGTTATAGTTATGAAAATAACATTTCATTGCTATATAGTTAGTAACAAAGGATATTATGCTATTTCAATTTTTAAAAAATCATTAAGTAAACTGTTTATAATTGACAAGAAAATTGTTACAATTACAATTTTTGTAAGTGCTGCTCACTGTAATAGCACATACAGAGCAGCCTAATAGAGATTCTAAAGAAAATACTGGAAGCCTTTTATTGATGAAACATCTGTAAACAGTGTTAAGATGTTTTAAAACGTTGAAAATTGAATAGAAATTTACCAAAATTACTCTATTTATATCTGTTTTGCATTCTTTACCCAAACTATAGTTGTAAATCTGATTTATCTACCATTGTAAAGTGTATCATTTCTAATTAACCGCTTCTCTGTTCCTTAAACCAGTTAGCAGAGTAGATAAAGTTTAGTTATAGGCAGGATTTTGATAAAAATTTTTGCTGCACAAATTCTAAAAATACACAAGGTTAACCCAAATTTTGGGTGTAAGATCACATATAACAGATTATAATTTTATAGTGATAATGAACACTTCATTTCTACTTAGTTTGTAGAATGTAGTAATTTATTTGTGAAGAAATCTATGCAAACAAAAGTTGTTTTTTTAATTTTCTAAATTAAACACTGCTTGTTTTCTAGTCAGTAGAATTCAATAATCTGAACAAGAAAATGCAGCACAGAAAATTCTGTGTTTATACAACCCAGAGATTTATTGTTTCAAACAGTATATACTGTTTACATATATAATAGGTGTAAATAAATAGAGATTAAACTATGGTTAAAGTATCAATGCAGTTATTGATTTAAACTGTCCCAAGGAGAAGAGCTCAGCTATTGAAATATAGTAACAGAGTCTATTTTTCTTGGTATTTTAAAGGATGAAATGTGAAAAGCATTTTCACTCCCAACTTTTTTGGGGTATTTTGGGTGCAAAGTATGTAAGCGTGAGGTATATTGCTCTATCTTTACTGTAGATGGACTTTTGAAAATGAAAGTGGTTGATGGATGCTTTGGTTCTAATGTTAAGTCTGCTGAAGGAAAGTTTTTACTAGTTGATCACACTGTGCCTAATTCCTAGCCACCTCCCTACCTTGGTACTTAAAATGCTGAGCAAATGCTGCATTTCCAATACAGTCTAACATTTTTTCTGAAACTTTTATTTTATCATCAGTTGCCCATAATTTCTCAGCCTCTTGAACCTTCCAGTTTCTTAAAAGTGTAAAATTATATATCTATATCTATATATGATATTATATATACAAATGTTTATATATTTATATATACATATAATACAGATTAATAATATTTTCTTTACAAAATTTATTAGTGCATGTAAATACATGATGATAGGCTTTATTTTCAGCAGTCAGTACATGCATTTAACAATTTTCAACACCAGAAATTGAACTCCCAACCTTGAGCTTGTGTTTGCCAGGCAGGAGCTGTGTGCCACTGAACTACACCCCAGCCCCATTTAACACATTTTAATCAAATGCATTCACATCACCTCCAAACCTGTCTTCCCTCTTTCCACTTCACCCTTGATTTACAGTAAGCATGAGTTTTATGCCTAATTATTCTACATTAAGAGGTAACATGAAATGTTGTACATTTTAAAAATTCACTGTTTTTAATAAAACTATATGATATAGACATTTTGTATGCACTAAGAGTACAAAAAGAATCCAAAAACTTATACTTCTGACTGTAAAGATATGCTATATTGATAAAAGAATTTAACATATAATGAATTCAGTTAAATTTATTTCTATATTATATGGCTTATAAATAGTCTGATATTGATATTATTAATAAGATGAATAAGATCTCAGTATCATAATATCATTTGGATTGATGGAACCAATTATCTGCATTGCCACAGGACAAAAAAATACCAAGATTCATTTAGTTGATGTATAGTATACATTTGTTCTGTTTTCTGTTGGTTCTTTGTTACTACTAAGAATATGCAAATTTGGAGGTAGCAAAATAGGTCAAGATTAAAGCTAATTCAAAGTGTTATAAGTTTTCTGACTAATTATTGTATATTGTCTTAATGTGGTACTGAATATAGCATAATGCTTATCTATTTAATATTTATTATCAATTATTTAAAAAATAAATCGTCAGACTCATTTGAATGATTCTTATAACCTGCAACTAGAAGGAAAAGAAACAAGGTAAATACACTATGGAGAAGGAGAACCTAGTTTGTATGTTTGGCCTATAACAAATCCAAATGTTAGCTTAAAGAAAATGTAAGAAAAGAGTCTGGCAAGAAGAATTTCTTTTCTTTCTCATGCGATGTATAGTTCTGTCCTGCTATACCCAAACAACTACTGACAACTCTGCATTTCTGATTTTCACATAGATGTGAAGCTTACTTGGAATCCTTATTTTGAGGCACACCAGAATAAATAAAACCAAATGCTTAAATATTTTTTTTAGTTTTTTTAGTGCATATTTGTAGTATATAATGTTTACATTGTTTGTGAAAAGTTAGTAAACGTATATGATACATCTTAATTTCTGCTCCCCCCCACATCCCCTGAACCCCTTCGTGTGTGTGTGTGTGTGTGTGTGTGCGCGCCTGTCTGCAGTACATAGTCTTCACACTCCTTATGTGGTGCTGATGCGTGTGCACAGCACATGCTAGTCACTTTGTTTCATTTCTTGTCCTTTCCCTGTCTCCCCTCCCTGTGTCTTGACTCCATTCCCCTTTGAAAAGCATCTATCTCAGTACTTCCTAGTATTTGTCTTTTATTTTGCTTTTTACTTTTACAATGGATTTTTCAAATAAGAGAAACAATATGAGATTTAAGTTTGTATGTCACTTAATATTAGGATCTCTTGATGTTTTATCCGAGAGGAAAAGAAAAATAACCAATCAATCTTATAGGTTTATAGGAACTAAAAGGAAACCAAAGTTTTATAAGTTACCAGTTGTAGTCACTAGTATTAAATAGAATCCAACTTTCCGCATATTAATATTTCTTTTGGGTAAATTCCATTAATATAATTAATACCATCAATGAGCACTGTAGCCTACAGTAACTTTTAAAAAAACATAATGATGATGAATATGAAAAATGACAAATTTGTATGTAACTATTCATTCTATGTGGTTGACTGCTGCTGCATAAAAAGTGCCCCCCAAATTTAATAGATTAAACCAATACTGCTGGGCCGGGGATATAGCTCAGTGAGCACCACCTGTCTGGCAAGTATGAGGTCCTAAGTTCAGTTCCCAGTACCCCATTCCCTCAAAAAAGCAATACTGTTCTTTCTCCCATCATTTTTGAGCATTAGAGATTGAAGTGCAGTTTTGCTGAATGGGTTTCATTCAGAGTCTGCCTTAGGAAAAAAAAAAGTCTGTCTTAGTTTTGTGTAAGTTATGGTCACACTATCCCTTTTTTTTTTTTTTTTTTGTACCGGGAATTGAACTCACGACCATGTGCTTGTAAGGCAGGTGTTTATTCCACTGAGCTAAATCCTGGCCCTATCCCATCTTGTTTTGATGGGTGTTGGCAGGCTCTGGTTTGTTACAAGCTTTCTTTCCTCTTTGACTTTTCCGCCTGACATTTTACTTCCTAGCTATGAAGATTTCAGCTAACTTCTCTCAGTTTGAGAGATGACACAGAGGGAGAGAAACAGAGCAAGAGTATCTAGTATACTAAGTTAAATATGTACACTAAATTTAAATATACAAGTAGTGTCTGAAATAGAAGCCATTCTATTTTATATTTTAGTCTAAACAAGACAGACTAGAGATTCTTTCTATTTGGAAAACAATATGTGTTTCCACCTGGAAAAAGTAGCACGTCTTTTCTACATATGGTTATTACTTTTCACTGTGTATATGTATGTGTTCACATATGTATGTGTGTGTACATGTGTGAAAGATCACAGAACATAGAAACATCGATTAGTGTAAACACACTGAATATGACATAAGAAGGATGAAGTTATTACTTATTATTTGGCATTTATATTCTGGTAAATCAAGGAAATAAGTGACCACTTTAATCCCTATTTTATCTTCTAAGAAAAGAAATGGTATTATTTGCCTGTTAAGCTATTGGATGCTGTTTATAATGGCTAATCTTAATTCTCAAATATTAGAAAACCACGTTGTTCATGGTAACAGACAAGGGTCCTAGCTTCTATATGTACCATCTCCTGTGGTACAAACAACTGTCAAATTTCATTTGCTTACAACATTTTCTCAAATTTCTATATTTAACAAGAGTACACAAATTTATGTAATGAACAACTCCCAAATATTGTGATTTAACACAGTAAAGTTCATTTTTCAGTTATTTCTGGCGAGATGTGGAAGCTCCTCCATTCTGCAGTAACTCGGTAAACTGGGCTAACTCCATTAGTGGTTGCATGGTATTGTGCCTTCAGGATCACCTTGCCTACTCTCATAACTCATCATCAGATGAAAGGAGAAGACTATTGATGAAGTGCATGAGACACTTAGCAGCCTGGCACAGAAATTTACGCTCATTCCACAAATTTAGGTAGTCACCTCTCAGGCTTTGCTTTGAAACTCCGCCTCTTGAGAATCCCCTTTGGCCTGATAATGGCCAAAACAGGCCGTTATCTACGCTTAGCCCTGTCAGTCATCCATGCCATTGACTTGAGTGAGGTGCTATATGAATTGTTAATAGACTTCACTGACTTTGCTAATTAGAAAACAAGTTATCCACAAGAACTGTAAGATACAGCATTATCATTGAAATAGGAACTAGTTCAGGGAAAATCCAATAATAGTAATCATTAATTGAGAACTCAGTATGTCAAACCAAGTATGTTGTCACTAAGAGAATAACCCCCCCAAAATAGGTAAAATACTATACTTACATTTATAAAACTTGAGGTTGCTTGTCCATCCCTAAATCACACACTGGTAAAAAAGTATGTAAGATTCTAAAGTACATGTAAATGTCAAGCTTTTTCTTTCAGTTCAGTGATCTTAGATGATATTACTCATGCACACAATACCACACATACATGATGTATATTTGAAATGATGTGAAATATTACACAATACTGTTTTAAGTGTTTATAAATATATTATCTTCAAAATGGAGCTACCACAGTTGACTAAATATTGAGTTTTAGAATATAATTTATTTTGACAGTTTATTTTTCTTATTTTAGTAATAGATTGGAATAAAGTTTAAATTTTGACTACTGGATCTTAGTTCACAGAGAAACATTTTGAATTCCTATTGAAAATATAAGAAGAAATGCTTATGAATATGGCTGTTTTAAAAAATTCATTGTAAGGGTTGATGAAATCTGAATTTTCCCAATCTGTGATTATAAAACAAATTAAAAATTATGATAGGTACCCAAATATCAGCAGCAAGTCATGGAGTGTAGTTAATATATAAATGATATTTGATATAAAATTGGAATCATGCATGCATTCATCTTTGTGATGTGTTTCATTTTATCCATGATGTATAGTTTACAAAATAAATGAAATAGAAACATGAATGCTATCATCCAATTACAGATAAAAAGTACACAACAATAAAGTGAAACAGACTTTAATTTGTTTGTAATACTTTAAAAAGTACCACTCTAAAAGTGAGGACATAATTGTAATTCCTATCACATATAACCTTAATATTAGATATGGGATTGAGAAATCAGATAGATGTATACAAATAGGATATATGTATCTGTGCATTCCTATGCACTTTATTGTCATCACAGTGTAATATAAAATGTCATTTTCTACAGACATTTTATAGCAGAGGGAAACATTTTGGAGCTACATATTTTAGGTATTTCTCAAATCATTTAAGGATTCATTGTACATGTCTCTATTTTATTTTTCCTATCTTTAAAATGAAGGTTGGTTATATCATTTTCACAGTGAAATCCTTCACATTTTGTCTTTTCTGCTTCTGCAACAATTTAAGAAATTTGGAAGTCTGTTTTTAACTTTCTACATGCATTGAAAGATTGGTAAATGCTCCTAATATATCAATGAAAAAGATGAACCAGCAAGTGATTTTTCAGGACACATTTTGGAATTGATCAAGAATGGTACTGTTTCTCAAAGAGATAAATGTTATAGAGTAAGCCTGACTTTAAGAATATGCCTAGATATCCCCCTTTTAGTTTTAAATATACGCCAATAAAGTACAAGTGGCAAGAATTTATTTATGGAACAGGTGGAAACACCTTTTGTGTTCATTCAGAACTCAGTTTGGGAATTGGTAGCTTGGCTGGTAGAACTTGTTACCACAAAAGACAGAGCAAGTATGCTTTTCACCACCAATTCCTATACAGGAACTGATACATCCTAATATGCATACAATTCTTCTCATAAAATTGTCTGTTTCCATCATTGCCATTAAACCATTGATAGAAAAAAAAATCACATAGCAAAATGACTTAAGAACTCGAGACTTATAGGTGTCACAGAACACAAACAAACAAGCGAACTAGAGAAGGTAGGTAGCAGAATAGCAAGAATAGCATCATAGTAACACAATTCCCTTAATCTGTTCAGAGGAGATGCCCTGAGCATACATAGCTCCCCCAATATCCCATATGCAGTGTTCTAAAAACGTTGGATTTTTACCACATATTTTAACTTGATTATTCCTGCTCATCCTTGTAATTTGGGTAACTTTGTACAAGTCACTTCCAGACCTGGAGTACCTAGAGAAATTCTTGCTTCATGACACAGTAGCAAGGAAACTGGTTTTCTCTGTATCGTTCTCGTTTTTCTAGTAATCTGTGCTCAAGAGCAATGAGACAGTCCGCCCTTTCATGTAAGTCCTTCAGGATTGATAGATATTTAGTCCTCATGTTCTACCAAAATCTGCTTTCAAAGATCTTACTAGATCCTTGGCATAAAATGTTTTTCCCTTTATGGTCCACCAAATGAATTTTCTCTGTTCCACTATTTCTTTTTATGTATACCTCAATTTCTAACTCTTGACACAGAGCATAAAAATAGTATAGTGTGCTACTGTCTCTCTGATCTTTGAATTTTATTAAGGAAAAGACCATGACTTATTCATCAATACATATTCACCTATATTCACAGACACTCAATAAATACTGTGGAAAAACTGAGCATACAAGTAAACGAACACATTTCATCTCGTATTTTCTTAACCCTAAATGCAGAACTTTCATTAAGAATTTCACGGTGTTGTATAAGACGCTTTTCTGATTTTATGATGTAAAGAAGCTGTTCAAACCCCAAATTTGTTCAGTGCATGCATAGAAATCTACTTCTATATAAAATGAGCATTTTAGGCTCTGGGAAATAACAAAGATTATTCAAATACTGCGAAGCTTTCAGACTAATTCAAAGTAAAAGCAAATTCAGTATATCTACTAAGGAAAGTTTTGAGTTAAGTGCTATAACATAGAGGAGGATTGTAGCACTGCGGGATAATAACATGAACTCAGATAAGATTTTAGAAACAAAGGCGTGCTAAAGATTTTAGTTTCTGTTACTGCTGCAGTGCTTTTTGTTCATTATTGACTTTTGGTTCTGCTTCAGCTAAGAAATCTTCTCTATCATTTCTACTTATTACCTCAGTAGGACTGGGTTTGCAGGATATTTTTCCCCCTTTAATATGTCTTCTATCTTATCAAACATGCATTTTATTTGTGATTTCTCAAGAAATATTTCTTTCCTTTTTTCCCGAAATAGGACTCTGTAGATTGCAACAATTTTCTTTTCTTTAATGCCTGTCCCATCAGTTTTCCCAGTAGGTTTATTACTAGTTGTATAGATTGGATTTTTTGTTTCAGGAGTCTAGAGGTAAAAGGTTTTGGCCTGTCTCCCTTTCCTTGAATTGTAATGCTTAAAATTCAAGCCATCATTTCATTCAAACTAATAACATGAAGCATGTGTTACTAGTTAGAATAATAGTTTATTGCCATAAGTACTCAGAATAGAAGGTGTCCTATAGCTTACTGTTTCAGCATGGTCACTGTCCTACACAAGCAGATGCTTTTAACAATTCTGTGTGTTTTTTTAGTTGTCCATTTTTGTTCTCTTTTAAATTAGTGTTTTGTGTTTTAAAATTAGTTGCTTGAAATAAAAATAAATTTTTATTCATTGCATTATATTTTTCAATGTTTTTAAGAATATTTTCACTGTCTGGGAAAGATAATTATTCATATTAACATGAGTTTAGGGTTTGCTCCAACAATCGTGTTACATACATAACAAAGTTTAGTTTTCCTTATCAAAAACTAGAAATGAGCTTGCCTTGTTCACATTTTATGTTAGCCAAATATGAAGGTACCATCTATTCATCCATTTTTACAGTTTTGACATCCATAAATATAAGATAGAGAATTGGAGTATTCTTTTGAATAAATGGTAAAGAATTTTTGTTATACGAGCCACAGATAATTTATAAATTATATATTTCAAAGAGAAAATATAAAGACTAGTAAGTGCTGTTTAATGCAGAGCATTGGGAACCCAACACAGAGAGGTACCGTCCCTCATTTCTTTTTTCAGGTATTTTTTGAGGTGGGGCTTATTACTTTTCCAGTTTGGTAGACAAGAAAGAAATTCAGTGGTTAAGATTGTATAACTATTTAATGTAGGAATCAAGATAAATACTTCAAGTCTGTCTGATTCCATAGCCTATTTCTTTAACTATCATCCTGTATCATATATGCAAGCACCATTAGTAAATTATAAAAATTCCCAATTGAGCATTGGATGACCCCAGCTTATCTGCAAAAAGTCATTTATTATATTCTACTTTACTGTCTAACCAAAAATAAATTGATGTCATACCATTTTCATATAAAAAATATGTAGAGAACAAACTAAAGCCATTTTGCAATGTAAATCATATATATATATATATATGTTTTATATATATATATATATATGGTTGGTTATTGGAAAGCTTAATATATTATAGATTTTGATTTTAACTGTTTCTTAATATATAGAATTATTACTGAAATACAGTAATTTAAACATTATTGAATAATACAGATTTTTGAACTAAAAGAAAACGTTTAATATGTAAACACATAAATATTTACTTGATTCATAAAGGAAACACTAATATGTGACTTACAATAGACTTATTAAAAAACTACAAATTTTGAAAGATATAAGCTTCTGGATACTTAAGAGAGGAAATTTGGTGATTGAGCTAAGGCATCAGTGTGTTTAAAGTTTTCTTTTTGCGATTTGTTTCATTAAGTGTTAAATCTAGGTAAATGTCATCTGGACTTAAAACAACAGTAGTTAAGCCAGGTTCTTTGGCAACTAATTAAAAGTAACTCACTCAGATGAAACTGAAAAAAAACTTACATCACTCAGTGCTCTTTAGTCAGTTCATCTTTTCAATGTACAGGAGTTTAGTGACCTGTAAAACCGTGAAGTAATCTGTGTCTAAGTGAAATAAGGTTCTTTCACATTTCAGTTGAGTCAGTTAAAACTATTTTTAGTTTACATTATTTATCTTAGTTCTTACTGTGTTCCTAAGGGTCTTGCAGGTGATAGCAGTTACAATCAAGAAATTTGTCGATTCAAAAATAAGTTTCTGGACTCTTTAACATATTCATTGAGAAGCAGGAAAAGACACGCAGGTGGACAATAAGGACAAAAGCTAGTGAGCCCCGCTTGTTGGTTAATGTGAAACAGGTTATTCAGTTACATGCATTCTGAACTATGGATGCTATTTCTTAAAGTCTAATCATGACAGACGAACAAAGGATGGTAGAGGTTAAATACAATAGAGCATCTTAGAGTTTGTTTTAAACCATGCTTTAATAAAATATATATCCAAGTCTTAATGATTAAGATTCATAAAGCATTGTTGCATAAGCTGATTCATCCGTGTGTTGAGCACAAAGTGCTAGAGTATTGCATTTTGGATAACATGCTGACGAAGGAGAGAAACTGAGCAATGTCCGTAGTTACAATGCCTTTAAATCTTTTTGCTAACGCATGTCAATTTATAGACCTAATTTTAGGTCCAATAAGGAAGATTTTAGTTCGATGACCCAAAATTCTCTGCCATCTCTGAACTTCTGGAAGCAATTCATTTTTAAAAATATGATATTCTTAATATTAAAATATTAATAATCAATAACTTTCTTTGATCCTAACTTCATCTCCTAACCTTTCAACAGGAATCAATATTCTATGAGGCTTATTCCACAGCAGTGTTTTGTGACTCTGGTGATTCTCTAATTTTTCACAGAAGACTAAAATTTCTTTGTAAACTATATTAATTTTCAAAATTTTAAGACTTTTCAAAAGTAACATTCAAAATATGTAGGTAATATATGTTGCTTTACTTAGACAAATCAATTATTTACAAAATATTAGTAGCAAGTCCAATTCTAAATGAAATGTACAATAATGTACACTATTTTGCAAAAGTATTTGTAGGAAAATAGAGTTTTCAAGGTTATTCAAAACTGTTTTAAAAAAGTTGAGTAAGCCAAGCTTTGATATTTTGTATTTAACTTGCTAGCTTATGAAATACTGAGATTAATCCTTCTTATATTTTTTATTTAGTCCAAATTATGGTAATTTTTCTTTATTTATGTACTACCAACAGTCATGATTTATTATAATAAACTGAATTACAAAAGAAATTGAAAACAGAATGCATCGATGAAGCATGTCTTCTATGTGCACTCCAAAAGGCAATGTACCAAAAGTTGTAACAGTTCTTGAAAACATCTTTAATTGAATAGAGACATTGCCTAGGGGGCACTGAGCGATAAGTTCCTTATTGTTGAAGCTGGCAACTCTTTTGAGAAAGTATTATTTCTTATATAAATTTGAAATCATGCTAGGACTATAACTATATTTTCTGCACTAATATGCTTTGTTGAAAATGCAAATGTTTTGCATTAAATATGCTAGTGTAGACACCTTATAAAATTCTTGCAAGTGAATATTTTCCACACTGTTATTACTCAAATTATGGTAAAGACAGAATAATGAAGTTTAGGCAATAGTTGCTTTCAGGATGTCTTTCTTTTAGGGGCTTTTTTTCTACTTAGTTCCTTGATACTTATTCATGTGATGCTTTTATAAAACTATTGTTAGCACCTTTTAAATACCTCTCTGTGCAGTAGGAAGAATAGCAGAAGTTTCATTGGAATAATTTTATGCTATAAATATATAGTAGTCTTTTAATAATTGCATGTTATACTTGGCTTATGCTCTTTTATATTTCATAGCATATTTTATTTTTAGTATTCCTAAATTTAAAAATGACCAAAAATATCTTTTGTAGTGGCTCATTTATTTTTATTTGAGAATCAGAATGTTATCAGTAAAATAGTCTAATATTTTCAGATAACTTACATTAAGCCAGACATTGAATAAAAAGCTTTACATAAAATAGTTTGCTAAGTCCTCTAACTGAACTTTGGGTACATTATAAATATCAAAACAATAAGTTTAGTAATCATGCTAGTGGTTGCATAGTACATTAGTAGCAAATAGACTAATCCAGGTTTGCAGACATTTCACCCAAATCACTTTTACCTTTCACATAAATCTGAATCATAGAATTAACTCCCTGCAATTTCATTTTATGAAAAGATTCTATTTATTTATGACCACACAGAATGCCTTTTCCCCTTTCAAATCATGTTGTTATTACACTATTAGTATCCCTGCATAAGGGGAACAGAAAAAAAATACTTTTTGATTTAACTATACAAGAGGCCTTCTGTTCTTTACATGGACTTCTCATTTAATCCTCAGGAGGATAATCTGAACTCTTATTGATATTTGTACATTATAGATGAGGAAGCTTATTCTCAGAAAAGTTAAACATGTTTTCTCATCTATACAAATGACTTGTTATGTAGGGAAGATTTAAAATCAGTGCAGTAGAAATCAGTAACTTGTTTTTGACACTGAAGCATGGACATGTGGTAGTACCCTCCTCCTAGACTGCTTTCCTCAACGTTATATGGGGATTATGAAGGACTAGTAAGTGCCTAAGAGTATCAGACCTAAAGGATGTGCTTTTATTAGTTTATCTCATTTAATTTTTAGAAAAAAACCATGCTTTACAGAAATCTCTGCTTTCCTTTTCAAAACTAAGACATTCAGGAGAGTCAAAAATGTATATATTAACTTATGTCATTATAACAATGTCAATCAAGGTGGGGATTTAGCTCAGTGGCATTAGTGCCTGCCTGGCAAGTGCGAGGTCATGAATTTGATCCCCGGTACCAAACCAAAGCAAACCAAACCAAACAAAAACAATGTCAACCAGAAGCCATAAATCTCACTATATGATTTCAAAATATATAAATACCATAGTTCCTGGGAACCTTTTGAGTTCTTACATTATTGAAAAGAAAAAAAAGAATGTATTTCAGTATATATATATGAAAAAGTAGAAATCTAGTGATACTTGGTGTCATTATACACACAAGATTGCTGTATTTAGTTAATTATGAAGTAAGAGTCCTATTGCTTCTTGGCCTTTTGGCTAAGATCAAGTGAAGAACTAAGAATCCTATTTCCCTATTAGGCAGTTCTAAGTTTTTCTTATAACAGTGTGAAAACTCAAGAAATTAGTGGACAAAATGATTTTTCTATCATGTTAGAGTTTAGGTCTAAAATATCTCCCCAAATTCTCATGTGTTCACAAGTGGGGCTTTTGGAAGATGATTAAATCAAGAGGCTCTGTCTCATCAACAGCTTAATCCTTGGATGACTACATAACGGCATCTGGTGTTAGGAGGTGTCAGAAGGGGTGTGTCACTAGGGGACACCTGGAGAAGTATATTCTTGTTCTGGCTCCTCTCTCCCATCTCTGCTTCCTGCTGCATGAGTGAGAAACTTGCATCCATCATGCTTTTCCGCTGTGTCATTTCTACCTAAGAGCTGGCTCACTATGGACTGAACCCACAAAAATCATCAACTGAGATAAACCTCATCCCTTAAATTGCAGATATCAGGTATTTTATTCTCACTAATTGAAAAGTGAGATATATATCACTGATTTCCTTTCCAAGTCTGTTATAAATTTGTTATCTCAGTGTTTTTTTTAAATCCAAACATGTTCATTTCTATAAAATATGTTTAGCTTATTAATAAAATATTCAAATTCTTTCATGTGTGGTTTTACTAAAATGTAGCAATTCAAATGCCTTTAAATATTTTATAGCTTTTTTTCTTTCCCTACTTAAATATTTTAGATCAGAATTTGGGTGCTTCTTAAGCATGATTATTAGTTAGGATTATAGTATAGAATTCTATTTTTCAAAACCAGTTACTGTTTCAGAAGTTCTGTTTTTGCTCTTTGTTCAAATTCAGTTTGGGTTTGAAAACTTTGTCATTTTACTGATGCTCTATACATGTAAATCAACTGTAATTTGTGTGTTTTGGTCATTTATTGACTGAATTATTCATGTTTGGCATTTAATCAATTCTAATAAAATTCTAAATATGAAAACAGATTGACTGTTCTGTATTCTGATGGTGATTTCTTGAGCTGAGGAAACATCTGTTTGTTAAGGCTTTTACGTTTAAATCAGGAGTCCCCAAACCCCCTGCCATGACTAGTACCAGCCACTTCCCTACTAGGAATGGGATCACACATCTGCACCCATTATCACCTGAGTTCACCCTCCTATCAGATCAGCAGCAGCATGAGATTCTCATGATGTGCAAACCCTACTTTAACTGCACATGCAGGAGACCTAGGTTGCCTGCAAATTTTGAGAACATAAAGTCTATTTGAAGTAGAGCTGAGATAATGTCTTAGTTCTCTCTTGTTCTGGCACACAATACCTGACATCCACAATTTTAAAAGAGTAAACATTTATTTCAGTTTATAATGTTCAGAGATTTCAAGCCATAGTTGCCTGGCTCCAAGGTAGAGCACAATGGCAGAGGGGAATGACAGAGAAGAAAGCGCTCATGGCATGGCAGCATAGGGAAGGGAGGAAGTGGTATTCTTCCAGCCATGCCCCAGAGAGTCACCACCCCGCAGCCCATCACATTTGGGTATAAACTCGTCAGTGAACCAATCCCCTGATGAATAGCATGACCCCACAATCCAGTTACCTTCCCATGTTCTCACTTATGAGCACGTAAGCCTTTGGGTGGGTGCTATCTAGCTATAAAATATTACAGGCACTGACGGTAAGATCAGCCTGCTAATGCAAATGTAGGTTCACTTTAGCAGACTCATAACAAAACCCTAACAGTGAGTGGCAAGCTGCATCTGGACAGGCCACAGTGAGATTATGGAGTAGATTGGACATAAGCAACACACTTCACTGTCCTTCATAAACCTCAGACGGGACTGAGTGTTTTCAGGAAAACAGCCTCAGAGGTCCCAGTGATTCTGCATTCTAATGAGATTATAAATATTTTACAATGTAATTATAGTAGTAATAAAGTACACAATAAATATAATGTAACTGAATGATCATGAACCCATTCTTCTAAGGCCTGGTACCCTAAAAGCTAGAGATCATTGATTTAAATGGTGTCCACTTGATAAAAATAGGTGATAAGTTTTCTTAGTCTTTTAAGCTTACTATGGTCAATTTCAGAAAGTTCAGAGGGGCATATGTTGGGCAGTGTGTATCTTGAAAGGTGTATGAGGTAGCTAGATTCAGTCATATCGTGATTCTCTGTTACAAATATGGGCAGTGGGTCTCAATTGTGGTGATCTTGAAATGGAGTTTTCATGCACTGCTAGCATTTGGAGCTTTTATTTTGGGATTTGTCATTCTATTCACTAGCTGCTACCTACTCTCAAACTATTCTTCTCCCCTCAAACTGATAATCTCCCCTTGAAAAACTGCTGCCCCTTGAAAAACTTGACTCTTCACCTGACTTATGCCAGTGGTTCCCATTAAGTCTTGCAACTCTGCATTTTTCGTGTTCTTGCATGCTGAGCATTTTATACAGGTGGTTAACAGCACTCTCTTCCTCAGTCACACTCTCTACATCAAAACTGAGCACCGGGTTGAAGTAGGGAACTGCAGAAATGAAATTCTTCCCTCACATGTTTCTTCTGTCTTTTCCTGTTCTCCAATCCACTTCAACAACTGAATCCTCTGGTCCCCGGGACACTATTATTTCAAGAACTACTCTCCATTAAATGTCAAACTCCAAGGTTCCATTTAAGACTCTCTCTTTAAATCTTAATATCACTGCTCCTCCTGTCTCATCTCTTGAAGAATGTAAATCATTAACTGTTCCTTCTTCCTTACTCAACCTTTCCTAATTTGTTTTCTGTAACATAGTCTTGATTGAATGGTATAACAATTCCACTGATGTCTCACCAGGGATTTCCATTTATTTGCTCTGTTGTTCTCATTCTTCACTCCAGTTTCGGTGAATGATCTTGACAAACATTTGTAAAAGATTGTTAAATAAAATGGCGGTCCATATAGACCAATGTATTTATCTATGGATTATTTTGTATCTCAGCTGTTTATTAATCTTCATTGATATGAATGATTTCCTTCTTTTTAAATTATTAATCAAAATCATCTTCAACTGCCTTAACTTCTAGGCATATAATCTGCTTTCTCTATAGGTAAGAAAGTACCATGTAGCTACCTAAAAAAAACACTGAAATATCATTTTCTCAACTTCTTGTGACTTTTCTCATCTATGCATCTCTGTCTATGTATCTATCCATCCATCTATGTACCTGAAATCTCCTTTATGGACTCAGAGGAAGAGAATGCCACTAGAGACCCGACTTGTCCTTGCCAGCCAGTTCTTTAATCATAGCTGACCTGATGCGTGCATGTGCTAGATTTGTGAATTAGTTTCTCTTGTGTGTATCTCTTTCCATCATTCCCTAAGAAATGCCTACATTAAAATCTAAACATCTGTCTCTCCTGTATCCACCTTGGTTACAATAGATAACTGATGGTATAATATAATCAGCTTAACTCAAGTACAGTTCCATCAAGGCACTATTTACAGCGGTATAGGCAGGATCTAGTGAAAACAAGGGATAGCGGAATACCAAAGTCCAGTCATTATTACCAAATGCCTTACTAGCCCTTGATGTGAAATGAAAGTGTTTGGAGATTTACTGGACCTAGAGAAAGACACGTCCTGTGAAAAAGGCTAGTAGACAATGGCTATCACTTTTCCTTAATAGATTCAGCCACTGTCCTGTTCAACAATATCAGGTAGTGCCATTAATACTCAGAACTGAGATCTTAGTCTTTGAAATTGGTTTCTCTCCAGTGTTTTCATTGGCAGCCTAACAGGCAATGAGAGGAAAAGGGAGCTCACCGAGTTGTCAGCAGGGTACATGCAGAACAGGGGAATCTAGAGTGGCCAATGAAGGATATTCATCATGTCTTGATTTTTATTTCTTGTTTGTTTTGTCTTGTTTTTGTTGTTTTTTAACTTCTCAGATCTTCTTAGCATCTCACCCATCCTGGAAGATTCTTTTGAAGAATGTCTGGTTGGCAACACATGTTTCCCTTATTGGAGTGATTTTTGCTTTTTTCTGAAGCAACTCCAGTCTATTTATATTAGATAATTACAATAGTTATTTTCTAATATTCTACTTTTTTTCAAATGGTAAATCACTGCCTACTGAATTTTCATTAAAAAGTTTATATGCCTCCAGCATAGGTGTATTTTCATTTTATGACTCTGTAAGCAACTTTATCAAAAAGGTCCCTTTGTCATTTTAAATCCAAAGCTGTCATTTCTTTGTATATATTGCATAATCAATCATGTTTTGATTAATTTGAACTTGCTTGTCATGTATTTTTCTACTAGTAATGATTTTCTTAATGATAAAATCTATTCTATGGTCATCACTATGTCAAATAAAGTTTGTCAAGGGCAGTTTGTTTCAGGTATAAATAAATAAGCAGCTTTATTTGAAATGAAAATCACTTTCTAGAAGGCTCAATGGTTCCACTTATTGTCTTTTATCTTGTGTTATATAGATTGAAAAAGGATGACCTGGGAAAAAAGTCACAAAGATAACATTGGCTTGAAAGACAATTCAAGGGAATTTCTGGGCAGAGAACCACATTATCATTTGAGAGAGGAAGGCTTTTTTTCCCAGTGTTTTTACTGCAAAAGTATAGACAAGGAAATTTATTTGGGGACACTCAATATCAAAAGAGTTAGCACTAATGATACATGCAGAAAATACTAAACTTGGGTTATCTACTTTCTAGGAAAAATGTAAAAGAAGAGATCTTCTGTAGTATAATTATTTTGAATTTAAGTATGTTCCACCACTGTGCATTTTCACTTCGATATAACCTGTCAGTCATTCATGCATTACAATGAAATTTTTACGTGTGTCACACCTTTAATCACCTAAGAAGTCTGTATTTTTCTATTAAAAATGTGCTAAAGTTAGGTTTTGTTAAATTGATCATGTTCAATATAATCCCTTGACTTTTAGGCATAGCTCTCTCAGGTGATATCATTGTTCACATGCTGTGCAAGAATCCCTGCCTGATTTACCTGGGCACAGAGAATGAAGCACATTAAATACATGTTTTGTGACAACTGCCCCTTCTTTGCTCCCCGTTTATCTCAGAACTCCACGTTAACCTTGTCACAGCAACTGTGAGAAAATAACATCTTTTTTTAAAAATTTAAACAACCCGCGTCTTGTTTTTGTTTCTTTTCTTCGAATAATGGGAGATCATTTTTAGCTACATAACTTAATTTTTCATAGGTCTCTGTGTATTATATAAAAGAAAAGGAAGAATAAAGAGAAAATTTGCTATCTTTAAAAAGAAATATGGGTGATATGCTCTTACTTTGGATCTGTCACCTTTTTATACTATCATTTTTGCTCTTTCAGGTGATAAAGTCATGTTGTTTTATGAAAATGAAAAATAAAGTATTTGTGAGGACAGTAGTCTGTATTTGTTAACAGTAATTAAAAAGCAGGTTTATTCCCTAGCTGCACATTCCATTTTACACTTCCCTGACTGGAATTTTATTCCTAAGGCATTCATTAAGTGGGAATATAACGTTTATTTTTAGGTAGTTCCTTTGTGTTCACGCCATCTCCTTTCAAATTCATAGAGACAACTATAACTTAATGCCAACACAGAATTTCCAACACTCAATAAAGTTGTTAAATTTGTTGGAATACATTCAAGACAAGCATTATCCCCTTATAGTACTTTCTCATGAAAAATATTTAACCTAGAATTTCTCTAGTATCTTTTCCGTTCTAATTATAATACCTTTATTTTTTCTACTGAGACTGAGATGCAACAAAGTAGAAGAGTAGACCTCATAAAATGACACAGAATATGTTACTTCCAAAGAGAAACTTTGCAATAGAGAATGAAAGGAAACAAGAAAATTACAGTCTGGAATTTTGTGGCAGCTTTGAGCTGAATTACAATTTTGCAAATATGTGCTTGTGTGGGGGGAAGAGAACTGATAATGTATCTGACTCAAAAGTATGTATGGCAAAATCTTTAAGAATCAAACACATCCGTACTCAGTAAAACTCAAATCTAGATTTCCTTTTATGGTCACTCCGAGAAGCATTATTGTTATATCCATATCTTCATTTGTGTGTTTACTTATTACATACTCCTACTGGTTTCTCCAGTGTTCCTTGTCATTACATTTATGAGATTTATTTTTAAAATATTAAAAGTCTCTCCAGTATTTTTCTTCTAATGATCTTTTTAAGAAAATACACACTCCTTGCTTTAAGCAATCTAAAGTTATAGAACATTTTTAACAATTCTATCTGCTGAGTGTTATTTGTTATGTTAACTTGTAGAGACATATACCACTACTCCAAGTTTAAAAATCCTGTAAAAAGAAAAATACACAGGAGTGACAATTTTTGGTTTCCATATTTTTTGTTCTTTACTTGGTGTGTTTGTGTTGGTGTTGCTCCTGCTGTTTGTTTTGTTTTTCACTGTTTTATTCTGTGTTCTGTACTTCTTAGGAATTGTTGATATCCTCAGCACAATGCATTTAATTTCCAAAGAACCCAGACAAGTGCACTGCTAATATGAACTAGAGGTTCCTGTGAACTAACTCATAAAGAAGAGTAAAGCATAAACAAAATACAAAACTGATCTAGTGATGAGTGGAAAAATTAACTTAAAAATTTTGGAGCTATCTGCTATGCTTGATCTTAGCCAAAAGGCCCAGAAACAATGGAGCTATCTAGTACTGTGAAGATTGTAATGAATTTTCCCACCAAATTGACTGATCAGAAAATTTACTTAAAAGTCATTTAATTTTGCTCACTTAGTTCAGCTATTTCTTTTTTCAAGTTTTTAAAACAAAATTTTTAGTAGAACATATTTGAACATTATTTTGAATTTAAGGGTGATTAAATTGAGAAAAATATGCTCGCACACTGGAATTTATCATGATGTTTCATATAAAAACACAATTTATGGCTGACATTAAAACATGATTTCACTTTGGTGACACTGTAGTGTTGGCTGTAACCAAGAATAGCTACAGCTAATAGAAGAATGGTCACTGTTAGCCATTTTCTGATATTTCCTACTCTGGAGTCTCTGTTTCATATTTTCTACTTTAAGAAGTGGATGTGTAGATTGGCAGATGACTGCCACTGTGTTGGATCTGAAAGGAAGCTAACTATTTCTGTGTGGAGTTGCCCGAAGTTCACTTTGGAAAGTACAAGCTCCAAGCCTAGATTAGAGATCACCAACAGTATGTTGCTCTTGCCTTTTCTATTTCTGTTCATATTTGCTTTGCACCAAAAAATGTTTTTATCCCTCTTCAGTTCCTGCAGGAGGTGCAAGGATCCTTTATGACACCTCTGAGTGATCTCTACAGTGCTATGGAGGGTGGGAGTGTCTAACTCTGTCTCTCTGAAAGATGTCATCTAGCTTAACTACATGACAGATCCTTCTCCCTTACTAGGAAGGGCTTTCTTCATGCTCGTTCCCTTTTTCTCATTGCATCATGTATGCCTTGGAACAGAGCCTTGCCTACGAAATTTGCAACTTGGCTATTTAAAATGCAAGACATCAGCAGTCTCCATGTATAAGAATGTTGCTCACTATCTAAAAGTGACTCTGTTGCATACTGTCCTTTCTTTTACTCTTTTTCTTTATTCTTTATTTTCAATGTTTTCTTATTTTAACCTTTTTCTCCCTTTATTTCATTCTGTTTCTTAATTACGAAAGTATTTACCTCATTAGTGACCTGAAAACTGGAGAAAAAAATACTATTGAGGGTTTTTTTTTAGAAATAGAAGTGAGAAACAGAAAGCTGCTTAAAATAAGAAAAATGCTATAGCTCTGTTCTGTAGCTTGCAGTCTTTTCTTAGTATTTAGTTAAGTGGCTATTCTGTAACTTAATTCACTTCCTCTGAAATTATGAAATTTCAATTCAATTTCATTTTCACAAATAGTAAACATAAAAGCTGAACAGAAAAAAGAGCAGAGTCTGATCACCAATTCTAATTTGTGAGATGTAAGACATGGATCTTTGCTGTTGTTTCTAGGTTTACACATTCCACTGAGGTAGAGGAAAAGAAGTAAGAAAATATAGGATGTGTGTATACCTTATAACCTAGAACATAAAGATCACTAGAAATATCAAAATGCCCATTGTAATATTGACACTTCATACTCCTTATCTTAGGTAACTATAACAATGAGGGAGAAAATAAAATTCACCCAGGAATACTATTTGCATCCAGAATTCAGTATTAATAGAAAGCAAAGGTTCTAAACATTAGGTTGATTTGCATAAAACCCATCTTCAGGCAGTAGGAATGGGGTTCCAAGATTCTTAGTTCAGTGAGGATAAAATTCCAAGAGTTCTCACAGGTGAATTAAGAGTATACAAGTATTAAATGTTTGGAACATAGTAGTAAAAGAACAGTGATACAATAATTTTCAAAAGTAGAGATGACCTCTATTTGGTTATAGTAATATTTTGGCTTCATACTTTTTTTCAAGTTTTGTATCTATATTTGAAATCAGAAATTACCAAAATTTTTGAGCCAAAGAAGGTTTCAGGGTCAGAAACTGATCAGCGAATTAAATACTTTTTTTTTTAACTTAGAACGTCCTTCACATAATTTACTTGTTATTTGGTTTTGTTTGCTTGTTTTAGTCAACAAGTACATTCTTGTTCTATTTCTGTTACTGAAAACTGAAGTGAAATGTAGAGACTCATTAATGCAGAACAATGTGTGAAAGTGAGCAACTCTTGTAGATAGGAGTCCCTGTCATCCTCTTCCAAATATTGTCTTCAGGGAAGAAAAACTGAAGGACTAGTTGCTACAGCAGAATTAAACCATTAACCATTACAAACAAACAAACAATAGCTTTAAACCTTTTCTACTCTGGTGTTTATAAAGGAATCGATTAACTATAGTTGAAATAGGTATTCTGCTAATTTGCATTCTGATTTTGGTAACTGATGGCAACAACACAAGAATCGTCCTCCCAATATTTAATAGCAATGCAAATTTTAATTCTCTCAGAAAGGAAGTTATAAATCTTCACGATAGTCAACACTTCAATCTCAGCTGACTTTAGATCTAGAAGGAAATACATATATATATATATATATATATATATATATATATATAGGAATCTCTGTTCAGAGAGATTTTATTACATGAAAATTTTATTACATAATAGAAATAATATTACAAGAATCTGGCATAGAGTCAAAATTCATTCCACAAATCAGATTTAAATATAGTATCATGTTTTAATCTATTTTTGCCTTTGTCAAACTGACAGTCATCTTTTGTGTTGTAATTAAGTATCAGTTTGGACCCTCAGGCCTCTGAGACAAATTGGTTGTATTCTTATATGTTAAACACTGACTTAATTCAGTTCAAGCTTTTAATTCTTCTTCCTTTAATTACTTAGTAGCTAAAAACTAATAACTGGTTTTGTTTCTTTAAACTTATCATGTAGTCTTGGCAAAGCAAATTGCTGTATCTGATTTCATGTGAACCCCAAGTTGCTTAGCAACTTAAATCTGCCTTATATTTCATCTTTTGCTTGCTCTTAAAACTCTAAATTCTTATCAGAATGTAATTTTAGGCATATATCTATATTTATTCAAATTATTCTTTATTCACATAGTGATTAGTTTCTTCTCCATTCAGTTTGTAGCTGTGTTGTATATAGCATCTGGGAAAGGGAGAGAGAAAGAATAGTTGGTAGAAGTACTTATCAAAAGAGCCAGGAGAAGAGAATGAAAGAATGCATTTATAGTGTCTGAGTCTGTATTTTTTGGCTCTTAAATCGTATGGGTTTACTTTGTGCTGTTTCGTCTTCCAGGTGCCAGTGCTCTGGTTTCCAGCCTCAAGGAGTGAGGATTTAGTCATCCATAGTAGTCCCTGCACAATTTCATGCATAATTGGCATTCAGGCTCAGAAGACTCTTAAAACAGATCCGATCCTGAGCCTTGTGTGGCTTTATCCCCAGAGAGAAATTATCCCTTTGGGAGGTTTGTCATCTTTGGCAGGAAGAAAATGGTGTTACTATTTTGTACTTTCATTGTGTCGTGGCAGACAGGCAGTGACTTTTCAGCCAGGTCCATAAGCTAATTGTAGAAATGATGGAAAATGTCAGATTTTAAAGAAAAAAAAAATCTTACGCTAAGTGACAGTTGTCACTTTGCTTATTTTCTGCTATTTGCTGTAATAGGCTCCAAACTATAAAGGAACATTTGAAGGAGAAAAAAGATTTGCTTCACACATGCATAATATTGAAAGGAAATGAGTTTTAAATATTGGTGTACATCCCTTCAGAATGTAATTACCCTACATTACCCATCAGTCACTTCCTCATCAGGGACCAAAAATAATTTCTTCAGTGACTCTTCATTCTTTTATACCCACTCTCATAAATGCATACTCAGAGGTGTGTTGCTTACAAATCAGGAAATCAAATGGCTACAGGGAGAGTGAGCACCCATTAATTTCATGCTTTCTTTTTGAGAACAAACGCTTCAACCAAGCTATTATTTGTCTTAAGCATGCAAGCAGTCTTCAGCCTTAAAACTGAATTACTGGTTTTGCTATTACTTTTTTTTTTTTACCTTCTGTTTATATTTTTAGATTTGGGCTGAAGTTTAAATAAAGCAATAAAAACACTTGTTTAAATGAATGAGTTTTTTTGATGTCCTTATATTTTTCAACTTTTGTTTTTCTATTTCATTTTAGGAGCTCTGTAATGTATGACTAAAAAAAATAAGTAGGTTCCTTTTTTTGCATCTCTATCATTTACAAACTTTTAAAGAAATAGTTGTTTTTTAATCTCTAATTTTTTAAAGCGAATATGACAGTGAAAGTGCCTTACAGCAGAATGGTTTTATATAGCCTAGATTCCATCCATGTGCATATGAACAGTAACAGACTCCTGGTGATTTCAGTAAGTTGCCAAAGGGCAGCCTGAAGATTATTTCTATCCATCTTCTCCCCACCCATTTTGGTTCTTAGCTGGGGCCTTCAGCTGGGTCTTGAAACCAACTTGACAAGTTGTATTAATGGGGATTTCACAAGGGAATAACATCTCAATGAAATGGTGAAAGCTTTTCCACTTATTTAAAAAATAAAGATGTAATATATTTATGAAGAAATTATAAGACTAAAGAGTACGGGTTAGGGACAGTAATCATGAAATGTTACCAGGCATATGATGGGAAGATCAAGACTAGTAGAACATAAAACAGTTTTACCAAATTTGTACAGATCTATGTAGCATCAACTGCCAGTTCTTGAGATTAGAGTTATTTTTCTTGTCCTGGCATAGGAAAGGAGTCTTTTAAAAATAATCCTTATAGTTTCTATGGATGGGAAAGATCAGATATGCTTTTTGTAGCTACTGTGTCTTAAGTACCTTCCTCCTGAAATAACCTATAAACCAATTTAGCATGTTTTGGAGTGGGGTATTCAGAATATCTTCCAGTGTGTGCCCCTAAGCCCAGATGTCAACCTAAAGTTACACTTTTCATAAAACTCCCATTACCATTTTTCTTTCCTTTTCCTTTTTTATTTACTTATTTATTTTTTTGGTATGGGGATCAAACTTATGACCTTGCACTTGCCAGGCAGGCTCTTATGCCATGAACTAAATCTCTGGCCCACCATTTTTCTTTCTTGTTCAGTTTTACACTTATCCCTGTCAGGAGTGCACAAAGCCACCATAATAAAGCATACTCTGTTATTATGTAATATGCAAAATTAAATTAATCCAATACTATTTATGAATGCTGTCAACTTTTTAATTCTTTGTACCTAAAGAGTCCTGACTCCAGTCAGTAATAGATCAGCATTTTTCTTTCAACTTTATGGCATATAAGTACCTTATAGAGATTCACCAGGTGCTTAATCAATTCATGCCCCCAAATCCTTGTATCTTGAGTAGGGACAAGTTACCATTCCGTCCAACACTTTGTTCCACCCTGGCTTCTTGGTAGCCAGAACTCCACCCTTTCATCTCATGCTCCAAAACCTCACATGACTGTTCTCCAGATGAACAGATTGTAAACTGTATGCATTCCTTAGGGAAGAAGATAATAGTGTCACCAATAGCAGCATCTGGCCAAAAGCTGAATTTCAGAATCCTATCTATTCACTGGCAAATGTAATTAATCACCAAAGGAGAGCAGGGAATGTGAGTTTTAAAATGTAATTCCCAAAGCAACCTGGCATTTCTGCTTGGTGATGATCTGTTATAGCACTGAACAGTGAAACGTGCTCCTGGCAAAGGAGTTTAGGTCAGTTGGGAAGATCATAATGGAGAGACTGTTATGAAGGGCTCTATTCCAGAGAAATGAGCTGGGGCTGATGTATTCACTTCCTAAAAGCCTGTCCTTCCAGCAGTGTGGGTATACTCTGATACAGGTTATATTTCTTTCTTACACTCTCTGCCAAATTTTTTCTGGGCTAAGACATTGCACACTTTTTTTTTACTTTTTGGGAAAGATTTACCAATCAGAGGAGGATGATTCCAGGAAATTCATTTGCCAAGAAAAATCAGTGAAGTTCTGGGGTGGATATCTGGCATCTGTGCTAAGAAAATCTCATTTTTGAAAAAGTTTTCGTGTTTTCATTTTTTTTAAAGAATAGCAACTGATAAGAAAACCAATTAGAGAATAGATCTGATTTAAAAGAAAAAAATCACTCAAGCTTATGTGTTTGCAACAGTTTTCAAAAGTGAATGAATACAAAGAATTTTTTTTTTTTTTTGTCTTTTTTTGAGACAGGGTCTCACTATGCAGCTCAGGCTGGCCTTGAGCTCACTTTGTAGCCCAGGCTTGTCTCGCAACAATCCTCCTGCCTCAGCCTTCCGAGTGCTGGGATTACAGGCATGAGCCACCACGCCTGGCTAACATGAAGAATTATTATAGCTATCTTTATTACAGTACAGAGAGCCTGGCACTTCCTGAAATGTCAGCCCCCTCTACAAGACCTGGTGTGAATGGGTATTCTTTCAACAACACGGCCCATCTTTCATAGTTAAACTGATTCGGTTACAGTTTTTACTCAAAGGCCCACAGCTATGTCACATCATTTGATATTCTTGTTTGTTTTATCATTCAAATATTTACTCTTATACCTAACTTCAGTTTCCTAACTTTAACTCACAGAACAGTAGAAGAAATTTTGAAGCTGCCTATCCTATTAATGTGACATAAAATTTACTTCAATTTTAGAATTCTTGTTTCCTTCTAAAGATTCAGGATAAAAACTTGACCTGGAGGTCAGGCATTATTACACCTGTAACTCCAGCAGGGTGAGGAAGGATGATCGTTAAATCCTAGCCCTGCCTGGGCTAAAAGTGAGTTCAAGATTATCCTGAATTCTGTAGTGAAATCCTGTCTCAAAAACAAACAAGCAAACAAAACAAAACAACAATAACAAAAAACACTTTGACCTGGAAACTTTGCTACATATTAGTTGTGTAAAATTCAAAGTTAACATTAAGATATAGAATTTCATGATCATAGAACTCTCTTAAATCTATCCAGTTTTTGTCTAACTTATTTACAGTTTACTTTCTATTTTTGTGTTTTTGTTTTTTGCTAGATATATTTGGTATTCTACAATGCAAGCTGTCTACAAAACAACATCTCCTAGTATGAAATAAAAAGGAATTTTATTTCAATTTATTTTCATCCTTTGTTATTTTAAGATCGAGTTGAAATATTTTTAGTAATTGTATTAGTGAATTAGTAGAGTAATACGTACATATTTTGGAGACAGAAGTGTAAGTAGGGAAGATTATGAACTTTATATTTTATTTTAAATGTGCAATCAAACAAAGGTAAGAAAATTTATAGCATTACTTTATTACTGCTTTACTGAAGGTACATGTTAATAAATGTCTAACACTCTGTAAAATAAGAATACATTCAATTAGGTTCAAAACACATGACTTGAATTTTTTCCACTCAAAAATTATATACTAAAGGAAGGTTTGGTGGCGCACACCTTTAGTCTCAGCTTTTCAGAGGCTGAGGCAGGACAATCACTAGTTCCAGGCAATCCTGAATTAAATACTGATAACCTGTCTCAAAACAAACAAACAAACCATATATATATATATATATATGACAAAGTTTTATGTAATGTAACCACAGTATGAATTCCATAATCTTTTGTATATTTTTAATAATGGAGTGTTCAGCAGAATTGTTCAACTAAATAACAAACATCAGAATGTCTTTTCCAGATGAAATTGTATCCCAAAAGACTAAAATGTGGGAGGATATAAGAAGCCAGGACAGGTGGTTATGTCAATTAAAACTGTATTATCTGTGTGTTGATTGTAAACAGTGGTTTATGCATTGGGAAACTAGCAAACAGTGTGCACAAATCCCATTCCTGAGAGGTCTAATTATTTCTAAGAAAGTTTAATAATTCTGACTACACTGTCAGTCATAAGTCATACTTGTTCAATTGGCCTCTCGTGGTGATTTGTCTAAAATAGCCAAAGGACCTTATCATGTTGCATTATTCCAATCTACATACAAATACTCAGTGAACCAAAACTTCACTTCTCCTTAGCTGCCATACTCTCAATTCCATTATGAATTTCTTTTATTTTTTAAGAGATAGATTCATTAATTCATTGTGACCCTAGGCAAGATATTAAACTACCATTTCAGCATAAAAGCCCGTGGGGTCAATTATAGCTATTGGTCTGTGTTGTTGATTATATCTTCTAAAGTGAAAAGCATAGTATGTCAGTTGCCAATACATAGTTATATTTTTCACCATGTAAGCATCTACTAATTAGTAGAAAAATGCAAATTTGCCTTATTGCTAAAAGAATAAATCAGATCAAAGGATGAATTTACACAGAATTATAATTCTAGGATGCCATTTTAAAGTCGTTATATGACAAAGTAACTATAACAAAAATATCATAAAATTAATATAAAACGTTTGCAATTACATTTTAGCAACAGTAATTCTCCTGAACAAGCTAATGACCTAAAGTTTTTCCAAAGATTAATCGAACATTATTGTTACATAATGTGTCACCTGATACACCACATTTGTTTCTGTTGTAGACAAGAATGTCCTTTCTGGCTCTTTCATCATCACATTTTTGTCCTTCATGACCCCCCATTTTTTCAGGAAGATAGCATACACATTAAAAAACCCCCACTATTTAATGAATAGATAATTGCTTTTATATTATTTCACAAATTACTATTGTCCCATGTCTTACCATGGAAATTATAATACTGATCCTAATAGTGGGTTTGCATATTCTGGTCACAAATAATAAAGCTTCTCCACCAAGTTACAGAAGGCATTCCCGTTTGCAACATCGATGAATCTAGAGAGCTGTCTTTAAGGATGAAAAGGAATTGGTTCACAAAGGCAGAGAAGAAGATATTCTAGATCGATGTGGTCAGACACAAGAGATAACAAACCACCCCTAAAAAAAACTATTTTACAATCTATGCACTTTAAATACAGTATGAAAAATGTCCAGGATAATGTTCCCCAGGTTTTTAATTCCATAGTAAAGAGATTTTAGTAGAGAAACAGAGATAAAATGATCAGGATTCTAATCAAGAAAGACTACCCTAGAAGCAAAAATAAAAATATGGACAAGATCAAACTCAGGGAAAGGAAATCAGGCTGCTTGTTGTGTATATTAAATTTTACTGACCTACGAACCTGACCAATGAAGGGTCTATTACAGAACTAGATGGGCAACCTGGTAAAGATTTCTATTAGGACAACTGCAGTCAATGTGGTGAAACTGAGTTCAGAGGTTCTCAGGATAAATTTAGGATGTATAATTAGAGACCTTGGTGACTGATTACATGTGGAGTGAACGAAAGGCAGATGCAAAGGAGTTTCCAGGATTCCAGAGGTCACAGACAAAAGCAGACTGGGTTGTATGAGCTGCTCTGAGAGTCCGTGAAACAACAAAATTGATGGTAGCTAGACACATGTGCTCCAAAGTACGGTCAGAAGGGAAAGAAAACATTAAGAATCCAAAATGATAGTTAGGTTTTAGGATTTAAAAACCCAGCAGGTGGGCTGGGGATTTAGCTCTGCAGTATAAGCATGGTGTGGGGAATGCAGAGATCTTGAGTTCATTCCCTGGACAAACAAAACAAAACAAAACAACCAGAAACATAGCAGAGAGGGTTTTTCAGATAGAAAAAAGAAAAAACAGGTCACTAACTGAATGTAGAAATACAGCATTTAAGATTCAATAGGTTAAAAAGTAGTAAAGACTCATTTTAATGAGATGATATAAGGGTTAGGAAGTGTTTCAGAGTAAAAGAAGTGGTTAACTGTGTCAAGTAGCGCAGGGATTCATTTTGACAGGGATGATAGATAAGTGGATCATTGAGTACAGCATTAAGATTATTGTGGATTCTAGTGGGAGCATTTTCAGTGAAGTAGGGAAGATGGAAAGTGAAGCAGGCGAGCAAGGAGTATACTCTACTTTTTCAAGAACTTGAGTGTGAGTTTCAGTCATGAAAATTAAACTTAGATGGGTTGAATGTGTAGTATTTTCCTTTAATTTATTTCCTTCCTTGTGATCTGAATGTATCCTTCGAGAGTCTGGGTAGAATCTACTTAGAGTGGAGAAAACAGCTTTAAAAATAAATATTAACACCTTTGATGATGTGTTGGATTGTTACTGAAAACTAATGATGATGGTGAAAGTTTGGTAGATAATTAGGTTCTCATCCAAGTTTTAAACATAATTTGATTTGTTGTGAATTTTTTTTTCCCATTGCATTCATGCTTTCCAAAAAATGCAATTTAGATAGCATGTTTCTATAAGACAGTTTCTTTTTTGTCAACTTTACCATTTAAACTATTTATGACTTCTAAAAAATATTTTTATTTTAACATTAGAATGATTATTTTTTAATGTGTATAAAAATGTTTATACAATGGAACAAATCTGTAGATGTCCCAGGATTTGAATCTTAGTGATTTGATAACTTACTGCATAATCTTTATCAACTCACTTAATCTCAATGTCTTTGTATTAATTTCAAACACAATTGTGAAGATTAAACCCATTATGTAAAACATTTACAACTTTTTCAAAACAGTGCATACTCAGTAAATTATTTTTCCTTTTTACCTTTATTTTGTGATAATGTGGTTTGCCCAAAGCTTTTGTACTAAGCAGGGCTTTTGTACTAAACCTGAGAAAATTTTTTTTGAAAAAGTGTCTCACTAAGTCATCAGTTGTTCCATTTAGGTTTAAACTTTTATCATCCTGCCTCAGCCTTCCTGAGTGCTGAGATTATGTGGATGCACAGCGAGGCCTGGGCCCTTTCCTACATTTGTATCACAACAAATTTTCAAAAAAAAAAAAATCCTACTGAAAAGCATTAGCTCAAAGAAAAATATCATTTAAAAAACCTTGGGCAATTGTGTTTTCTAATTTTATATGTAGACACAATATATATTTTATAGCTGTGAATAGAAATCTCTTTGAAAATGCCCCTTTAAGATCTTTTGCCAACAAATTGTTTATATGATAAATCTTGAGATAATCTTAAAGCAGTGCTGCCTGATGCCAAATATTTTTCAAATGAAGCTATTAATGATACCAGTTCTGGGTTGATGGTTGATACTAGAAGTTGTGCTATTAATCTTTATGAATTTTCTTATATATATTCACATCAGATATTAGTATGACCAAAATAAAAGCAAAAAGCTTTTGAGATGAAAATATTCTTTAAAATGCCACATAAAATATTTTTGCAGAATTCATTTCTATCCAATTAACAACAAAAACTCAGTTTCAGTTATTAAAAATATTGAAAATCCTGATTTCCAAAATTTAAATGCAATGTTGAAATGTCACTATCCAGTTTTGTTCATCCTCACAAAAAGAAGAAATGAAGAGCAGATGGAGAAAAGTCACATGCTTCGGTTCAAAACAGGAACTCAGGGTTAATAAGTGTAACAGAAGGTCCCCTCAACTCTTCCCCTCTCCATTATCACATCTTTGGGTTAATCTTCCACATTCTTGACTACTAGGAAAGAAAATTCTTCAGTCTACTAATCCTCTCGGTAATGAGTACACTCTGTAGATAGATGCTTAGGCAGATGTTGAGAAAACAGCACCAGCCAGGCGACCATCAGTGTCTTGTGGCAGGCTGTGTGCTCGTGGGCATTGCTCATCATGTTCAGATTTTCCATTGCTGGCAAAGAAATACCTTACATACACAATTTAAAAGATAAAAGCTGCAGTTTACCTCATGGTGTCAGAGATTTAAGTACATGGCCACCTGGTTCCAGGATGACCATCATGGCAGAAATGGATTGCTATGGAAATCTGCCACTCTCATGTCATCCAAGAAGCACGGAGCAGGAAAAGAGCCCAAGAGAGAGGAAGAGGTGGGGGTCAACATCCACACTTCAAAGCCACACCACCCAAGAGCTACTTCCTCTAACCACATCCCACTGTCTTTCAGGACCCTAGCTCGCCCTCTGAAAAATGAATGTATACCCACTGATGAACAGAGCACCCACACTGTTTAATCACCTCCCATGAACCCCACACCTCAACACATAAGCATTTTGAGAGACATTTTTGATCCAAACCATCATGCTTCCCAACCAAGAAGTCTCTGATAACACTGAAAAGAGCTCAAAAGCTAAAAATCACCAGGTAAGAAGCTATAATTGCCTATGCTCTAAGGAGTAAGGAAAAAATATCTTGAAATATCTACATCTTATATACAATCCACTAGTATAGAACATCTGGGCTAGGGTAATGCGAAATGGGATACAACATATGAAAATACTTCAGGGCAACCGAAACCCTGCAAAGTGACCAAAACATCAAATCTTGGCCACTAATTTGAGAATTTCCTGATGATTTATTAAACTAGATCAGCAGTTGTTTACAATAGATTGACAATTTTTTGAGCATTTAAAAAAAATCTCATTTGATACTGTAAACCAGCTCCAGTAAACAAGAAGAGAGGTAATTTAAGCATTTCATAATAGTGGAACATGAGAGAGATCAAGAAACTAACTACCCTGCCAGAACATTAGAAAAGCCTTGTAGGCAGCAGACACTTTTGTAGAATCCTGTTAATCACAGTTATTCAAAGTAATTAGAGGAAATTCTGTCACAAACTATATCTGTACTTAATTTACATTCTTAAAAATTGAGTAATGTAGCATTCAAATTGTGGAAACTACATTTAATTGTCTTTTCTCACTCCTCTTTCAAATCCTTTACAAATCTCCACTGATACATTATTGCTGTCTGATAAGAAAGGACAAAACGCTTTAAATTCCTTGAGTTACATATTCCAGGTATGCATGCACAAAATGGCAAGAAAATGCTCCTTTCTCATGTCACTTCAGACGTGGCATGAGGGAGCATACAAGGACTGTCAGAATTTACTCTGTGAATGCTGAAAAGCCTGCCAGCCTGCTTCATGCTATTCTTAAAGCAATGAGCCTTTCCAAAGCTTATGTGGAGACTCGCCAGACTTCTGGGATTCAAAATGGCTTGATGATTATTCTTTTCTGTCACTGAAGTTGGCCTGGCATTCAAAACTTTGTACAAGACCTTCCAGGTGTAAATTTAAGGTCATTAAATGCTGCTAAATATAGTTTAAAAAATTAATTTCAGCTACATATTAACATTCCCCACTTCAAATGTTGTCATTGCTAGGGGCATTTCTTTCTTTTTTTTTTTTTGCAGTAAACTTATTAAGGTGATTTAACTATACTGGAATATTTTTACTATATAACTATGAAACAATTTTTGCCTGTTACTCTTGTGTATCTTATGACTATAGTAAGTGAAGAAATGTTAGGATGTATTCATATAGGCACTTAGCTGAAATAGAAAAAAGAGTTATTGGTTTAAATTATGATTAAAGATGTTGTACACATCTTTTTAAAATTTTATTTTAAAGATAATAAAACCCAGCAAAACAAAACAGAGTAAATCCAAACAAACAAAGCAGTGAAATGCATACAGGATTTCCAGAAATCTATGGAGCATGGTCAAAATCATTTGTACATTTTATCCAGCTCAGATAAATATTCCAGATCTCATGTTTTGAAGGTTTCATGTCTGGTGGTTTGGCAGCGCTGTAAGAAGATTACTGATGGTGATATACCAATAAATTTTTAAAGTATCAGTAAGTATCTGACTTACCCAGAGAAAACTCTCATCCTCTCTTGAAATTAAAATGGGTGGACACATCCCCTGCATCTTCCCATACATTTCTAGTTATCTTTTCTTTCTTTCTTTCTTTCTTTCTTTCTTTCTTTCTTTCTTTCTTTCTTTCTTTCTTTCTTTCTTTCTTTCTTTTTCTTTCTTTCTTTCTGTACCAGGGATAGAACTTACAACCTCACATTTGCCAAGCAGGCACTTACCCTGCTGAGCTAAATCACCAGCCCCAAGTTATCTTTTCTTGAGCCAAACATCAATGATCTTGTCAAATTGTTTCTCTTCCACAATGCCATAGAAGCTTTTTTTTTAAACTTACTTTTTAATCTCATGATTAAAATAAAATAAAAAAAACACAACAGGTAATGGAGAGTGGAGAGAAGTAAGATCAACGTGTTACTTCTTTGTGACAGCTGGGTTGCAAATTCTCCTTGAGATGTGCAATGAAAGGATGTTTTTCCCAGTTGCTTAACTTGCTTTCTTGAGCAGGGGGGGAAAAAAAAAGAACTGGGGAACCCATGTTTTCTAAATGTTAGGAATAAATAAAATAAATATGAAATTTCACTATAATTGTCTAGCATGTTCCATGTCTTTTGTCTTTGGGCATGTCATTTGAACAGAAGATGA
Organism: Hydrochoerus hydrochaeris; assembly: GCA_004027455.1. Classification (NCBI taxonomy): domain Eukaryota; kingdom Metazoa; phylum Chordata; class Mammalia; order Rodentia; family Hydrochaeridae; genus Hydrochoerus; species Hydrochoerus hydrochaeris. The sequence continues at coordinate 108,367 of PVLA01001771.1, read as the reverse complement.
GAAAAGCCATGATTTAATATTTTCCTCACTCCAAATAATTTGTCATTTCAGAAAATAGGTTCATATAGCCTGATGCAATTACTGAAATGTGGCTGGGATTTAGTAGGATTAAGGACACTTCTGACTGGATAATGACAAGGACAAATATACCACTAAAACTAATTACTGAGAAAAATCACTGGTAATATGGATGAAGCTATGGAAAATATCTAACCTTCACTGTCAATCCAGAAACAACTGAGTTAATCAATCATGACCATTGCTTTAAATTCTACCCTGCTCCATAAAAACTATATTATGTTTTTGTACAGGAATATCATAAATACTCACATGGAAATGTTAAATTGGATGGTTCTTAAACTGTGTATTGGGAAATTATTGATTCTAGACACACAAGTCCTTTTACCCTTTCAAACCATAGCACATTTTCAAGTAACCAATTGGCCCCCTCCCCAACAAGATACTAATTTAACAGCATATTGCTCTAATCCAATTCCACTTTTTTTCCAATAAGAAATCAACTTACAACTTTAAGAAACAGAAGTTATTTTTTATAAGGCTTCTTGCCCTTCAAGGAAACAAAAATGGATTTTTCAATCATTCTCTTGAATTCCTAATTTATAAAACTTGTAATTTTAAAACCATTCTACTTTTTAAACATGTATTTCAATTAGTTTAGATTTGCAAAATGTTTATGTTAAGTATATACAGCAATGTCTTTTATATTACAAAAACCATATAATTACATTTTTCAGACATGAAAAATGAATTAGTGCTGCATTATAAGTGGTGACAAATTTTCTTGTTTGTTCTAATTTCACTGAATAGCTACACTAAGCTGCCTTGGCACAACTCAGAATAGCTCATTTGGCTCTGAATGCAAAAACTTTGGTTAGTATGAAGAGACCAATATTGTACTAACAACAAAGTCCAGTTTTTAAGATCCTAAAGGCATATACTGTCCTAGTATAAAGGAGATCTCAGTGAGATACTAAGTATGGCTCAAAGTTGTTAATGATAGGAAAAGTGTTTCCTAAATAAAAAAATGATTTGTTATATTAAATGGAGACTAAACTCCTCGGGGATAGAGGAAAAATTTTGATGTACTAGCTAAAGTAACTGCTAGTTTACTTTGAGAGTCACCAGACTCTCAAAATTTTAGTGAGAAATTTGACATAGAAATACAATATCTCACCACCAAAAAGTGATCATGCTAATTTGTACTTGGTTCTCTTGGACCATCGCTGAAGTCTGGGAATTCAATTTAAGAATGGAAAGCCCAAATAGGAGAAATGACAGGGAAGTTAGGGAAACAGAATCTGACATACTAATTGGAAGAACTGAAAATATTAACCTGAAAAAATTTGTGATGACCAAAATCTTAATTTTTAAATACCAGAAGTGTCTATTGTGAAAAAACATAGACCAATGATCTCATATGAAAGAATGAGTCTCAAAAAACTGTATGAAGAATAGTCTAGAAATTAGACCTGTATCTCAAATGAAAATGTCCTTTCTGCATCTAGCAAATGCCCTGTCAATAGAAGGGGTTAAGTCATTTGGTGTCAGGTAATTGTTTGTAGAAGAAATGATTCAGATATTGACTTCAACTAGATGAACTTAAATGTCCCTCCTTACACTGAAGTTCTCTATGTAAAACTTTTTATAAATATGTCTTACCATCTGGAATGGCTGCCACCCTCATGTTTAACTGGTACAGCCAATCAAAATCTGAGGTCTCTTTTCAGATGGAAATGTTTTTAGTTAATTGAATTTCTTATTTTAACAGAACAGATTCTTGTAGTCCTCGTGATTGCAGTGAACCTTCTGTGATATTTCTCCTGGTAAAAGAGCTAAGTAATTTCAAAATGCTTTATCTGATTATCAAACTAATCATCTACGGTAAGAAATGTACAGTTGTTTGTTGTCATCAGCAGTTACAAAGAGTCTTGTATGTATAAGAGAGACATAGGTGGTTTTAAATACAAAAGAGTATCATAAGAGTGCAAGTAGGTTTTTTTTTGTTTTAAGAAAAATAGTTCTAATAGGAGACAAGGATATGCCTCATGGGAGTGCTGGAAGAGATATTTAAAAAAGGTGTGAGAGATGGCAATTCCTGGAATTGGCAAAAAAAAGTAAAACTTAGATAAGCATTGAGAGCAGCTGGAAAAGATGTGAAGGGGAAATAATAAGGCATATAATAAACTGAGACTGTGACTTTAATAAATTGAGAAATAATTCTGGAGATATTACTGGAGGATCTATGATGCAGCTTTGTGATGGTTAGACATTTTGTGTTTAATTCCACGTCAGCAAGGGGTAATTAAAGGTTTTGAATAGGTGAGCCACAGAATTAAATTTAAGAAGGTTAATGTTAGGAATTAGATAGCAGGGATTTAAAAGGTGGAAAACCTGGCTTCAGTATAACCAGTTTTAAAATTATTAAAATCATCTGATGTTAGATGAAAAAGAAGAATGTGATCTTTGTTCCCAAGTTGTGTTTGGAAATCCTTGAATGGTTTTGGTTAGAATCCAGCTAGAAAAGATCTTGTAAGCATTTTGGCTTCCAAATGTGTAGACATGAACTGTAACTGAGGAAAGATGTGCAACTGCTCTTGATGATAAATGACACTTGCTTGGAGACACTACTTAAAGACGTAAAACAACTGCTCCTCTCTGTGATGTTTTGTGTACTTGAGTAAACAGCCCCAAGTCTATATGGGTCTTGAGAAAGAAGTATTTATTAAATATTTGAGAGGGTTCACTGCTGTGAAAAATGATTATGACTACCAAAGCAAGCAGTGGATAGGGTCTCATAAATACAATATTTAGTGTATTTAATATTAAGTGCTGAAAGCGTTTTCATTTTGTCCCTAATGCATTGAAAGTGTTTTTAACTGCCACATTTGATGGGTCCCATGACTGGACCTCTAGTATGACCCCACACGCCTGTCATTCTGTTCATTTTCAGCCAGTGCTTCTGCACTTGTAATAATGAACTAAAAGGCCAGCAGAGCAATCTAAGATTCGGATAAATGAGAAAGGAATATGTGGTTTTAAAACTGAGAGTTCAATCAACTTTTGATAGAACTTTAGAAACTAGTATGACAACGTACTTTGGGGTGTAATCACACAAAACTACTCACGTGGCGTGCTTGTTATTCTAATGCCGTCCTTGGAAACTTTCTTTTGTAAGTCATGAAAAATCTATTTTCAGACCTATCTTCACGTTAATAAAATGAAATTCCACGCGTGCCTTACTTTCCCTATCATCATCTACGTTATTAGAGAGTGGGTGTCATCATCCAGTAGGATTTATTAAAAGCTTACGTGCACTAAGTGCTTTCATTTTAAACTCAAGTGAGAGTTATTTTACGTATTTTATATGAATACTTTGGCACTATGTCCATTATTGAATTTTATGGCAGTTTTCGGAGTCTGATGTCTTCCCTCACATATTTTCTTATCCCTGCATGTACATGGTAGCAGAGTAGTGTAACTTCTTCCAGTAAAGATTGGCTGCTGCTCCCAATAACATTTTTTCCTATTTTAGAAATCATTTGAAGGGGATTTCCTGCTAATGGTATTGTAGAATATAATGATATGACTCCTTTGTTTGATTGTCAAAGTGAGACCCATGAACTACACTTTGAGTGACCCTAGCCTTATCTGCAAGCTTTTTAAGAAGGCAGGGTTCCTGGTCCTGCCCCAGAGCCATTGAATTGGAAGCTGCATGGTAACTGGGACTCGTGCTCCATAAAGATTGAGAGTACCATTCTTTATGTTGTGAGCACTTAGTTTTCCATTGTATGCTAGTTAAAATAAAATTGTGTAGTCAAGTTTGCTAACAAAAGGCCCATTGGGGACTTTTCACTTCTGTGTGAATATAAAATATAACTTTATCAATGTGGACTAAAACATTTTTATCCATGAGCTTACTGAATTGCTAAGGTGAAAGTTTTTATACCAATTAATTATTCCTTAAGTGACAATCCCTGAGTATATGTCTAGCACTTTCTCCCCTTAATATCCACTGATGCTTTCACCTGTGCAAGGTAATTTTTTAAATAGTGTCATCAGTTAAGGAAGTACAGTCCTAATTCATCAGAAATGAGTGGAGACAGCATGTGACCACAGGATGTACAGTGAGAAAAAATGTTTTATAGTCTTAACTCCAGGTTGTATTACATATGTGCCTTTAGGAAGATCAGTTGAGCCCTTCAGAATTTTAGTCTTGTTTTTTATCGCATTTAAGATGTGGGATGGGTTTTCAATAGATTGTATCTAAGATTTTCAGTTATAAACTTTAAAGTGTTATATTCACATTGAGAGTTTCTACATATGTTTAATTATAAGTACAGACTGAAATCTTTATATTAATAGTATTTCACTGATATAAAAACATGGAAGGTTTCAAGGTATGAATTATGAATATTGAATCTAGACATTCTTAGCCATAAATCCAGTCCCTGTTTTTTGGCTGTTGTTTTTGTTTCTGGTTTTGATTTTTTTTTTTTTATACCAGGAATCAAACTGAGGGCCTAGGCAGGTGCTGCACTGCTGAACCATATTCCTGCCATTTATAAGAAACCGATTGGCACAATGAAACTTACTTGAATTTATTTAAAATCTCCACAGGGGTGTTAGGGAATTAACTCAGATGGTACCTGTAACATATATACAATATAGTAGCTTATAAAATAGTTAATACATTATTGGATATTATAATTACTTTTCAATTTCTATAACAAATAACAAAACAGTAAAGATATAATTATTCACATTACTTTGGAGGATATTCAACCTGGACTTAAATACTTATTGTTCCTAGCATTTTTATCTATGAAACATAAAGTCAATAAAATGTTTTCACAATCATAAGGAGTATCAAAAAGTGATCAAATACGTCCCTTGTTACAATATTTTTTAAACAGTGTATTCCTCTGACACATTTTTAGAAATCTGTAGAATTTGGTTCCTGGTTCTATGTTATTTGATATTATTAGTTAACTTCTTGTGGATACTAAGAAAATAAATATATAGATCTGTGGTTGTAAATACCGACTTCTCACTATAATCACCTGTGATAGTTTTAAAAAACGCAGGCACAGACCTCAGTTGCAGCTCCATGATGAATTCATCTGGGGTGCTTCTCAGACACCAGGTTTTTTAAAATCTCTGTGTAATTTTAATATGCAACTAGGGTTGAGAATCTCTGGTGCAGATCTGCTCTTGAATTCATTGTTGGCAAATGTTATAAATGAACAGAATATATTGACAGATTTCTTAACCAGATGAAATTCAAATCCTGTCAACAACTTATTTGTGAGTTCACTTATTATGCATAAACATGCTCAACCATAAAATCTAAGGAAATACTTAGTAAAAACCTGAAAGTCATATTTGAAGTAAAAAATGCCAAACAACAGCAGAAAGTCATCTAAGGATAATTATTAACATCAAACACATCGTTTTCAGAAATAATTTGTTGTATAATTTTCCTTTTGGTTCATGTGGGTGTCAGAGGCCTTTATTTTATACCAAAATTTTCTGTCATTCTCAATCTTACACATGTTCAAGATAAAATGGTTATATTAGTATATTTTGCCACTACGGAGTTTGATTTTAGTTATTTTTTTTAAAATAGGAAGTGATTTCCATGGTTGAATGCCATTTGTTATCCGGAGTTTTTCTTTAGTCATTATCATGTGTTATAGTGTCCATAACTGTACAAACTTCAATATTAAAAACTGAACAAGATTTGTTTGTTTACAAATAAGCAAGCATGGAAAGTGTACCAAAATTTGATCAAAAGACAAAGTAGTGTGAGACGATTTGATAACGCTGCTGTGCATTATTATAAAAGAATCAAATCGCCTATACTGATTCATGATTCACATCAGGTTTCTAAAAGAATAATGGGTAGAAAATGTCATAAAGATGTTTCACTTTATTATAGAACACATTTCCTCCCTAAAACACTTGACTTTTCTTCATTTTTTTTATTTTTAAGGTAATATTTTATTATAGGGTTTTCCTAAAATATAGATATTAGCCATGTTTGAAATTTTCTCACTCTTGAAATTTAGATTGATTAGACTAAAACTGGTAAAGTAAATGTTTCATAGAGAATCTTCAAATGTGATTACCATGCTCACCTCTCATCTTCTTTCTTATTCATATATGTGTTAGTGAGCAAGTGGACTTGTATGCAAGCTCTGGAATGATTTGTTATTGAACATAAATTTTATGAAATCCCAAACTAGCTTGTTCCAGTAATCAAACTAAAAGTTATTATACATTTAGCAGATAAGTTAAAAGCCATGCTAGTTACATAAAGGAGAATCTTCATAGTCCAAGATAACATGAGTATATATATATATATATATATATATATATATATATATAGAGAGAGAGAGAGAGAGAGAGAGAGAGAGACATACAAACATATGTATGTATGTGTATATAGAAATATTTGTTTTGGTAGATGTGGTGGCACATGTCTGTAATTCTAGCTACTTAGGAAGCTGTGGCAGGAGAATCCCAAGTTCAAAAGTAGCCTAGTCAAATCAGTGAGATTCTGCCTGAGATAAATAAATAAATAAGAAAAAAAGTAGGAAAGAAAATTAGAGTATGTGTATCTATACACACCACATGCAAATAATGAGCTACTTTGGAGATACTGGGGGTCTATCCAAGCTTACTGAAAATTTAAAAATTATTTTTAAAGTAAGAGCACATTTTCCATCTGATTAGGTAGAGATTTTATTAGAATTTTATTTCATTACTCATGGGTAAACTTTATTAACTGTGCATTTATGTTTCCCTGCCTGGAAAAGGAAGTAAAGGTAAGTGGGTCAAGTACATCGGAAACAATTGTGTTTCATATTTTTTTGTGTGTATACTATTATACACTGCTTCAGGAATGATAATAGACACTAGGGAGTGGACAAAATAAGTCAAACAATGGCTGTATTCCTGGCAAATACAGGATCATGAGATTCAGTTCTAATTTTATGTAGGCATTAATTATGGCCAATGATAAATGAATTATGAACCTGTAAATACCCAAATAGTTAAAAAGAATCAGGGATAAAATGTAGTTATTTGCCTTCAGATCTTACCATGCTACTTTGAATTTAGTAATTTCCTACTTAAATTTGTTTCAACTGCTGTGTCATAGTTACAGAAGTCCCAGTTCAATGTGTATGATGTATGTTTGCAATCTGCAGAGTTTTTGATGCCAAAATTAAATGTTGTTTTTATTTATGCTTTAAACACCTGGAAATATGCCCTAATCATAAAGTTGGAATATGCATTTCCTTTGGAATCATCTTCTAGTAAATGAAATTGTTTGATGAAAAACATTTAAAGCTTATACATTTTTAGTCAAGTCATTAATGAAAATTATTTATCTTTCCCATAATTCTTATTTTACTGAAATTTTAATCCTAGAATGTAGATTACTAGTCTTTAGATTTTAATTAGAGCCAAAAATGTTCATTTCATTTCACATCAGAATTCCCTTTTATAATGTCAGAATATTTTTATGGAAAGCAATTTAAAATGTTTAGGATAATCAAAGGAATATTTTCTTACATATATCTGATAAGTATTTATTAAATACTTCTTAGTTTCTCAGAAATAACTTTATCATAATTAATTATACCCATAAAAATACAACAGATAGTGTAAGTGGGAAGTATAATAGAAATTCCATTATATCCCCCAAGACACAAGTGTGCTGCTGTGGCCATCACTCAGGTATCCTGAAGGACCTGGGCAGTGCGTAATGGCAACAGAAAAGACAGAAAAGGTTTAGCTGTTCAAAAGGAAAAGTCTCATCTGCAGAAGCTATGATAGCCTCAAAATTCTTAAAGAATTTGATAAAAGAATTAGTCAAAGTGGGAAGATTTAATCTCGAAATATTCTAATTTATACTTTTACTTCATACCAACAATAACCAGATAAAACATAATAGAAACATAATCCCACCCAAAATAACAATACATGAGAGTACTTCTAAACAGGAAATGCACAGATCTAGGAACTGTTGTTGAAAACTAATAATCTCTAATAATGAGTCACTACCAAAAATGACAATTGTTCCTGAAATGTTGCTTTAAATGAGTACTTCTAAACTATATTGCATTTTCCTCCAATTTTAGTAGTAGTATATAAGACACGTAGTTCCTATAGGAAACTATTGCCACCATGATATTTACTATTAAAATACTTCTCCAGATGGAAAAATATCCCCGCCAGTTGAAAGTTAATGTGTTCCTTGCTGCTCATGCATTACCTGAAATGCAGCGTTCATGTGGATTTACACTCACTAGTTCTGTCCATGTTCCACTCATGCATTGAGATATTCGTGCAAATGGTTGGCATATGCTCCGAATACAGTGTATGAGGAGATCACATTGTGTATCTCTGTGTTTGTAGTGCTGCATACTGATGGTATCGATTCCTGATGTTACATATATGATAAATGTTTGTTTAATTTATATAATAGATAAAGAGTAATATTAACCAATTCAACATTTGGTCGAAATGATTAACTTCTAATTATAAAAGCAAAGCAGGACATGTATCTCCCCACGTTTGGAACATTCCTAATTTGTCCATTTCATTTAGGCCTACTCAAGGGTACCTCTGAGTGGTAGCAGTTTGTGGTCTGTGAACAAGTCTTAGCTGATAGTCATAGAAAATCTGGATGTTACTTTACAGTGCATATTATTTATTGTTTGTCCATCCAATAGATTGTTAGTCCTGCCAATTATGGCTCAGGTACATTATTGAAGCTTTAAATAATGTAGATAGGTATCCTGCTGGGTAACATGGAATTTCCTTGTATTCAGGATTGGGATGTAGCAGTATTTTTCTTATAATTTTATTATTGTTTTGTTGATTTGCTTAGGTGCAAATCTCCTTTGCTTTCCTTCAGAATAATATAGCGTAAATGACAGAATTAAAACTATTTGGTAGAATTTTTTTAAGAACACACTGCCGGAATTAAAAAAACAAACAAACAACTTTTCAGAGTGTCAGTTATTGGAGAGTAGACAGTTCTAAAAGTCTCTCTGTCTGTCTCTCTGTCTCATCTCTCTCTCTCTCTCTCTCTCTCTCTCTCTTACACACACACACACACACACACACACACACACCATATTTAGATGGCTGTTCTCAATGTAAAAAGTTCCAAATTGCCAGTCCAAGACAGATGTAAGAAAATCAAAATAAAAAATAAGTCAATGAAAAACAATCTGGCCAACATTTTGCATTACCTTTGTTGTCAATGTAAAAAGCTCCAATATTAAGCATATATATTTTTAAAAATCATCTTACATGTAATTTTATTATAAGTAAATTTTAAATATAGTTGAAGTATTTTCTTAAAACTAGAAAGACAATGTATAAAGTTTTAAAAGTAATTTAAAAATCTCACAATAAGTAGTGTTATTCTACAAACAAATTATCATAAAGAATAAGATCTATTAATATTTTATGATTAAAATTTATAAATATTAGTCTTTTTTTGATTTCCATTGAAGAACACTGGACTGTGCAATCCTCCTTTTCCTTGCCTTCAGAATCAGATAGTGCAAATGACAGCACTACCGTGGTAAAAACAACAGCAACAACAAAAACAAACCCAGCCTGCTCGTTATGAAATAGAAACTCAGAAGACACTCATCTTAGTAATAAATATACTTGTGTTCATGGTAGTATTATTTCTAAGTTAAATTTCAAACGGGCAAATAAAATCAGAAATTTATGGGTCTAATTTGAGTATATACTCATGTTTCATTTGCTATAAATTAATTATTCATATTATTATTTGATTTAAATTGAGTTATTTAGGAATTGAAGGATATAAAAATTCCACATTTTAAATCTTCTGGTTAATAAAGAAGAAGCTGAACAGGAGTGCAATGTGGTTTAATACAATAGTTACAAGTCTTGCTGACCTTATTCAAATTCCGTTTATATTCACGAGCACAAACTTCAATTTAATATTTTGCTATTAAATAATGCTTTTGAATTTTCTCATGTGAAAGCAATATTAACTGAGAAAAACTTTTTAAGTGCTTGATATTTTTACTTTCCAAAATGTTAAATTCATTAACATTTTATATGTCATGAAACATCAATAAGCTTTTGATGGGCACTTAATTAAATTGAATCTTCCTAACCAATAATATAAATTATTTTAGATGTCTTAATTTAAATTAAATCTCTTCCAAATTGGAATATATATTTTTTGGATTTAATCTCCAATAGCCCAAAGGAATAAAAAAATTAGGAGATTTTAGTGTGATAATCAGCAAGTAGCAGATTTTAGGAATACAAAGTTAATGTCGTGTATTAAATGTCAGGTACAGGCACATATGAGATGAAATAAGTCTTACTGACTGTTACATTTGTATATTTTGAAAAATCCAAGTATTTGGATCAGAAGAAGATAAAGTTATACATTTGAATCACAAGTTAGAATGAAAGAACTAATAAAGGTGCAAACTTGCAGTGGTCTCTCATTTTAGTTGCCTGTAAAATGAAATTAATGAGTTGCCTTCAGGATAAAAGGAATTGTATTTGAAGTGTACTATTTTATTAATATTTTGAAATGGAGTAAAGATTTTTTTTAACTAGTCAGTTATCTGAAAATGAGAACAGGAGTTCCACCTTGACAAGCAGAGTATCTTAAAATAAATACTGGAGGTATATTAAAACTCATTAGAAAATGCATGGAAAAATTTCCTGTTTCACTTGACAGCTCACTCGAACGCATTAGCAGCTTCCTCCTGAGTGTTGGAATTAATTCTGCCACAAATATATTTAGCATGTTTCAGGTCCCCTCCCCAGTAGGTTTCCACACTTCGTTCTTCAACATATTGCTGCTTTTCTACATCTCGTGCTGTGCAGAGAAATGACAAGATATCGAAGGGAGAGCGATTACTTTGGATAGCAGACATAATGTGTTCGATTGTTTTTGGTACAGTTGCTTCTTTTCCCCAAGGAATTTTTTGAGTTTCTTGCCTTTGTGAAACTTGCTCTAAGAAGCAAATTTGTATCAACTGTTAAGCATTCTGTTTCCAGTGTGAAATGCAGTTGGATTAATACTGCTACTGTCACTCACTCTCTAAAGAGCACTTTATTTCATACCAATAAGAAGTAAGATTTTAAAATATTCTTTAAAAAAACATATGGGAAGAGAACATAGTTTAAAAATGAGTGATTACATTGCTATCACATAGACTTCCTTTTCTTTTTTTTTTTACCAAGAATAATCATATGATACACTTGTGATTATCCATGGTTTTATTGAAAAGATATTTTTACTTAAGTTTAGTGAATAAAAATGAAATCTTATATATACAAAGCAATAAAATTCATTTTCAGGTATTTCAAACTGGACTGTACTTTGTATTTGCCAAATAACACTATACATTTTCATAGATTGGTGATCATACTCACTATTTTTCTTAATCTAGCCTCCTTTTGGTTTCATTTTGTCTATAAAGAAAAAGAGCAATGGTTTAGAGAAGGGTGATTGTTCTTTGAGAACAGCTTTCTAACTGAAAAATTTAAGAAACAAATTTTGGACAGTGTGAGACATAGTAATGGATGATGTACATCTTTTTGGTTTTTGCTCAGATTGGTGAGATCACACTGATTTGGTTACACTCTTCTCTGACAGATGACTGAATGGCAGACAGTGGTTGCTTTCCTGGCGAGGTGAAATACAAGCTGCACTGATTAATTAACAATGTCTTTTAAGAATTTAAAAGTGAAGATGCATGGTTTTACTCACCAATGTGTTCCATGTGTTACACATTATTAACTGAGTTTTTAAAAAGGGTACTATCCTTTCACAGAATCTACAATACAACAGAGACTTGGAAAGTTACCCTACTCACCACAGGCAGTTTTTAAATAAAGTTGCAACACTCAAGCATAGGCTGTAAAATTCCTTTATAAAGACAATACTAATTTTTGCATTACTTAATGAGTTAATAAACTTTTATTTATCATAAAAGTACATAGGACAATTATGCTTTTAATTTGAAGTAACTGATTTTTTTCTTAGAATATTTTAAAATTTCTTTCATATTGCTCTACTAAATAAATCAAGGACACTCCATATTAAATTTCCTTAAAATGTGACAAGTTTAGTGTATTATGTGTTATTCTGCTTCATTTTAAAATCCATTAGGTTGATAATTCATTTTCAATTTTAAGATAACTATCTCTGGATAATCAAATTTTAAGTATTAACTCACCGTTTCTCTCTTTTTAAATCATTTTTCTTCCTATTCCCCAGATTTATCATTTATAAAATAAATAGATTAAATAAAATACCTTAAATGCACCTTCATGCTCCAAACGCTCCTTGATCTAGAACTGAGATTGTAAATTGTATCGAGTACATAATTAACATTTATTCTTTTTGCTTGATCAAAGCATGATTTGAAAGTATGTGAAGATTTATGTATAAGTCCTTAACAATCCCTTCAAAATGCAAATGTACTCAATACTGAATGAATGGAAAGCTGTTCTGTCACACATCCTTGTGTTCATTCATGAGCAGGAAAGCTAAGCCACAGAAGGTGTGCAATTCATTTTGGCCATTTTCACAGGGGAATTACTTGCTTAGCAGTCAACTTCATCTATTTGTGCTACAGAATGTCATATGAAACTTGATCCATGGTTGGTACATATAAAACTATTACCGTTTACCTTTCACAAGAACATTCAATTTCCAAAGCTATGAAAACAACTGATTAAATACTTGCTCTGGAGCCATGGAGTATTCTAGATCTCATCCTTTTCTCACTTCTCCTGGCCAATTCTCACTGACTCTTTAAAGACCAGTTAATCTGAATCTACTTTATGACATGATGTGTGAAGACAAAAATTTCAAAGTCTTTTATGTTCCCCTAGCATTTTATTTTATCAAAAATTTTGTTCCATAACATTAATTCACATGTTTGTTTAAAATAAGTTTAGTTAACCTTTGTAGAAAATATCGGTAAAGACCAGCGAGATTTGCTCTGATCTGACTTGACTCAAGGTTTCAAAATAATCGAAGTGACTGTTAGTACACTGGGGTTATTTTGCTAACTCAGATTTGTGATCACTTGAATCATAATTACATTTAATTACCTATTCTTAATAGTTTCTGCCCATCCACTTCATTAACAGTGCTAGGTAAGCGACCAGTGCATTGATACTAAATAATTTAAAAAAAAAAAAAAAGGCCAGGCAGGCGTGGTAGTACATGCTTGATATCCCAACTTCCCACCTCCTCAAGAAGCCTGAAGTAGAAGGGTTGCAAGTTTCAGTCCACCCTGAGCAACATCGCAAGAACAGTCTCAAAACAATTAAAAGGATTGGGGCAGTTTCATAGTAGAGCACTTGCCTTGCATGAGAGGTCCTAGGTTCAATAACCAGTACTGAAAAGTAAAAGAAGAAAAAACAAAAAGATCAAAGAAATTTTTTCCCTTCCTTTCTTCCTCCATTCCTTCCATCGTTCTTCCTTCCTTTTCAGAGGATTGAACCTAGGGCATTTCCAGCCCCTTATAAATGATTTATTTTGAGAGAGAGTTCTGCAAATTTTCTAAGTTCCAGGTTGAACTCAAGTGTGTAATCCTCCTACTTCAGCGTCCCAGACTAGTGCTTTACAATCACACCCTGCCAGGCCTGGCTAATTTTCACCTTTCTACTGCTTGATTTCAACTGAACTGAGTATCTCCTTGATCTGTCATTTAATTTTAAATTTCCTACATTCGTTTTCCTTACGTTGAAATGTTGAATGATTTTCTCTACCATAAATGTAAAAATCTTTATATCACTTGCCTCTTAGATGACAGCCCTATAATTTACATGTTATTATCACTAGATTATTTTGCACTAGATTATTTGGCTGTTAATGAGCTAGGCCTTACAATGCCTTCTGAAAATTAAGCCCAGATATAGTCTATTGTTTCAGCCCAGTTGTACATTCCAATCCAGTTAAACCAAATTAGGTATGTTTTTATTGAATTTTAAAACTATTTACTAAACTATTTTAAAACTAATTACTGCTTTGAAGGTAAATCACCTATACAAGTATTATGTAAACTTGCTTAATCTAATTTTATCTTGAGGTACATTTTGATTCCAGTAAGACATTCCATACTTCTTCTGTGTATATCATATTTACTCTCATTTATTTGAGATTTTTCAGTGGTATAGAGAAATATCTTTTTCATTTGCATAGTGCTATATTATTATTACTTTGATATTTAAGACAATACCATATGTTATGTGCTTGATCTAGGCCAGTATCTAAATACACTTTACAAAACTTTGGCATAAAATGTTCTATTTGTTTTTAATGAATACAGTGGCTAACACATGCTGTTAAATTTTGTACTCTGCATTTATAGCTGAATTTTTACAATATTCAATATTTTTGAAAGTGTTAGCACTTTCAGAAAAGTGCAACAAATATTAGTGATGCCAGTTAAATTTGTTTAGAAGCATTATACAACTAATTAAATGTGTGAGTGTGTGTCTTGTATTTGTTGGATGTTCTGGGAGAGATGCATTCTAAAACCATGAATACTTTTCAAAGGAGAAAAATTATTGGTGTTTGCATATAATGTGAAGTATTAGCTTCTTAATGTTTTTTAATCTAGTCTTATAGTAAAATATTTAATGAGAACCTTTATTTCATTTATGCTGGGAATTTTATAGAGTATATTCATACATTTCTGCTTTTATGAACAAACATGTAAAGAGAGGGTGTCCCTTAACAGTTCCTCCCCCCACAGAAATGGGAACAAAGTGGCATTTAGCAGCACTGCAGGTCACTTTAATTTATTTTAGCTATTGTCACCTCTACAGCAGCATCGTTAGTGCACAATCACTAGAGAGTCTTCCTTCTTTTGTTTTCCTCTGCAAACTTGTCAATAGATCTCCATTTTCATTTGCCATCTCCTTCAGGTATTTGTACCAATTAATTATTTTCCATCCAGGGAAACCAGTTCTTGCATTGTGGGCAGAATTAGTCTAAGCTGCCTTTTATGTTTGAAATACTTATTTACACGGCTCTTTTCTCTAAAAATTCAATTGCTATAATAATTTTCAACAAAGTTAGAAGTAAATAAAATAATGGGACAGTCATAGCTGGGCACCATTTATTTAATTATTTTACTACTAAGTTACCTCTTAATAATTGTGAACTATGCATTTTGCATATTTTTTTCTTTTCATTTTTCTTAAGATTAAGGAGAGTTGATTCAGATCAGTAGATTCAAAAGAAAAAAAAGTAACTCATCGTCAAATAAACGAAATATTTTCTGTTTTTCCCCGAATACTATTTTGTTAAAACGGATATTAAAGAATTGTTTTCCTGACTTAATATCACACAGGTTTTCAGTTATATATCTTCGCTTCAGCTGTCTAATGGAGAAATTATAGCAGAGTATGTATTTACATATTAACTAACTCTCTAAACAAAAGTTGGTAGAGTCTATCAATCTGTCTATCATAACATGTGCTCATCTCACATCTGTCTATCATTTCCCCAACCAGGGCTCAGGAAATGCACACCGTTAAAGCTGAAAGAATTGGGAGAAGACAGCAAAAAGGCAATATTCTGGACTCATAAACCTGAGACCTCATGAGGTGTCAAATCACTCCATATTCTGTGTGGTCTCCAAATATGAAGTTAGACCTGTATGTGAAAATTCTAAGTAGAAAAGACAAAAATAGAACACTCAGAAAATAATGAATCATTACATTAGCATAGTCAGGTAACACACTGAAGTTAATGTTCACCAACAGTTCATCAGTCATTAAATATTCCCTTAGTCATAATTATAATCTGGCACACAACTCTTGCAACAACGGAGGCTCAGGAAATGTTTGCACAAGTGCTCAGAGTAAAGTGACCTTCCCAAATTATTTAAAATGTTTGAGAATACCTATAAAGCACCAGTTACATGCTTCAAGTTGTTTGCTTTTTTTTTTTTTTTGTCTGGGGAAGATTTTTATTTTTGCTGGTAGCATTTGATGAAAGGTCTTTTCATATAGACACATTAACTTGTATACCACATCATTTTCTGAAGATTGCTCTATAGTAATGAATTAGTCACTTTCATGTAAACTGGACTCAAGCCAGTGATTTGGAGTAATAGAATCTTTGCCTCATCAATCTCATGAACCATTTAGTCCTCATTTCAAGAGCAGTTTTAAGTCTATTTCTAACTGTGTATTCTATTTTTATATTATGCCAATCAAATACACTCTCAAAGGAAAGCTGAGTGAATGGTTCAATTATGGCCGATGATGCCTTTCCCTGTATTTCAGAACCAGTGCTTCTAAATTACTGTGGGCAAAACTTGGATATTCCCTGTGGGGCAGAATAATGGAAAAGAAAAAAAAAGAAATTTGATACTGTACATTTTGAATTCAGTATTTTAGTTTTAATCTTTATTCCCTTGACTATACTTACAGAGTTGTATTGTTCAGCTGTGACTTTCCTACACTTGCAGAACATTGAATTTGTTATATTTGTCCATTTAAAAAGATTGTATATACCAAAATTTTAACATTTTTGCCAGGAAGCGCCCAGAAATTTTGTAGAATATATATGTGTAGTGATAGAAAAAAAAAATTAAATGAGGCTATTCAACTGGAATTATTTGTACAGGAGGCAAGACGCCCTTTTAGATGTAAGTTAAAGATGAGGTGTTTTCTTTGTAGACTATTTAAAGCTCTGAAGTAAGGATCAAAGTTTTCCTTTGGTGAAGATTTTATTTTTTGTTTCTTTTGAGACACCTTCCGAATATGTAGTTCAGTCCTAAAACTTTTGGCCTTCCTCCTGCCTGTGGCTCCTGAATGCTGGGATAACAGGTGTGTACCACCATGCCTGGCTGTGGTGATAATTTCTAAAAGAGTTGGATCCAAATCAATTGAATTTTAATATGTACTTTTGATTATCATTGCTATTTGCAATTTTTCCTGTATCTGTATATGGAAGCTACTGCATATCAAAGAAAAAGCCATCAATAATACTTTTCAGGAATTACCACTCTGTAAAAGTGTGGGACTAAAACTATTTATGCATTGAATTCCCATAGGGAATTTTTTCAGTGATCAAATTGTTTTCTTTTTGTTTCTTTATTACTGTTAGTGTGGCAGAATAAGCGATTGCCCTAAGCATGCTATTTTTGCTCTAATCTGGCCTACATGTTGATATTTCTTGCAAGACTTCATTTTTCTTGGACAAATTTAATGATTGGATACTTCTTTTAATATTCTTGAATAATCACATCATTGTTTTGTTTACCACTTAAATTATTTTCAATAAGCAACTTTTTAAATAAGCAACTTTTTCCTCTAAAACTATTGCTGCTTTGAAACTGACATTTTGCTGTAATTTTTGATTATACACCTTATCTGATTTTATCTACTGGCATTCTTTTTCCCTCCTCCCAACGAAGCAATGGCTATAATAAAAAATGGCCGTATTACAAATTATGTGAGCTAAAATCATTGATTTTCAACATAGTCTTAAATGATTGAATGTGGAATGTGAACAGACTGGAAAAAATCAGATTGAAATTATTTTTATTCACTTAAGAATTTAAGTTTAAATTATTTTATGTAAATATAAAATTTTATTCCTCAAAGTTGCTCAAACCATTTATTTATATTATTGAATAGTAAAATCAATTCATTTTGTTATTTTTTAAAGATTTTTAAGGAAAGCCGGGGATTTAGCTCAGTGGCATAAGCACCTGCCTGGCAAGCGTGAGGTCATGAGTTCGATCCCCAGTACAAAAAAAAAAAAAAAAAAAGATTTTAAGGAAAGCATAAATTTTAGGTTACTATTATAATGAATTCAAATAAAATTTATTTCTATATTAGTAAAAATACTATAGTCTGAATTATAAAACAAATGAAGTAAAATTAAATGAAAAGAATGATACATACTAGTGCCTATAGTTGATACTAATAATTACTAACAAACACCTATACTTAGAAAGAAAATATAATTTAACTCCTTAAGTTTTTAAAAACTATCATGTTATAGTTGAATTTTAAAACAGGTTAAAACTCTCTTTGGGTAACCTGAACTGGACAAATGTGTCTGATTTATTATTGCATTCTTACCCTTCATGTAATACTTTCCTGGAGTTCCCTTTTATGAGTGTTCAGGGGGAAAAAAGTTTTTTTTTTTTATTTCCTCTGAAATTTGTGATAGCCTCAGAGACAAGCAATGAATGGGATGTGCATAATCCTCAGTTTAAAAATCTGGCCTTCCATATGCTACTTAAGAGTTCTGTGTTTCATTGCTGTATGTAAAATGGACTCACAAAGTTTCTATTTTCAAATATTTTCAAGGTGCTTAAAAATGTCATGTACAGCAATTACTAGAGAGGAAATTTTCTATAGGCAACATTAAATGAGTAACAAAGCATTACTTTTTAAAGCTTTTGCTTATGATGACTTTTTTTATATGTTGACATGATTTTTTTTTTAATGAAGAATTTATGGTCGGATAAGAGGAGATCACGGCAAAAAGCAGAGCAGAACGAGCTGGAAGGAGGCCGGAAGGAAGGGAGCAAGGAAGAAAGACAGGGAGAGAAAGAGGGAGGAAGAAAGGGGAGAAGGGAGGGAAGGGAAGAGGAAGGAAAAAAGGAAGGAAAAGTGAGCGACTAGGAGGAAAGTCGGGAAACAGATGTGTCTCACTACAAATCCTTTCGGGTGGGTAGGCCATTATTAAAAGTCACAAACGCAGTTTGCCAATGATAAAGACACGGCACAATCTTAGTAAGTTACTAGTACTGCTCTGCATTGTCAGATTGAAACACTTTTACAGTCTACAATCATTTATTATGTGCGACCTCCAGGATCCATCATAATATTTTCCACAGATTATTTTGCAGATAGGCTTGAGTTTCTTTCATCGCAGTTCATGTGAATTATTTTTACATTGTATTTCAAGATCTTTAAATGATGACGGTATTTTAAAAATGAAGAGTGTTGATTAGCAAAATAATTTTAAAACAAAAAATTGGGTCTAAATTATCATAAGCTTAACTACAAATAAAAGCAAGACTACAATTTGATTTTATTAGGTATTGTATTTTTATTTTTATTTTATTAGGTATTTTTGAAAGCTGCTAATACATAATCACTTTTGTTAGCAAAGACAAGTTCAGTTAAAAACCTGCCCTGTCAATGATATTTTCTATTTGTTTTAATTGCAGCAGTCAAATGATACAGGATTATATTTTCTCTTACATAATAATATCATTATGTGAATGTATAAATAAAATAATATACTAGGATAGCAATAAAGTTATATTTCACATCATTAGTGTCCAACCAAAATCATACTTTACTAACACATTAAAGAGCGAAACTCTTTAGTTTTTGATGATTATCTTCAAACAATTGTAAATAATAATCATAAAAAATAAAATATACTTTTCTAATGAAGAAATGATATTAAATGCAAAATTATACCACTGTTACAAAGATTTTTTCCCTGACAGCTGAACGATTTATAATACCAAACTGATATATCTTTGAAAGATTAATCTATTCTGTGTCTTTTAGTTATCTAATAGCTTCCACTTATTAAATATTCCCTGATGAGAAATTAGTGCTTTTATCATCCCATCTCTTATTTTAAAAACCTTACCTCACAGGTGTTAGGAGATCTAAGAGAAGAATAAGCCAAGTGAATGGCTGTTCAATTAGTGTGTAAAACCTTTTTAAGTGCGATTTCCAAAAGTCAGACTATGTATTTGATAGAACATAGAGGGGGTCATGTACCAATGAATTACTCATAATGATTTAATTCATTCACTTTAGAGATTTCATTTTTAACTCTTCTATTGATGTACAACTGATTTATACATTTGACTACCATTAACACTAATAGAAGCTTCGGGGATAAAACTGAAATATGCTTAGAAGAAACAGTCTCTTTTGCAATCTGTTAACTATCTACTTCTTTTCTTTTCTATACCTATGTAAAAATTTTAGTTTTGGTAAAAAATTTTAAATTCCATGATAAAGACATTTTAATTATTAGTAGAAGTACTTCAGAAGATGTACTTTATCATTAAAATCCTAGAGCGATTTTTTTTTTTTTTTTTTGTACAGGGATTGAACTCACGACCGTACACTTGCAAGGCAGGCACTATGCTGCTGAGCTAAATCCCCTAGAATGATTTTCATACATTTTATACAAAAAACAGAGAAGTGTTTTTTGTGTTTCCCAGATGTGATTATTGGTGTTAATTTTCATGTTTTATTTAATGATTGCAGGGTTTTTAAACTTTGCATTTGATAAGTCCTCTATTGTGTAAATAATATTAAGGTTAAAAACGTTCCTTTCCATTTTTTATAAACATTTGAAAAAAAAGTTTTCCATTTTTAGAGTATATTTTGATCCTGTAACGTTTTGATTCTGAAGGGACTCTAGTGTAGACAACATTTCAAATGGTGGTGGCAATTTTTCAAATTTTCCTGGAATATTGATTGCAAAGTCTGAACATTTATTTAAAATCCATAACACTGAAAAATTAAACAAATAAATGAGAAACGATAGGCATAACCAGTATTTAAGACAATGAATGAGGAACTTAGGTTATAACTCCTTTATTGAGAGATATGGGTGTTAAACCTAAAAATAAGTATAATTTAAGGGACTATAAAATGTAATTTGTATGGATAGAAGATTAGCAAGCCTAGAAATAATATAATTAATGAAATACACAAATTCCTACAGTATTTCAGATACAGGATAGATTATTCGAACAGAAAAGAAAAAAATAAATTTCGTTGAAGAGATGTAGGACATTTTAACACTTGCATCTGTGTTACCTTTATTGAATAGTCACACTTTTTGTTCTTGTTTTATTATCTTCTTTACTTTGTACTAAATATAAGAATATATACAATTTTAGAAGTGAAAAATGGAGCAAATTTCTCTTTGCTTCTCGCTTATAAATCCATTTATTATTGTCACAACTGTTTTTCTGTCCATCCATTCTTCTATCTACCCATTCTATTTTTTTTTTTCATTTTCCAAAATCTCATTGTATATGAGGCTTTTAAACAGATTTTGATATCCACGGGAGTTCCTTGAACTAATCTCATAAGGATTGAGTATTTACATTTAACTCAATTTTGAAAAAATTCATAGAGAAAAAAAGTTTTGGTCAGTTGCTGTGATGCAGTTTTGTTGATTTGAAAAATAAAACTTATCTGAAAGTTAATAGTAACAGTATTTAGTGAAAATTAATAAGCGAAATTCCATTTGAAATCTACTTTTGTAAAGCTCTAATAAGCTATTTAACACCATATGCTCTTTTTCTCACTATTGTAAGAATTAAAATCATGGCTCCATATTTGGTGCATAACAACCCCCAAGAAAATTAAACTACTTTACAAATTTTTGCTCCATTGATGTTTTAAATATTTAATTATTGATGCAGATTTATATACATTAAAATGCATATGGGATATGTTTAGAAATATGGCTCAAAATAACATTGTCAGTGAGCTTAGTGACAGAAAGTCATCTAGCAAGGGAAAAATGCCCAGTAGCTATCCTCTAAACACTTTTTACCTCTTCACCCAACTGTCTTTCTTTAAGTGATCCTATTTTTAAAAGTTGTCTTTCAGGAAAGGAAAGAACAGAAAATCCATATTTAGTAGCCAACCAATAACACTTCCTTAGAAAACAAATCATATTGAACTAAATGACATTAATACAAACACACTGCTCCTGCTACAGCAATAAGGTTGTGATTGTGATTTCAAATTATCCACTAGCTTTTCAGAGTTAAAAATACAACAAATATTTCCAATTTAACATTAACATAGTATTGAGTAAATTAAATTTGTATACAGCTGTATTTAAAGCCAAGGTAGGGATACTTTTAAGCCATTGTATCATCAATGTAAAACTTTGGTGAATCACTGAAACAAAAAGCATTTATATGCAGATACCTGATCTGTGAAAAGCCCAGAAGCTGTCTTCCAATTTCATTCACAAGAGCCTAATAAATAAATGTTCCCTGAAATGCTCTATTATTTCTTTTGTTCTTAAAACAAACCTATTGCAATCTATTAGAGGAGGGCATGACCAAGTCACCCCTTGGGCATGTTGAAGTATACACAAGTCCTCACCTATTGCTATTTTTACTTACATTTTTACTTCTGTCAAAAAGATTTCTCTCATTTTTGTTGTTGGCATAAAGCTTAAAAAAAAAAAAACTTACCTAGTCTGCACTTCTACAGTGTCTAACATAACACAGAAATGTTAACAGTGTATTTTGGAATTATCATCTTAGTAACCATTTATATTTAAGAAGGGTATTTTAAGTGGTCTGATCTTACCAGAGTAGAGTTCCTAATGATTATATTACTGATACTGTGAAAATATAATGATTGAAAATAGGTTTAGTTTAAATTGGATTTTAGGTGTAATTTAATTTTTATTATCCAAAATAATATATTCTGAGTGATAATTAATCTTTTCTAAATATAGCTATCTCATAAAATAGAAATTTATATTAAAACATCTATGATTTAGTACTTTAATGAAATAAAACAACTGTAATAAACAAATTACACAATTTTATGTGCAGTAGACATTCACATAATAAGGCTAAGGCATTTTGTGGTTTGCTTTTTCTGGATAGAGATAAATCTTATATGTGAATAAATGTCTACACATGACATTTTGAAATTTACATGGTCATATAGCTAAACACTATTGATCATGAACAATTTTTTTGTTTCCTTAATTCTAGAATAACTACTCAAAAATTATAGACTTGTATTTTTATTTTGAGGATTATTAGCTTGGGCTATTTTATATATGTTCATTGTTAAAGGTAAGTAATGGAAATGGTAATGAAAATTAGAGGAATGTTGTATTAATTGCAAAAAAATCAAAAGATACTGTGACCCCAATACAACAGTTATTGCAACAGTATAAAATTTTAATTTTTTTTTTTTTTTTGTACCAGGAATCAAACACACAACCTCACACTTACCAGGCAGGCACTTGTGCCACAGAGCTAAACCTCTGACCCTAAAATTTTAAATTCATTAGCTCTGTTTCTGTCCATTTTTTGTTTTAATATCAAATAATGTAATAGAAATAGCTTGCAGAATACAGTCTACCATTTTTAATTAAAATATCTGAATTTTACTTATATTCTCTGTTCAAAACTTATTTTTCTAAGTAATAAACTTTTAGCAAAATATAAATCATGAACTCAAAATAATAATCCTTATGATAATAGAAGCTGTGAACCTGAGAAAAAAGAACTTGGAAGAACATACGAACTATTTTTCACTCTTTAAAACTTTGTGGAAACCAGAAAAAAGAAAATATAAAATTTGAGGTAATTGCATCAATAGAAGAAATAAGAAAGAATAATTTTAATATCTAAGCAAATATCTTAGTGCTTTTTTGCTGTATTCGTGGATGGTTTTTAAATGCAAGAAAATAAAAGTTTGATCCCCAGTACAAAATTTTTTTTAATTAAATAAATAAATAAAATACCAAAATCATGTACCTTAATCTGTTCCAAAGTTGGCCAGACCATTTTAACAATCTTGTTAAAAGATAGGAAACTGTTTCTCTTTAGAAATTTTATTGCATGCCTCTTAACTCATATTTTATGTGAGAATGTCACTGTAGAATCACTTTAGCAACCATGGGTTCATTTTTGGTCAAAATTCTAGCAAATACACATCTTTTCTGTTTAGCTGATTTGTCAGAGTGATTTAGGTACTAAAAGAAAATTAGAATTGAAGAAAAGTGGGGTAATAACTTAGTCTAGGGTCTTCTAAATATATTCTATAAATTGTCATAGATATCAGAAAGAAAATTAGAGAGACTAATAGCATAAACTTCATAATTATTGTGAGCAATATTAAAATAATAATTTCAATATTACCTCTGGTTTCTTTCTCAATAAGTATCAATTTTTTTAAGTGAAAAAAAGAACAAACACCATGGTCCAGAATTTAAAAACAACATAATAGATTAACAGTGGTTGATATGTTGTGTAGTTATCCTCAAACTAATTGCTCAGACTATAAGCTATAGGCTTGAAAAAATGACCAAATAATGAAAAGACAAACTGTTCTTTTGATGAACTAAAAGAGATTAGTAGTATCATTATCTTATTTTTGAGATACTATAGAGTACCATCCAGAGTCTTAATGATGATGAAATATTATATGAAAAAAGATTTTATGTATATTTAGATATTACAGAAGTTTCAAATGAAATTCAGTTTGTTCACTTAAATTTGAGTAAACCTGTCTTTTCTTATGTTTCTTTTTCAGATTTTTCTTTAATATTAAAATAACAAAATTAGCCTGACAAGCATGAAGTCGCGAGTTTGATTCCCGGTAAAAAAATGTTTTTAATTAAATAAATAAAATACCAAAATCACATAGGTTACTGAAATTACCATAATAAAAATTTGTGTTTTTGAAACATTTTTAAATTTAGGTTTTGTATTATCCTTATAGGTAAAGTAAAAACAAAACCTCAGATGCATGTTATGTATATAAGAACAAGAAATAGGAATATTTTTAAACAGTGAAAAAAGATGAAAGTTTCTGAACCTGAATCTGAATCAAAATCTACACTTGTGAGATTTACATCACTATAATACTACTCATCCAAATACATGATAAAATATTTGCTTTTTTTATCAAAAATTACAGTCCAGCTTGCATTTGGTGTTGCAACCCTCATGAATAAGCCTGAGTTAGGAAGCTCTCATGTTTGAACCAGTCTAGGCAATTTAGTACAAGTCTATCTCAACACAATTTTTTTTTTAAAAAAGTGATACAGCTTAGTATGAAGACCCTAATTTTAATTCCTAGCACAGCCTTACTTCTCCCTCCCACCAATATTTATAATTAAATATTAAAATTTATAATCCAAGACTAGGGTTAATTCTCAGTATTAGAATACTTGGATGCTATTCCTGAAGTCCTAAGTTTGATCATCAGCAATGTAAATGAATGTATATGAAAATATTCATAAAGTTGTTTGGATTGCATTTTATTTTGGGATTACTTTTTATGTGGCCATTACCATTCTGTAAAGTTTGCTTCTGTTGCATCAGGTAATGTGATTTGCTGTCAGTAAAATGTGCCCAGGGGTAAACTTCAGAACTTTCCTGGGCCTAGGTTCTTTTCTTCAAAAAATTAGAATCATTTGCATGCATTTTGCTGTTCATAATGTGCGTATCACCTGGTACAGACATGGTATATGTAAAGCCCCTTGTTTATGACATTCTTTTGAATTTTTAAATTACTTGAAAATTCTTGATGACTTAAAAACAGTCATTGTTTATACCAGGTTTAAGATATACTAAATTTGGTCAAACTATTAAAAAAAAAGTATTTGCTGTTTTTCTCAATAACTATTTTCTAAAGTGGCAAACAGGAGTGCAAAGAGACTTCATTCAGGCTTAATTATCCTCAGGGAGCACAAAGCAAATGTCTGCACCTGGGCTTTTTCTAGTTGCACAGCCGCCTCAGTTGAATGGCTCCACTCCACTTCCTGTGACTGGGAGAGGCTGCACCCTTCTCTGTGATGAGAAAGCTGACATGTGGGATGATAACAGCAGAAGGAACATTTCCTACTATTTCAAAGAAAGGAGGGCATCAAGCACACAGCAGCAATAATTTGGTTTCCATATATACAAATAGTGTTTGTCAGCCTGATGTGGAACAGTGGGGAAAGATTCATGCAAACATCACACAAAATCATTCATAAACATCATTTTTCACCAAAATTCTGCTGAGATTTTATTGGGATATATAGAATTTCCTTATAGACTAGAGGAAGAAGAGAGAAATAAAAAAGTTGTATTCTTTAATCAACTATGCCTAGTTAGTGAAGGAAAAAGAAAATCAGATCACAACCAGAGTTTTGTATCTGTTGGCTGTTTATCTCATGTTTGTGTATACGTTGGAACTATGTTACTCTCTTGAGAATCAGAAACTGAGAAGGAGCTTCATGAAGTAGAAACAGGATAAATGGTGCTGTTCAATAGATTTCCGTGTGCTTAGCTTAGTGTCTTATTAAATACCACACTGTGGATTTCTGCAAGATGGATTAAACTGCTTGTATAGTTTCCAGAGGGGTTGTGTGATTCTTACTTGCACTGCTGTGCACAAGGTGTATTATTTGGCAATACATGGACATTAACATAGCTCCTTATGAGGGACAAAGTTATTTCATGGTTCTAAAGGCCATGTTCTTTCTCTAGAACCATGACTACAGATTAAAAAATTCCAAGCCCTTTGTTCTTCATAGTTAGTTTTTCTCTCAGTTAATGGCATAAATCACTAAATTTTTGTAAAATGCAACGTGATTTGAGACTCCTGTGACACAGAAGTAACTTGATAACTAGATGTCTGGGTGCTTGATTTCATCACAATGAAGAGGATGGAATCTTTCTGCATACATGCAGTGGGTAATTTTTTCAGTAGAAGCCTAAACAAGATTATATAAAATTACTAGTAATCTGAGAAACAATGTATGAAAGAAAGGCATAACTGATTGTAAAGAATTGTATAGCAATGTTGACAGTAAACAGAAAGCTTTCCCCAACCTGCCCTAAAACTCAGGCTAGCTATTCAGTGGAGTCCAACTATAGTGCAACTATAGTACAATTTTTTTTTCATTTGAACAAAAATTTCCCAAGATGTGGTTTTTGTGTTTGAAACACTTTTATAGTATTAATGATGCTATCTTTGGTATGTTTTAATATAAATATGTATTTAAATCATATATCTCTTATTATAGACATTATATATGTGTATATATAATATCTGCTTTCCAGATATTGATGTTTTCAGACACAGGAAATTCCAATCTTGATAAAGCATAAACGTGTAGAAAGGGTAAAATTATTATGGCAGCTCAAAATGATATTGGCCGGAAAATGAAAAGTGGAGTCATCATTTTTCCTTCAAGGAATCTCTGGTTCAACTTCAAAAAACTATACATTACATAAATGTATTGCATGCAACAAGCTTTACTTTTCCTTGTTCCCATCTCTTTCAGCTAAACTTGGATAAATGCTATAGACACTGTAGCTGCTTTTAAATTTGTACAGGCACTGTAGGCATAATGCACATGTTCCCACTCCCCGAGATGATTTCAAACTGCATGTATTGCAAAAATATAAACAAGTATTTTAAAAATGCTGTCTTCTCTTCATGATACATGATCTGGAAAACGAGGGATGAAATCCTTAATAAGATGGTTCTTCATTAAATCATCATTTTTGTCCTCTTGAAGATACAATTAAAACATACTACTCTGGAATCCGCTTCATGTATCTTATGATATATTGTTTTGAGGAAGACAAAATGAATAGTAAGAAAATAATTAACATGTTTCACACTACTGAAAATTTTCCTTTATATCTATATATTTTTTTTTCAATTCCCTCTTGTCTTTTTTGTCCTTACATATTATGCCTAAATTATTGAGCAAGCAAAAGGCGTGTAAACACAAACTTCCAAACATTTATGTGCCTCAGTATCATAGAATGGCACAACATGTACACTATAGAAACATGAGAATAATGTTAGCATTAAATTTAAATTATTATGGAAAGAAATAGCCCTTTAAAAATAAACCTATAATGATCCATCGTATTTCTGCCGACCTTAAATACTTTTCCTGATACACTGACTTAGTCATTAGCATGCAATGAAATACCCAATTATTATATGCCCTGCTGTTTTCAACTCTTGCAAATTGTCAGTTCTCAGTTCTGAAATAAGCTGCGCGATGTGAAAGGCATCAGTTTCTCTCTGACTGGTCTGCTGAGCTGTGATGCTTTCTGACTTCCTTAGGCTTTTCTGAAGTTTTCCAAGTCAATGCTAATAGCATGATCCACGCTTTGGGTTTTAAAACCATTTACACAGGAATAGAATTCTTTGAAGTCTTTCTTTATCCATACCAGAGTTTACTTATTTTTATTTTCCCCTTAGAATATATAAAATACTTACACTAACATTTACCTTTAGCCAAAATAAAATTTGGTTTTCATTTTAAAGGATTTCACATCATATGTCACATTGGGGCATATGAATTATATCTAATTTTATTATTGTTCAGTAGCCTACTATCCCTTTAAAGAGTTTGTTTGGAAAAGAGCAAAGGAACCTCAAGATAGAAATATAATAAACCTGTGCCATCTGATACAGCAGCCCATAGCCACATGAGAAACTCAATTGCAGTTAATGCAGGCTGAGAATTTGAAGAGCTAATGTGAAATGTAGAATGTAAGATGTCTCATTCATAACTTCTGTAATGATTGCGTGGTAGAATGATAGTATTTTAACAGATTAGGTTAAATAAAGTAAATTACTAAAGTTAAGTTCACCATTTTCTTAATTTTATAATGTGGTTCTTAAAATATTTAAAATTACATTGTGGCTTGTATTCTATTTTAATTAAAAAGGGGTTTTTGGACAGATGGATTGATCTATGGCATATCTTTGGTGTATCTTTCAATATTACATTTATCTTACATTTAAAACAATATAATTCTATTTATTATGTTGGTAATTAATGATGAGACACCATTAAAACATTTCCAACTCTTTTAAAATGTACACTTTCTCAGTTTTATTAGGTTTATTTAATGCATTGTCACTTTTATGGTGTAAACACATTATATTGTGATGTATTTATGCACCGCAAAATGATTAAATCATGATAATATATCTATCACCTACCTGCTTTTTTAAATGATGAGAATATTTAAGATAAAATTTCTTAGCAATTTTCAGATATACATCACATTAACAGTAGTCGCCACACTGTATAATCTCCAGACCGTACATATTTTACCTGAAAATTGTGTCCTTTGACCAGTATCTCCCCATTTCTCTCCACCTCCTACCCACTGATAACTATTTTCTCTAAATCTATGACTTCGACTATTATATGCTCCACACATAACTGAGGTTATATAGTATTTGTGTGTCAGTTATTTCACTTAATGTGATGTGCCCCGAGTTGATCTCTGAGGTCACAAAGATGGCTTACGTCCTTTTTAAGGCTAAATCATTGTATAGTGTGTATATAGCTCTATTCCTATTGATTTATCTGTGTATCACACATTTCCTTTGGCCATTTATCCTATGGTGGACAATTATATTAAACACGTTTATTTTATTTCTAGGACATTTAAAAAAACTTGGAGGATAATTACTATTAGTATATGAGTAATAACACTTTGATGCATATGATTTTTAGTTTTTTTTTTTTAATTCTCCATTTCTTTTCTCCCATTATTCATCCTCTTTTTTATTTTCAGGACTTTTCACATCTATATGTCATTGTGGAGTCTTAAAAAAACTCTATACAAACCAAACATAATATGTATCAAAAGGGGATCCCTGGGCATATTTCATATTACAGCAATTAATATCCTAAACTACATCACCCTAGTTATCAATCTCTTTTTAATTGATGTGCCTGTGTGTAACAAAATAATCACCTGGACATATTTATAGAAAACTGTTCATGTATTGGTATCAGAGTGTTCCTGATAATTAGAAGCAAAAATTATAACTGTACATTATTACAATAGTAACAATATATATGGGTGGTTTTTCATTATTAACAGTATATATGGGTGGTTATCATTATTGTTTGTCTGTCTGTTTTTGACGCGTGTTCTTTTTAGCAGGCCAGGCTAGCTTTCGACTTACGTTACCAGTGTTTCAACTAGTGCGTGGATTGCATGTAACTGAGTGGATTTCATTTCTTAAAAGATCACAGAAATGTCCATTATAAGAATTTTTCTGCTTTCTGTATTGTTCTACGAAGGAAAAATCCATATTATGTAAATGATTTACATGAAAGTTTTTAAGTAAAATAAATTTCAATACAGTAATAAAGCTTAAAAAAAGATTAAGAAGCATTAGACACTTCTCTTAGAAATTATGGAGAATAGACTTTTTTATCTCAAAAGTAGTTCATTGAGTAAAAAAGTAACCTGAGTGTCCTTTGATGTTTTATTTTTCTGCTAGGCAAAAGATATTCCATACTTCCATTAAGACTGGTCAGGAATCTAAAGAAAAACCAGACAGTTCACATAATAAATTCCACCACTCTTTCTGCCTCTCAAGTCTCTTTCTACAATTGGAAAAGTGGACTAGGAATTTGCCTTCTACTATAGTACATTAGATGATATTTATTTTCAAATAAAATATGCATTTATTTCTTAGGACAAAATAGAATTTATAAAAGGAAAAAATTAAAAATACATTGAAGCTACATTTTATCAGAGCATGCTCAGAGGGAGATCTTTATTAGTGTTTTATATCTGGTCTGGTTATTTATTTACTTTTATGGCAAATTTTGTTCTGCATTTGAAGACACTGTGAATGTTTATTCAGTTTTCTGAGATTCACAAAAGTGCAAAATGTTCCAAACCAAGGGAGGAATGATACTTCAGTTAAAGGGGAAAAAAGAGTTTTATGGCTTGTAAGTTTAAAATAAAAAGATAAAAATTGAAATTCTAGAGCAGTTTCTTGAGGAGAGGAAACAGAAAGGTCAAAAACTTCTGATGACAGCAGAAAAAGGTAATCCTTTCTGTAAGATCTAAAAGACGGGCCTTGCATCCACGACTCTCAGTTAACAGAAAGGTCAGTGAGTATTTTACTGATTGCTTCAAGTATGTTAGCTGCATAACGCTAGATATCCACGTGTTCCGAGATATTTTTAGAGTTGGTGTAGGTTAGGAAAAAAATTCCGATTATATATTTTTCCATGTAGATAATTTTGAGTATCATGTTAACAAATCTCATATATCAAGAATGCAAATCATTTCAAACAAAGAAAAATATTCTGGCTCAAATTTTAAAAAGTTAACTGACAGGTCAATGCATTTTAGTTAATTCTATCAAATCACCAATACAAGTAGATGCTAGAGTTGAAAATGAAAAGTTTTTGTGCAGTTTCAATTCATTTTGGATTGTTACTACATAGAATTCTCAAAAATAAATTGTGAAAGGTAGTCTTCTTCAAAATATTGCTCCAATCCGATGTACCTGACAAATTTGCCGTATTTTTGACAAATTACATTTTATCTTCTTTTGTATTCAAAAGTTCATAGTTCTTTTTTGAACATTTGTTCATTGCACATACTTTGATGATGAAACTATTCATCATTTTCAAAGGAAATATTCTATATCTTTCCAAAACATTACCCTTTCATATATTATATATCATAAACGAAAGCCAAACAAAAGAGGCAGCTTATCATTCCATCTGCATTTTTCCCAAATTTTTCTCATTACTTTTTACATGATTCTGCTCTAACACTTGTTATATAGTTTAATTCATTGTCAATGCCTAGTTGTGCTTTCTGTCCCCTATTCCTTTTTGTATGTTCAATGCATACCATAGTGCTAAATAAATATTTTTTTGAATCTTGATTATTTTGTAATAAAACAGAAGTCTAAAAATCAAATAGATGGATGGCATTTTCTGTCTACTCCTGATTGAGGCTCTTGCTATCTAGTATTCTATTCTGACAGCTTTGACTATAAATTCTATATAGTTTTTCAATTTGATTAA
This sequence comes from Hydrochoerus hydrochaeris, assembly GCA_004027455.1. Taxonomy (NCBI): domain Eukaryota; kingdom Metazoa; phylum Chordata; class Mammalia; order Rodentia; family Hydrochaeridae; genus Hydrochoerus; species Hydrochoerus hydrochaeris. The sequence continues at coordinate 76,695 of PVLA01001771.1, read as the reverse complement.
TTCTGGTTGCTGCTTCAGATGCTGAATTCATATTGGTTTCTGCCAGTTTCCTTAGACAGAAAGTAATAGTCCAAGTCCTAAAACCAGCTGGGACACATGTGTCTAAGGAACGGATACCTTCAGTACGCTTTAAATGTAAAATTCTTTACAAGTGTACAAATTTCAGAGCTGTGGAGAAACATAGCTGAATTTTGATGTGATAAATAGCTAACATTGTATTTATAAAAAGCAAAATTATAAAGCTTGCACAGTTTTCAAGAATATGAAACATTACTTTTTTATTGTTAATAGCTTGTCTGAAATTATCTTTTATTTGCATTGCCACATATGGAAATACCCTCAAAATCAGAAAAGTAAATAAAAATAATTGGTTCTTATTCCTGAAAACAACTGGTTCAAGTAAACAGAAAAAGCAAAGAGATTTTTGTGATTATACCTAAGTCTTATATGGCCAGAATAACAAAATGTTCAGAAGGTATACAATGCATTATTTGAAAAATTAAGAACACTAATCTGACTTAAAATTGCTTTAAAAAGAATAATAGCACTACATTGTACCATAATTATGTGTCTATTAAGATATAAAAGTCATAGATAATTAATTTCCACATTGTCAGTGTCATTATTAGGATGCATTTCAATTGGTACTCTCAAATGGCACTAAATATGTGTTTCCATAGCATTTTAATCCCAAAGTCGTCATCATTAGATGTATTTAGTAAGCAAAGGTGATATGTAAAACAGTGAGGGGAGCCTGATATGAGGGGGAAATTTGTTGTGAAGTTTAAATAATGATTTATAATATGGAACTCTAGACTGTATCAAACATGTCTTAAAGCTCAATAATTTGTGTGTAATTACATTTAATAATTATTAATTAAAGATTTAATCAGCCATGTTTGAGAAGTCTGCTGTCTAATCTGACTAGCTGACTTTGTGGATACTGTCTATATTCTGAAAAGAAAGAAGTTTCATCTTGATGTGATGGTGGATGCTTGTAATCCCAGTTTGTAAGGACGAAGGCAGGAGGATCATGAGTTCAAGGCCAGTCTGGGATACATAATGGGACACTGTCATAATAACAACAAAGAAAGAAGTTTTAGAGAAACTTGGCATCAAACTGTCTCCTCCAGAAATTAAACACCAGTCTTGATTCTCTGGAAAATCACCCCATTTTTCTCTCTTGAATATTTGCAACAGAACTACAGTGAAAGAATTTGAGCATTTAAAAACTTGTACAATGCTTCATTCCTCACATCCAAGTCATTTAAATTCTTTCCCCAGTGCTTGTTTTCTACCAGATTGTGTCCAAGTTTAGAAGTGTAGTCCAAAAGTTCAAATGAACTTTTGATTCACGTAAATAATTTCCAATAAATAGAATTAAATTTATCTTAATAGATTAGAGCAAGTCAAAGAAACTTCTATTTCAATTATTAGCAAATAACATTTCAGGTCTAATGTTCAAAAAGTATTTTTGCCCTTTAACTGGAACATTTTTTTTGTCTTAATTAGCGTACATCTATTTACTTTTAGGCTTACAGACTGTCTGTACTGAAAACAAGTTTGGGGTTTGAAATTCTAATCCCCATAGAAAACAGAGCGAAATAGGACAGCATGAGTTGTTCTTGCACACAATTCTTTTCTGTTTGTGCTATGTTTATCCTCATATATTGAAAAATGTTCCCTTTTCTGCATTGAAATGTGGATGTGCCAAACAAATTGAATTTCTCTTTCGTTCCACATCTCTGTTGGCTGGGACACAGGTTTCTCTAGATTTCCTTGTGACAGTTGTTTACCAGTGCATTTTTGTCTTCTAAAATGGCTCTGTGTTGCTAAATGCTAATATTTTACCATTCTTTTACTTTATTTCAAAAATTTTTATACTTATATGGAGATGATATTTAATTAACCCTAATACTACTATATTTATGTGATATCAAGTAAGTGTTGAAATTGACAATGATAATTTAGAGAATTGAATTTAGATTGGAAATACATTTTCAAGTTTTTGTTTTTTTTGTTTGTCTTTTGTTTGCTTTCTTGGGGGATGTTGTAATAAAAAATTAATATTGGGGTTTTTTGCACCATTAAAACAGAAAAGTAACAAAAATGTTTTTTTTATTTATATGCACATTGTGTTTCACTAATATCTGCCTTCAACTTCACCTGTGATGAATTCTATGCTTCCCAAAGAATTTTATTCCATTTGATTTCAGAGTACTCCAGACTCAAGACATGATGAGGGCAGGATTTATAAAGTGTGGATAAGTGTCCACAGCACTCGGTCAGATTGAGATGATTGCTAAAATGAAAATTCTAGGGATACAACTCAGACATAACGAAAGAATAGGTGTGTTAATTCTACAAGCTATTCTTATATATTAAGATATAAAACACCAGAACAGTCATCAAATGATAAGAGAGCCATTGATTTTTGGAGAAATAGAGCATGAGAAATAGTCAAACCTTTAGTGACCTGCCAAAGGCATTTAAATCATTATCAAGACTTAGTTGAAATCACATAGAGTACAAATTATGACTAAAGAGGAAACAATTCTATAAATTATTGTCAATTTCAATACTTAACTGAAACTATCACATAGAATATTGCATTATTAGCAGACTGGGACACAAGTTGGAAGAACATACTTATTTGATTTAGGCATTTTAAAATTTGCTCACCTTATATAAATGCATTCATTTTGAGCATTTTAATTGTCATACAGATTATTTGTCAACATAACAAGTAAAACTGAGAAAGTTTTTGAAGTACTTTTTTAAAAAATAAAATTCATATATGTAAAACATGCCATCTATCTTGTATCTAAATCCACAAATTGCAGTTTGTTTTTATTTTAATTAAATATTATTTTAATGTATATATGGAAAATTTTGAGATACAATAAATAATTGCTAAAGTATTCATGTTGAGGGAGGAAGGGAAATGAATGAAAAAAGCAATTAAGATGTGTTCTGTTCATGGCCATCTTCACAGAGGGATGCAAACATTACATGCTGCAAATACATTTTAATAAAAACTAAAAACTTAAAATTAATGAAGTACAGATGAATATTTGATGACTATATGAAATCAAATATCTTTAATGCAAATATATCTAAATGTTTTCAATGGCAACTAAAAAATCTAGTTACTCATAATATGAAAAGCAACCCTGTTAAAGCTAACAACTATAAATTTTGTGTATACATTACATATAAAACTATATTTGATTGTATATTAAACATAGTAATATATAATAAATCACAGTTATAGTTAAGAATTTTCTCACAAAAACATTTAAAATATTTTATATATTTAATGCTACTGTGAAATAAAAATATTATTCAATAATTTACAGATAATGAAAGTGAAATAGAATTTTAAACTTTATACTCAAAATAGAAATGCAAGGGCAGGGGATTTGGGTCAGCAACATAAACACCTGTCTGGCAAAGTGCTAGGTCATGAATTTGATCCCTGATACCAAAACAAAAAACAAAACAAAATACAAATGCAAGTCTTTTGAATGTGTGTATTAAAATAGGTTTATAATAAACCATGGTGAACTATATTCCATATTTTAAAATTTGAGTGATTTCATGTGAAAAATATTAGCTGAAAATTATTATTAGAATTATTGTTAGCTCTTTGTTTATTTGTTTTGTTTTTGTTTTTTGAGACAGGATCCTCCTGTCTAATGCAGGCTGTCTTTGAACTTGCTCATGTATCCCAGTCTGGCCTGACTCAGCCTCTCAAATGCTAGCCTGCATCACCACACCTAGCTGAAAATTATTTTTAAATGAAGCAGTATTTGTTCTAGAGGTGATTAAACAGTTAAAAATGTTGCATCTCAATATTTCTGTTGTATAAGTAGCATCATAAAACATTTATCAGTATTTTTCCTGTTGAAAGCTGATTATAGCTTTTGCTGCAGCCACTTAGTAACATCTAATGAGTTTGAGGAAAATATTTAAATATCATTCAAAGAATTTTAATGTGTCTTTTTATTCTAGAAAAGTTGTGGTAATTGAGTAAATAATAAGAAATGTGATCAGACTGTATGTAATATTTATTAGATGTGAGTTATCTTTGCTCTTTTATGTAGCTTGATAAAGCAGTCACATCTAAATCATGCGAGTAACATATCTTATGCTTCAAGTCATTTTTGTATTTTGGCCATAGCTAGAAATTGAACAGACAGTAAGATAGAACAAAACCATTTTTAAATTTATGTATGTTCTTGTATGAAACCTATAACAGAGACGTTTCTGCCCATTGCAGTTTGAAGAAGCAGGTTTATTGATGTCTTCTGTATAAGAAGATAAGCCAATTTATATAACTTATTGGAAATATATACATAAAATTTAAGTCATTCTCTAGGTTTGATTAGCCATATATATAGTACAAACAGTGGACAAAGGAAAATCGATTATTTTTAGAGTCATTTATTATGAGGTATATATAATTATTTTGTAGATTCTCCTGCTAAATATTTAATTACAACTCTCCCAGTGACTCAAATATCCAAAAAGAAATCCAGACAATTTTCTCTGCTGTACTATTTCTTTCATTCTTGTTAAGGTTTTACTATCTTGAATATTTACTTCTAATTTTGGATCTTTTGTTTTAATATAGTTAGAATATGTAAATATATAATGAATGAGAAAAAAGAATCAAAATTACTGACATTTTTATAGCCAAAAAGGCTTTTGTTTGTTGTGCAATTCAGTGTAGTATGGGTAATACAAAGACTATTAACTGAAATTCTTGAAGTATCTGTCTGTACTGAGGTCAACTGCCAAGCTTAATCTGTGTGTGTGTGTATTTCAAAATATATAGAAAAAGATAAATGAGGAATGATATCATCATAGATAACATGATGATAAAAATTAAATCAAAACATTGATCTTAATCACAGAAATCAAAGTATTATGAAACAGATCACATTGTTGTCTTGATTAGAAATGTTAACACACACACACACACACACACAGAACTCCTGCTTAAAATAGGACAACTTGTAGTATTTGCCTTTACATTAGTATTAGAGCAATATACAGTCCATAGATACTCTACTTAGAAATTTTGTCTCTATCTGGGCAATGTGTTTCACCTCCAAGGCAGTCGGCTATGGCTCCTCTCAGCCACTGAGCTATGAGGATAAACTAGCTATGATCAGACTATATGTAATGGTGTTGCTGGTGTTTCCAGCTATGAATAGTCAATTAATTACAGGAGATATGCAGTAATTTATCATAAATAGACTTTCTGTTACATGATTTCCCTTACTGTATAGTAATGTATATTTCTGAAAATGTTTATGGCAGACCACACAAAGCTATCATATTTCACATGTTGTGTATTTTAAACACATATTCAACATATATTTTCAAATTATGATGAGTTTATTGGTATTTGACTCCATCATAAGTCAAAAAGCATGTGGATGATTTTGCATGTGTATATTTATGCACATAAATATCCATCTATATCTAGTTCTATCTACCTATCAGTCTATTTGTCTTCATAACCACATCCTCAGCATTTCACACTGCTACTGAGCCATGACAGTCAATCATCTGGAAATGTCCAATATACATGGATGAATGAATAAATGAATGAACGAACGAATGTAAGAATTAATATAGGAGTTGTAGACAAACTTTAGAAAGCATATTAGTTTTACTTTGGCATTTTAATCCTCGACCTCAGCTTATTCTATTTTTTCTACACATGACCTCTTTCACCTCTCGTACAGGTTATTTTAACAGTTTGATGTCCCTAATCCCAAACCTTTTTTTTTTTCACCAGTGTCACACAAAGTTTTGGATTTAGCCACAATATTAAACATGTCACTCTATTGCTGAAATGCTCCAGTAATTTCTTTTCACCTCTACAACTAACGCAGACTGTGCAACATGGTAAATATTCTGATGTTTCCTTACTACTTCAAGTTTTCTTTAAGTCTATGGTTGTGAAGTTTTCTTTAAGTCTATGGTTGTGTTAGCTTTATTGCAGTGTTTCGGTGAACTACACAACTTTTGTTATACCAGGACATAGTATAAACTTTCTTTTCTCTTCTATGCCTAAACTCTGCTGCTTGTATCACTTAAAATGGGCCACGTTTTTCAGATTTTCCCAGACCAATTCACAGGTACAGTATTCCTATCATATAAAGCACTGTAGTGTCCTTGTGTAAGAGTAACTAGCAAAGTCACTAGTACTGACACAAAACACATTCTTTTTTTTTTTTTTTTGCTTTTCATGAGCTGTGGAATCTCAGGTTAAGGTATAGCCATACAAGCAAAGGTATCTTCACTTAGACTATTAAATTTTATTGTGAATCATTGCTAAATTTTATTTATTATATAATAATAGCAGTTAAAGGAAGAAAAAGTGTGTGAGGTTAGTAAGCTATTTATGTAAGGAAAATAAAATTATCAAATTTAGCGTAGATTTGACTATTTCCATAAGAATATTATTGCTAACTACTATCTCCTCAAAACTATTTTTCTTAGCTTTATTACAAATTCTGTGAAATGAAAAATCCTGCATATCAAATACTGCATGAAGTCTTACCTTCACTAGGCTTTATTTTTATGAAAGCAAAAATGTTATTTTAAAATTTTGACAGGTTTTCTAGAAAGTGTCTCCCTCAGGGAGGATATGTAAGCTAGGAGAGGAGCTTATGCTTGGGGAAAAAGAGAAGCATTCCCTCCCTGCAGAGCAGCCAACAGGTAAAAGACTGAAAGTGAAGAATTAGCAAAGCTTGTGGGAGGAGGGGCACTTCTAGGGCAGTGCTAGAGATGAGTCAGTTAGTGATATCCCCATTTGTACCCTGACATAATGGGCTTCCATTTAAAATGAAATTAAAACATAATGAAGCAAATTTGATGTCTGCCAAGTTTGTTAAAGTAGAATTCTACGTTTACTCATGCTTCTCAACTGAGCTGATTCAGTGTAGAAACGCAAATAGAGTAGAATTTGCTTGTATTTTCTTTCACCATTCTGAAAAAAAATTCAAACTATATTTTATTTATATATTAATTCATGTAATTAAGTTCCTACTAGATACTTGCATAATATTTAGGTTTGGTCACTGATAATTCCTAAGTAATAACTTTTAGTAAGTTTAAAACATGGTACTAAACAATGTTTTTATCTAAAAATAGCATTCTATCATGGCAGAAAGTAAATCCTTTCTGCAGGCCAACCACTTTATAAATGTATGTTTACTTTTATATGTCTATGTAGGCACATATAATAAACACATCTACAAAGAAGAAAAGAGAGATGATAAAAATCAGTATCTCCATCATTCGTTGCCGGGAAGATATAAAAGAAAAAAATACTTCAAATTGCTTATTCTTCCTAATTATGAGTCAGTAGATTTTTTGGATTTTCTTTAGAGTAATAGTAACTTTTAATATCCACAAGTGACATATAAAACTAATACTGGTCAATGATTTTGTGAAATTCATATTTTGTATTGCTATTGATTTACCTTTTAAAGTTTATAATTTGATTTTCTGAATTGTAAGAAATAGACACTTTTGCTGAGATACTCAGATGATAAATAATTCCTGGTAATACAAGGATAAAATACTATATTACTTTATCAAATCTGTTATCAAGAATTTTATTAAATACTGTTCATTATTTTAAAAATGAAGTTCCAATATTTGCAAAAATTTTTACATATAAATTAACTTTAGCATAAAATAGATGTTAATATGTACCAGGCTTTTAGAGAGCCATAAATCTGGAATCTTGATTACTAGACAATAGTATCTGTATATGCCTTCTTTCTGAATATTTGAAATTTATGTATCTTTTCCTAGTAGAGTGTTTACAGAATTTATAGAACTTTTGATATTTATAAACTCAAGCCAATAGTAGATAAATATCTTGTCAAAGTACTGTGATTATCAGAATAATTGTTTAAACATTGTTATCTACAAATGGAAAGACATGAAATAATTTTATTCTATTAAACTCTTGAATAAGTACAGGCACGGGTGTATCTAACAAAATTTACTCCAGGAAATCATTCTAAAAGCATGCTAATAAGACCCTAGCATATTTAGAGAAAATTCTCTGGAGCAGAAATTCTCTTCCTGTATCTCATGATGTGGTCCAATTCCTTAGAGGTAGACAGTCACATTTCTATGGTAATTTACATGGGTCGTGTTTGTCTAGCAGGCTCACAAAGAAACTATGTGACTTGTCTCATTGTTTTGATTTTGAACAGCTATACTTGTGGTTTGTATTTATGATTGTCATGCTTTAATATTTGCTTGTGAAACACATTATTAGGCATATAGCAAGGAATACTCATCACTTAAATGGAGCTTATGATTATGATTGGCATGCATGAATGTTTACTTGTAAAACATTATTAGGAATATATTGAATGAATACTCATCACTAAAATGGAGTTTATGATGAAAGTAGAAAAAATCATAAAAGCATAATTTATACAAATATTTAGCTTATATCTATTAATGCATTTTGGCTTAATTAATTCATTTGAAAGCTCCTACTAAAGAAACTTGCTCAAATTTATTTAATTCAAATTTTTAAAGTATTCGGAGTGAACACAGTTGTTTTCTCCAAACGTTTTTGCCATCTTCCACAGCACTAGTTTTTTAAGCAACTGAGAAGTCTTGGTAATGCCAGCAATTGGTGAATATTAACTCACAGTTGCAGTTAAAACACTGTAAAAGTATTTTAAAGTCTCACTCTGGCTGTCCCCATTTATGGCATGTTGTACATTGGACAGACACTTCAGTGGGATCCTTAAAATCAAGGCCTCCATTATTTCACTGGAGACTCAGCAGCAAGCTGTGCTATTATTAGGGGAATTAGATTTGAATGAGAAGCACGAGATAAACACGGATTGTTGGGTGTTTGTCTAATTAAATGTTTCTACCAGGGTCTTGCTCATGCTAGGCAAGTGCTCGACCGCTCAGATACAGTCCTCTCGGGTGAATTTGAAAGAGTTTTCAATCTCCATCTTTGATCATATAAAAAGCTACATCAGGGCTGGCAATTTAGCTCAATGGCTTAAACACCTACCTGGCAAGTGTGAGGTGGTGAGTTCAATCCCTGGTAACAACAGCAACAACAACAACAAAGTTACAACTGAAAATATTTTTCTTATGTTGATAATACTTTCAACACATATTCATTGTGAGCTTCATTATCTCCTCTCATCTGATATACCAATGAAAATGATCACCACAATATTGAATAGTCTTCTCCTCTTCTGCTTTCCACCATTCTGCCTTTTACCATTCATAATAACCCTTAAATTAGTCCTTCTAAATTTATTTACCATCTGAATAAAAGAACAGTTTTGTTTCACAGGCTTTTATCTGGGCCTCATTGTGGCATCTAGATTTTGCCCTTGAAATCTGGAATAAAATCTTGCTTAGAAAGCATAAATTAGAAAATTGGGAGTTATAATTAACTGGAGAATGCTTTGTGCCGTAAAACCTGATACTGGTTTTGAAGATACCAGGCTGGATGTCACAGGAGACCTCATAATTCAAGTATCTGCAGGGCATTCTGTGATGAGAAAGACAAGACAAAGTACAATCAATTGCTGGGCATAGTGAATTTACCAAATTTACTAAATCTATGAAATTTAGTTTTCCATTCTGGACATTGACATCCAAAAAAGAAAAATAGTTATATTGTGATAAATGTGCTCCTAGGTGAAAAGTAAAGACAAAATATACTAGACAAGGCCAAAGAATCTTAACTTTTCCTCTTTGGTTCACCCCTTAGTTGTATAAGTTTGTAAAATTTTACTTCAGTCACCTCACCTTTTTGAAACTTGATCAAAAATTGATTGCAAAGTTTAGGTGATATTAAATTGCCTTCTGATTATTATATAATAAATATGGAAGCCAGAGATAGATTAGTGACTATAATTTCTTCTTACTTTCTAGGAATAAAACATTTAGTTCTATAAGAATTATAGTAGGATGCTAGAAAAATACAAGGGCACAAATTACTAATATAACGTCAATTTCTCACATGCCACTTATGAACATTGTGTATATAGCTGTTTGAAGAATTTTCATTTTTATACCCACAGACTATGGATACAAATTATTCATAAGTCCTGAATATGTGATACAATATACATTGGAATATGGTATTGAAATTTACATGGTGTATTCACATTCAGAATCTGGGGAAATAGTGATATGAGCCACATTAAATTTATTTTAGTAGGCAGTATATGATTACCTAACAAAGGAGTGAAACTCCTAATGAAGAGGAAATTTTAAATTTCACTAGAAAACTTAATATTGTCAGAATTAAATATTCACACTCATAGAAAACGTGTAGCAGATAAGAAAACAAAATGTAGTCTTTTTCTAAGCTGTTTGTAAGTGCCTTTACAACTACTCATTTGTTAATCCTTCTAAGAAATTTGACTTTATTAGAAAAAATCTTTAAGAAAGAAAATAAATGCTTGAAACCAATACAGAGTATTCTGTCTTTCAACACTTAGTACATCATCGTCACATGCAATTGGTCATAAGCACAAAGAATTCAAGAGCTATTTCATAGGCTTAGAAAATGTTAGCTTTATCCTTCATAGGTCGACCAAAACAATTGAAAATCCAAAGAATCTAACAGATTATAAGAATAAGTAAGTCTATACAAGTAACAACACGTCTTCATCAATGGAGAGGCCCCCAACCTGAGTAATGGGGTGTTCATGCGGCATGAGGAGAGGGCAAGTATGAAAGAAAGTAGTTTCTCAAAGTCACGATTGAAATAAAACTGAAAAGTAAATCCAGAGTTTTATTTCTTTACCTATATATAATTGTTAATAAGTAAATCAAGGGAGTATATGAATCACCTTTCCTTTATAGTGTAGATTGATGTATAGAATGAATTAACTCATTAACTAAAGGTTAATGAGTTAATACAAATTTAAAGGTATATAATCCTTCATATGAAACTATAATATGTAACACCTAGAATTGTTCCAAAGAAGAAGAGATAAATTAATTCTTATTACATTTAAAGATTATACTATTGCTAAACAACATTCTCCTTTATAGTTTCTTACTAACATATATTTATAGAAAAGCTTGCAACTATATATGCTTGCAACATATTCAAATTAATATAACTTTGAAAGTAATGTAAATTGAGATGTCCTCTAATGTGTAAGTTGCTGAGTAGATAGAAATACTTTAATGTTAATTCAATATATCTCAGTATAAATGTTCCCAACAAAAGTTAATGATAATACATACGCTAGACTATTTTATCATCTTATTATTGTCTTACATTACAATTTAATTAGTACGTTTATAAATTTAGAAAACAATTTTATGTATAATGCACATATATTTATATAGAAAAATTTTTGTTACCTTATAATTCTACATTATTAGGATTGATCTAGAAAGGTACATTACTAATTGTGAAATATTGATAATTACATGTAGCACAATACATATCACAGAAGTATATTAGCACAATTTCATACATTTTATATATAATTTTTGACAGATAAAAATAAGTTAATGTCTAAAATATGTATGTACACTCGTATATATCTGTATTCATGACAACTACGTACATGCATGCTGCTGTTCCTCTGTATCCTCTATGATTCAATTCACTTATCTGACATATTTTCAGAGGTAACACTGTTACCTTGATTTTGGTATCTTTACAAGGCAAGTTGACTCTTTACAAATATGATAGTAAAGATATTATTTTTAGGAAAAGGAAAAGTTACATGAGTTGGTATACTTGTCAATAATAATTTTTCTCAAATAATGATAATGGAGCTATCATAAAGAAGAAATGGACAGAAGTTGTTATTAATCAAAATGTAAAATATAGTGAAATACTTAAGGTTAATGACCAAAATTTTCAGAGCCTCAATACAAGCTAGCTTAGTAGTCAGTTGGTGATTTTTAAAAAATTTCTATTTTTGCTGTAAGCACAGAACTCTGAGCCAATAAAGGACGAGTGACCAAGTGAGGTACAAATTTCAACTGGTTATAAAACCTCTTAAAACTCTATAAAAGTGATACATTTATCAATCATTTGGCAAAATAAAATACTTGAAATTATTTCAAATTCTATAATTTTCTATATAAAACTTTTTTAGAAAATAATTCTATTTTTATTGAAAATTGTTTTTCAGAGTTTTGAACAAAATTAAGACAGTAAAACATTTAAACACATTTTCTTTGACAAATGAACTTCATTGAACACATAGTCTCTATGAATAGATTGTTGCAAGCACTCCTGATGGTGAAGAATGGCAAAAATTAAGGAATTTGCTGTGATGTTTTCAAATAACATATGGACTACAAAATATTTAAATATCAGTTTCATGAAATATATATTCTTGTTTTCATTTTATTTTGTTCATATTATACTAGAAGATGTAATTTTATGCAGTGTAATGCATATAAAGATTGCTCCTAGCCTATTTTGATCATTATTCCTAGTTAAAGACATTGTGTTTCTTCTTACTTTTAAAAGAAAGATATATTTACATATTTTGCTTCAAACAGTTATTTGAAGTCTTCCCAAATATTCATTCTTAATTAGAACATTAAAGTAATTTGAAAGTTCAAGAGCTAGGAGGTAAGCCATTGGTAAACTGTTGTGTTGGGAAGTTAATAACTAGGTCATTTCAAATCCCATGTAATTAATTATTTTAGCTTACATTTCTTAATCATGCACAAGGTGGTGGAGATATTAAGTTAAATTCCACAGTTGCAAGTCTAAAGAGTTCCAAATGTTGGCATATTTTCTCTTTTCTTTTCTGAACAGACCTATAGAACTTAAAAGAAAATTTTTCTTATAAAAGCAAGATGTAACTTGTAATTGCTTCTAGTTTTATTGCATCCAAGCCAATTGCACCTGTGACTGAGGGGGTTAGACTTCATCTCCTTGGGAAATATTTTAAGCTGCATGTTTAATGAGTCACTTGATGCTCTAGTATTTTCTTAATTCCTTATTTTCAACGGTCTCTCCTCATCTGAAAGTACAGACATTTTTTCAATATCTGCTGTATTGTGAATTAGGCTTTTGTGGAACTATATATAATGCTAAACTGTGGTCTGTGCAGAGAATGCAGTGGAATACTGTACCCTCACAATCCAGAAGAGTTATTCAGATAGTCTATGACTGATGTAAAGTTTTCAGTAACTCTATGATATTATAGCTCTCTAATAAAAGTTACAGTAAGACCCCACCTCCCATTAAATCTTACAAAATAATACCACTCCTGCTTTATTCTTTCTAAAGTTAAATGTAGGGATTAATTCTATTCATATTAAACTTGAAATCATTTAACTTTGTTACATTATATATACTTATAATTTTAATTTTGCTTTGTTTTTCATTGACTATGGTCAATCCTATGTATGAGTTTTGGTTATGGAGAATTTTGATTAGCTTGTTTTGGCTTCATCTATATTCTCAAATATTTCTTTTCAGACAAGTATCATTTAACATTCTGAGATCATAATGTTAACTGAATTAAATGAGGCATACAAGTTTCAATGTGGCATAGTTTTTACTATATCAGAAACCCAACATGTAAATACAAAGCAAAATAAAAGATAGGTAATATGAAGTAGGGAGGTGAGATCATTTGCAAAAGGAAGAGGACAAAGCGATGGAGAAAAGGGAAAGAGGGGGAAAGGAAATGGGAAAAACAAAGGCATTTTGTGCATGCATCCACTCCCCAGGAGGAACATAATCATCAGGTACTACAAATGGATGGGAATAAAAAATAAAAACTTTTGCCCAGCAAGGATGAGATCATGAGTTTGATCCCCAGTGGCAAAAATAAATAAATAAATAAATAAATAAATAAATAAATAAACAAGATATGAAGAATCAAGAATCCTTGTAGCTACTGCCCATTCGCACCATTCCTGAAGTGCTTGCTGCACCCACTCTGTGACACAGACTGAATGCTCCTATCTACTGCCCTCATCTTAAAATTATATAGAAAGTATTTGTACAGATTATGAAAGTCAGAGTTTTAGACCTGTGCATCAAACACAAGGATCTTGGCCATTAACTTTTGTAGGTCTCTTGTGTTCAAATGCTTTTCAACCATGAGTAGGCACAAGCAAGGAAAGGAAACTTAAAATAACAGTTCAAATTTAGTTTGGGAAGTAAGGGGCCAGATAAAATAATGACTTTACATTAAAGTGTATTTATTGTTGCTCATCTTTATAGTTCACAGTTGAGTTTTTATTTATTTTTTACTTTTTTCCTTGTTGCTTGGCTTCTCCATCTGCTTTCCTGCTGACTAAGCAAGCCTGAAATGGGAAACTAAAGTCTTGAGTTTTGGTGACTAGAACACTTTCTTAGGGCTTCTGCAGCTCTACATCCCCCCCCCTCCCGCACCCAGGTAAAGCACTGTTTTATTATTCCAAAAGATTCCCCAGTGATGGCTGCATGGTTTTCTTGTTATACCATTTCTTTTGCACTACAGAATCTAATTTTTTTTTTAAAACTAGTTGTTGCGCTAAAGTGATTTTTGTTGCTATTTTAAGTTATATGTGTTCTACATGATTAAATTCTGCTTGTCCGTGTATCTTGATCGGTCATAGGTTAAACAGAGCATAGCAGTGTTACAGTTTGCAAGAATCAGTAGGATTACATATTATTTTCTTGCAATTATTTCTTGCTAATGAGTATTTTAAATTTGTCAAAATAAGCCTATTTGACTTTAACAAGTTAAAAATAAAACATTAACAAAGACTAGGATTTATCTTTTTTATGAATAGGGTCCATTAGAAAGTTGATTTATAAATTTTACCTGTATGTATTAAATTTAACTTTTCCGAAGGTATTTTCTGTAAGTTTCCAGGATCTATTTGAAGAATCAAGACAAAATAAAGAATGAAAATTGAGTAATATTTTTATCGTGTAATTTCAAATTCTTTTCCCTAAATGCCAAATTGCCAGAGATTCATATATAGTCTTAAATGGATCTCTTGAATCTGCCTAAATTTTATGAGTAAGAATTATGAAGGAAAAGGAGATATAGAAAACTCCCATGAAGTGTATTCTCAGAATCTGCATTTTTCAAAGTACTTGTAATTTAAAATTACTTTCATGATGTCATATGTAAATTAGATTTAGTGTAAAGTGTTCTTTTAAATCAAACAGGATTATTATAATCTCTAAAGATTATTATAATCTTTTGTCAAGTACAATTTATTCTTACTGCTGAACAGCCTGAAATATCTCAAATACACAAAAAAGTCAGACCTATTATCAAACCAGTTAAATGCTGTTTTATATTGCTAATCTTCCAGTGCTATTGTTATTGGTTGGGTCTAGATGTCCCCACCAAAGCCTCAAGTGGTTGTAGGTGGGATTTTTTCAGTGATGACTGGATCTGGAGTGTGTGACACTGGGATTAAGGGTGTGTGATTACTGAATCAGTCCACTGATTGGCTCGACACTGCCTTAATCCCTGTCACCTGAATACAGTGTAAAAGCAGCAGAAAGATTCCTTGTTGCTTTCCTATCTTTTGCCAGCCATGAATGTTTCTCCTCTGTGAGATCTGTCCATTTTGCTACTCTGCCTTGGAGTCAGCTGATTATTGACTAATACCTCTATAAACTGTGAGCCAAATAACCTTTTCACCTCTAACTTTGGGTGTAGGGTATTTTTTCTCTACAATGAGAAAAGTAACTAAGACAGCATTTCATGTTGTTAGTGTTTAGTCATTTGATATAGCGCATGGTTTTGTCAAGACATGGCATAAGAAAGCCAGGCATGGTGGGTCATGCCTGTAATACCAGCACTCGGGAGGCTGAGAAATGAGGATTGTTGTGAGTTCGAGACCAGCCTGGGTACAAAGTGAGCTCCAGGCAAGCCTGAACTGCATAGCAAGACCCTGTCTCAAAAAACCATACACACACACACAAACACACACACACACACCACAGATGGCATTATATATATATATATATATATATATATATATATATATATATGGCATAAGATATATGTATATATGCTTCTCTGAAAATATGAGAATTTTACTGAAATTTCTTAAAATGAAATATGTTACTGTTTTAACCTGATTTCTTTAATTCACCATTATTCTAGTATACATTAATGTTTCATGTGAAGAGCATTATCTTATTAAAATCATTAAACATTGGAAAACAATGTAAGAAATATATATATGTCAAATCAATTTTTATTCAATGTACCTCTTTTTATTTCATAGTTACATAACTATAGCTTGGAAATATATTTCTAAAATTTGGTGGTGTCAATGAATTTTCTAATATTTAATTTTTACTTTGAAAAGTTTCAATTTTACAATACTTAAGGGAAATTTGAAAGCATATGATTATGGATTTCTTATGTACATATACTCAAGTCTGCACTTCCAAACATTATTGAGTCATCACAAAGTTTCTACAGATTGTAAATTTTAAGATGAGATCGCAGTGCCTCTACCCTTTTCTGGTTCCCTTTCTGTAAACTGGAAATTCCCCTAGCAGTTAAGGATCAAGTGAGAAATGTCCTTGATTTGTACTGTCATAACTCTTATGCATTTGGAATTCTGATGTTTTGTAATGTCGTATGTAACCTGCTTTTCTTCCTCATGATAAAGAACTTAGGCTATGAGCTTTCTCTTACCATTGTGAAACTATGTGCTTTATCTAAGGGGTCTTTTTTGTTTTAAGCTGTTTTTAGAGAAAATAATGAGACATTTTTGTTAGTTTATAAGTTACATAGATTATTCCTTAAGCAGTAAATATTCAGATTATAGGTAACTAGAAAATTTCATAATAAAAATTTATGAACATTGCTAGAGAAACAAAGATAATTGAAGCATTCACATCATTATAGCATTGAAAAAAAAGCATTCCAGTTACAGGTACAAAAACCACAGGAAAAGATTCTGATAGTCAAGTACATAATCACAACTAAAATCAAGGGGCATTTTCTTTTTGTTCTCTAGCTGATCTTTGCATATCCCTTTAATGCATAATCAGAAAACAATAGGGAACAAATGTTCCATTTGATCTCAACTAAGCCCTCTCTGTAGAGAAACAGGCAAGAGCTGTTAGATTTGGGGAAAAGTTCAATGGTGACAGAATATGCTGATTTCTCACACTGACTTTTAAACAGAAAAGCACCAAGCTTCAAAAACTTAAATTGTTTCAGGAATTAATGTAGCAGCAATTTTTGACCTGGCATTTTGGCTGCTGAGATACAAATTTCTCTACTTCATAAGTGAAGCAAGTTCAGGGTGCTGCATAATTTTTACAGTCTTTCCTCTTGTGCCAGTGCATTTTGCTTGTTAGAAAGAATGAGAAAAAAACACGAATATAAATTTGGAAAAAAGTAATCAAGACTTTGTTCATAGGCATTGTGAGTCAAAGATAAGGGAACCTAAGACAAATTTTTGAATAGAGACCCACATTCTATGCAGAGTCTATTGCTGGGTAACCGTGACGGTCATAAATTCCCTAGGAAACAGAATTTTAAGTAAGAAAGACTACCTTAGAAATGACCAGGGTACATGAAAAGCAATCACAATGAATAAGCCTGTGTGAGTTCATGGAAGAACATATTGCTAATGAATAGTTCTTAATCATCTGCTGACAAGCAATGTCTGTGTTGCAGTGTACATGAACAGGAACCAAATCAGAGATTTTCCCTCAGTTGAAGGTTTCCTGGCAGTTCGTAAGAAAAGATTTAAGGAGATTTCAAAAAGTAACTGTATAAAAGTAAAGAGGAAGCAATTTAAGTGTATCCATAAATGAAAAATCATTCATTTCTGTGAACAATAATCATTTAGCTTATTTATAAAATGGAGTTCAGTCTGCTATTCTTCTATGTAACGTTATTAGGGAGCGAGAGATAAATAACTCTGGTATCTCATCTATAAGGAATTTAGGACATATACAAGAACATGGCATGTTCATCAGTAATAGTCAAACAGTGGAGTGACATGTGCCATAAGGGAGAGACAGGAAAACTAGTGGGAATTTGGAGAATAATGCAATTAATTCTAGCTTTGCATGACTGAGAAATTAGGAAATTCCCACAGAAGAGTAAATACTTGATTTTGACTTAAAATGATGAAAAGTCTTTGGACATCTGCCATGGGAGGAGACATCTTACTGGAATGTAAGCAAAGTCACATTGTAGTAATATGTAGGAACCTGAGAGCTTTAAATAATCCTTAAACCAGATTATTCAAATGAGAAAGAAGAGCTTTGACGATATTAAGTGAGCAGTGGAGGTCAAGAGCTATGATGATGTATTAAACAAAGTGCAAATCTTTATGAGGATCCACCAAATGGCTTTTAGGAAAAGAAATTTTCTTGATAGAACAGATATAGTTGACAAGTCAGGAAAAGTGAGCCATCAAATAACATTTAAAATATCACTATATCTGTGTGAAATCAGAGGCAATACGAGCATACAGCAGGAGTTGAAGTGGAATTTTTGAAGGTGACATTAAAAAGATGAAAAAATGACAACATGTAAATAGAAGTTGGAACAGATAAAATCACTGAAGGAGATGGAGTTTTTCACTTGAGATAGCAGGGCAGTAAGTTGAATAAACAGCAAAAGTAATACCTAAGGAAGAACAGATTTGGAAGAGAAGACTTTTTTCCATTGGTAGCATCCTGGTTTGAGTTGTGAATGTGTAAGTGTACCAATACATAGTTAGAAAAGAGGATCTTTATTGGGACAGCAGTCTCTTGTCTCAATGGTTCATAAATGGATACTTGGCCCTATTATGTAATGGTGCTATGCTATATTCTGGGAAAATGATGATTAATGACAAAAAATCCCCTTCTGTCATAATCTAATAGAAGATATGCATCTAAACAGGCACCCATGATTCACTGTAAGCTAGTACTTACGCATCACTGAAAACGGGTGTGGAAGGAGCTTGGCCTCGGCCTGTCAGGGAATGTGCCATCGCTGTGTAGTCCAGGCACTGAAGAATCTGCAAGAACCAGGCGTGGCAGCAAGCCTGTATTTCTAGCCACTCAGAACCTAGTGAGGCAGACTCACACAAGTTCAAGACCAGCGTGGAGAACTTCAGCAGAGCCTATCTTTAAAAACAAAAACAAAACCAACAAAACAAAAAACAAAAAAACAGCTAATATGATGTATCTCAGTATTAAAGTGCTTGCTTATCATGCTTCAGTTCTTAGGTTCAATACCATAAAATAAAAAAAAAAATCACAGAATATTTAAGAAATCAGAATAGGTAGGAGGAAAGAGAAGCAAAATGATTGAAAGAAAAAAAAATTTTTCTTTTTTTGTACTGGGGACCAAACTCACAACCTTGTGTTTGCCATGAAGTCACTTATGCCACTGAGATAAATCCCAATTTCTGAGAAAAATTGCTATGTTCAGGATTCAAGAGTAACTTGGCAAAGCTTGAGAGAATTAATAGTCTGTCACAATAAGTAAGTATCTAGGTAAGCCATACATTTGAGTAACTTTATGAATCAAAGGAATTTTGAGAGATGCAAGAGGGTTTGGAGGAGCAAAATCTTTTCTGCAGTATCCACATAAATTTCAGGTAATATGAGAAAAAAAAAAGAGGAGCAAAATACAAATGAACAAATCACCAAAAATGTAAGGCATCAACTGTTTGCAAAACAAAGATATAGTTCTATAATTGTGTCATTACTCCATCTTTAAAATGCACAAACAAGCAAAGAAACACAAAATATTGGCATACAGACCTTATGCTGGTAGTCTGTCTTCATGTTTTATTTCACAAGACAGTGTCCCACTGTTGTAGGCTGACTCAAACTTCCTGTCTCAAGTGATTCTCATGCCTCAGTCACCATAGATTTATTTAGCTGGGGCCATAGATTTGCATCAACATGCTGACTCTAATACCTTTAATTCAAACTTTTTCAAGTGCAAGAATATGTGTAAGGCAGAAGGAAAGAATTTACATACGGTAAAATATTTTACAAAACAAACAGTAAATATGTGTGAGCTTTTCACAGGTTTTGACAATAAAAAAATAAAAGAAGATATACAATCTGCCAATGAGCACATGCAAAGATCCTAGAAATCACTAATCACTAAACATATGCAAATTAAAATCACAAGACATTTTGAGGATAACTGTTAGAAAATAAAACACAAAATTTCAAGTGTTAGTAAATGTATTCTTCCCTGGGTGCACTGTAAAATGATACAGCACCATGGAAAATAGTATGGTAATACCTAATAAAATTAAAAATACAATTGCCATATGAGCCATTAATTCCTCTTCTCGGTACATACTTAGAATCATCAAAGAGTTTTTTGTACACTAAAATGCTTAGCAGCATTATTTACAATACTTCAAAGTAGAGAACAAACCAAATGTCCATCTTTGATTAAACAAACAAGTGTTATGTACAGAGAATAAAATATTATTCAATCTTGAATTAAATTCCAATAGCTGTTATCATATTGAAAGTCTGAAGACATGATATTACATGAAATAAGGCAGATGTGAAAGAACAAATATGTGTGATACCTACCTACAGCACAAGGAGACAGAATGTAGAATATTTGTTACCTGGGGACAGAGGGAAGATATAGCTCAGTGTTTAAAATCAAGATGACATAAAATTTCTTGAGGTAGGTATTGTTAATGTTTATACCACCACATGAATTCTTGATGTCACAAGATTGTACACTTAAAGATATCTAAAATAGTGAAATTGATATCATGTGTATTTGCCATAATAAAAATAAAGAGGATGATTATATAATTGACTGAAAGAATATAAATGTCAGAAGAAAATATAGTAATTATTTGAATCAGAAAAACATAAAAATGTGTTTAGATTGAAAGATATTTTAAAAACATGAAAGAAAAAAGTAATAAGGAATATATCATTGGAAATAATCAAGTTGGAAACAAGATATATTTCTTTAAAACTTGCCTTTTATTAGACCACTTAAGACCTAATGAGGTAGTTAATTAGGTTTCAAATTAAGAAGTGTTATTTAGTTTACTATACTAGCAGCAGAGAATATTATTATGCTTGGCCTCTATTTTTTATGATTTTCATTTAAAGTTTACTAGTCACCAATATACTGTGTGGAACATCAGCATGCTAGGTTCTTGGACAGTGACTTAGGGAAGACATTGGTGGAAGAAGAAGGAATTCTAGTCAAATTTCATAAAAAGGAAGAAAAGAAAGGTAAAGAAAAAACAGAAACTTTCTGTTTTAATGTTTAGATCTTTGATCCATTTTGATTTTAATGTAGCATATGGTGAGAGATAAGGGTCCATTTTCAATCTTTTTTGCACACGTAACCAAATCCCCAAAATCACTTTTTGAATAGTTGAGTCTTTTGTCCAACATATATTTTTCAAATATGAATTCCCTTTTTTAACTATAGAATTTGCCTTTTGTTCCAGGATACTTGAGGGTAAAAGAGTAACATAATGATTTTATTAATATGTGTGAGGTAGATATGGTTGAAAAATGCAGTGAATGTTTACATTGTAACAAATTTATGACAGTAAAAGAAACATGCTATTAATTAAGCAGATTCCTCATTGTTTTTAACACGTTTATCCCATCACTCTTGCTACTTTCTAAAATTGTGGCCGTCCTCTTGCTTGAGTCTTTGGTTGCGTAGTCCTGGTGTCATCCATGTTCTGAATCCATTAAAAACATTTACCTCTCACAGTCATTTTTACTTGGGGGAAGAGCTAACTGGAGCATGGTAGTTGGTCTTTGACTTTGAGCATAACCCAGGAGGCGTGTGGTGAAAGGTCTGGACATGCTGTAATGTTTTTCTTCATCTGCATTTCACTGCATGATACTGGGCAGCACCATTCACTGTATTTTTTATCACTCCTCCTAGATATCTGTTGTAAACTAATGGTACCTCCTCCAAGAGTAAGGTATTTTATTGGAGACTAATTTTGGGATTAAAAAAGGTAGAAGAGACAATAAAGATTCAAGAAGTTTGTGTTTGAACTCCTTGGATATGAGCTCACTGAAATAGCTTAGTGTGCCTAGTTCCAGTTTGGAGTGACACACTGAACACAGAGGCATAAATAACCTTATTCAAATTGAACTTCTTATTACAGTAGAAAAATGAAGATTGGAGGCTGGTTTAGTTAGACCCACGAAGTTGCACATGCAAGGTATGCATTCTGCCTGTCAGCTGCATCTCCAATTCTTTAAAATTTCTTTTTGAGACAGGATCAATGTAAATTCCCCAGGCTGTCTTCAATTTGTGTTTCTCTTGTCTCAACCTCAAATAGGGATGTGTGACTGTGCCCAGCAAGCCTTTTTTTGACTTGTGAATAAACAAAGGGAAATGATTCTCAATTTGTCCCTTAATGTTTTCATGTTCCTTAAGTGAACAAAGTTTGTAATATGCCAGAGTGGTGATTTTATGTACATTGTTTCACCATGTATATATGCATAATCAATTTGCACAGCATATTTAGACTTACACATGACATTGGCGTTAAAGTTTATTTTTTTACTGCTTATAAGATTTTGTTTTTCATGCCTGTGAAATTTTCGATGCTGAGTCTTTGGTTTGAACTGTGTCAATATACTTTGTATGGGAAAAGATAATTCACCTCAAAACCATTTATCTAAATGTTACAGTAAAAGTAAGTGACTGTACAATTCATACTCCTTACAGTATTCACCTAAATGTTACAGTAAAAGTGGGTGACTCAACAACTCACACTCTGTCCAGAAGACCCTGAGCAAAGTACTGAAATTCATTGATGATGATGGTGATAGTGATGGTGATGATGATGATGATGATGATGATGATGATGTTTCATGTTATATAATAGTTTCATCCAATGCAGGCATTCCCTTATGCTACAGAGAGGAAAGAGATTTGAGGGAAAAAAAATTTTTATGAAGAAAATAAAAGGCGCCATTAGGTTGGAATAATCATCAGAGTCCCTCCTTATCCTTTTTCAAGTGGGAGGTCTATTCAAACACATTTGTAATCTAAAGAGGAGAGAGGAGCTGGGGACCAGATTTCATTTCTGTTGTCCATTGGCATTCTTCTTTCGCTTCTTTCCTTGTGGTATTTTGCTCCAGCTTTAATATGGATCAACTCAAAGGAAAGACATAACTCTCTCTCTCTCTCTCTCTCTCTCTCTCTCTCTCTCTTTCTCTCCCTCTCTCTCTCTCTCTCTCTCTGGTACCTGGGATCAAACTCATGACCTCATGCTTGCCAGGCAGGCACTTATGCCACTGACCTAAATCCCCAGAAACAACACTCATTCTTAATCCAGTACATACTAGGCATTTTACAATTACCCATCTTTTACTTAAAAAAAAAAAAAAAAATATATATATATATATATATATATATATATATATATATATTTGAAAATGCAAAGAGAAGGGCAGAGGTCAGTCCTTAATAAGATAAAATTATTGATTATAAACCATACTAAAATACAAAGTTATACATCTACAAAGGCTTTAATGGCTACACTGCTGGAAAAGGTGACACTGTGTAGGCTTACTGACATGTGCCTCTAATCTCAGCTACTTGGCAGTCACCAGAAAACTGTGAGGTCAGATCTAGCCTGTGCAAACTGACATCCCATCTCAAAAAAGCAAAAGGGTGACCAAAATAAAATTTTTTTGGACAAAGTTGAACTGTCAGAGGTATGGTTAAGAATATTTGAAGTATTTTCTGCTTTATTTTGTCTGGAAATAAACGCATGCCATCTCAGAAAAAAAATACTCTTCTGCTCCAAGGCATGAATGCTAAGTACTTATGGCATTAATTTAGTAGACACAGAGTAACAATAGATGAAACTGAAATACAAACAACAAAAAAAGATTTCAAACCTTTTCTATTTTTGCTGAGGTCCCTATATTCCATCTGATGTAATATTTCTTTCACACTTACAAAGGAAACAGGAAAACCATGGATGATTTTTCTGCTATTTGTAAATATCCTTACAAATTAGTTTGAGATTTTTAATGAATGGATTTCTTCTAGAGTATCTTTCTTATCTACTATTTTTTTCTCTAAATGTTTCTTCTAGATTTTCTCTGATCTTTCTTTTAATGCAGCAGGAATGACTTTGGAACATCAGATCACTTCGGCATGTGGATCATACCAGCTGTGATTCTTATGCTAGCAGACTCCTTAGAGTCTGGCTGCCATTACTTTAAAAAGCACTTAAAATCACATACATATAGAATAATATTTCATATACATTTATAAAGCTTCTTTCTCTTCATTGTATTTGTTATGAAAAAGAATGGAATTCAAATTCGATAAAAATATAACACATGATAATGATCCAGAAGTTTTTTGAAAGTAAGAAATTTTTGGATAATTTTAAAATCTCCAACTAATTTGTAAGATCCTAACAAGTTTTATCAATTGAAAAATATCCCTCCAGAACCTTTCATTTGGCTCCACAATTCTGAAAAGTTGCAAAAAGGGCTGTGTGTGTATGTGTTATTAGGGATTGAATCCAGAGACATTCTAACACCCAGCTACATCACGACTCCATTTATTTATATACAGTTTTTTTTCTCTTTTGAGAAAGAGAGACAAGTTGCCCAGGCAGGACTTAAATTTATTATCCCATTGCCTCAGTCTCCCAGTGGATTACAGATTTGAGCACCAGGCCTGTCAATATAACAATACATACCTATTATTTAACAAGATATTCAAATGTCATGCATCTACATTCCTATAACAGGAGCATTTCACTAAAATTAATATTCAACTTTACACATTTTGTGTTTGTTTTGTAGAGAAAATATTGGTATGTTCAGGCACAAAATCTCAAGATACTGCCTCGTATTTAAAAGTTCAAGAAAAGAGCCAAGTATTTAGCTCAGTGGCTCAAGTGCTTGCCTGGTAAGTGAGTTCAACTCATGGTCATGAGTTCAATTCCTGGCACACACAGACAAAAAAAATCAATTAAAATTGTGGAAAAATTTGGACATCCAAGAATTATAAAAATACCATACCTAAAAGTCAAAATATGCAATATAATGAAGTCTAAAGTTAAGAATAATAAAGTATTGACTTTACTGTCTCATTTCTGAATGATATATGTTCATCTGTGGGTGGAATTATCAAAAAGTGGGTGTAAGGAATACTATACAATTTTCTCATTGAATGAAGTTGGTCTCTAATTCTAATGTCCTTACAAACATTTTAGTAAATGAAAACTAAGAAATGCACTCCATTTAATATTTCTATTCCTAAGTATTCTTTTATATACTTTTTTGTTTTGCATATAGAGTGAATTCTCCAAAAATAATATTAATAGCATTAAGTTGTCCTGAACTGGTCATGTGTTTCAAATATTAACAATTAACAACATTCACCTCTCTTGAAGTCATACATGCCTATTATTAGCTAAATTATTCATCAATAATTATAAGGAAAAATAATATGTAAAAATATTAAATAGCTCAAAAATATATGCATCATTCTATATATATACTTCTTATATATATATCTACTATATATACAGTTATATATACATCTATATATATGGTTGTATATATACACACATATATGCAAAATTTAGTTGTTTCTTAAATTATAGATATCTGGATTTATCTGCTTATAAAACCTTTTATATATAAAGACATCATATATAAAATTATTTCTCTCAGCTGGCTTTGACATTTCATCTTTCAGCCTGAACTTAAAGTTTTCCTTGATACTCTACTATGTTAATGTCTCCTGATAAAAAGCTATGGTTCTGTTCATTTGTTAAGTGATTACTTTGATATAGGCACCATTTCAACAACTATCTCTTATAGAATATGAAGTAAAAATCACTGAAAAGTTTATTTTGCGGCTCAGTAATTTATAGCAGATTGAAAAATATCAGGTTGACAACTAATACATTGATCATGGGCAATTTAACTGTACCGGAGTTAATATTACCTTTTTATGATTATTATGAGGAGTCAGTGAAATGAAGTACATAAAATGCCTGTTACCTAGTAAGTACTACTATATTTTAAGTGGATACAGAAAGAGATGATAATGTTTTAGGATCCACTAAAATAGCATTCCTTAATTTCATACAGTCCATGAGTTAGGTAAACAAAAAAAAATTAATCTTGCTATTGCATATTCATCTTATATTTTGAATCCTTTTCATTGTATAATCTCAATATAATTAAAGCCATTTTGCTTTAATATCTGTTGCTAATTTTTATTTTTTTGTACAATTACCAGAGTTTTAGTGTGAACCACAGTAGAAAAGACAGAGTGTGAAAGGGAAGTATATTTAATGCTTTAACATTTATTACATTTTATAGGTAACTGGTAACTTCATTATAAGTCTCTTTTGAGTTTTTCTGATTTTTCACTAGTTGCAGGTAACCAGGGTGATTGCATAAGATAAAAATAAAATGTAATTTCACACATTAAATTTCCTTCCCACCTTCGATTCTTTTTAAGCTGAATAATTAAGCATAACATTGCTATATAATAGTCTTCGCGGTATGCTTGTGTGACCTTGTTATTTTGTTTCAGAAAGCATCAGTGTAGGGTCCATAATTAGTGGTTACTGGT
Source organism: Hydrochoerus hydrochaeris (assembly GCA_004027455.1). Taxonomy (NCBI): domain Eukaryota; kingdom Metazoa; phylum Chordata; class Mammalia; order Rodentia; family Hydrochaeridae; genus Hydrochoerus; species Hydrochoerus hydrochaeris. The sequence goes on along the minus strand of PVLA01001771.1, from coordinate 50,095 downwards.
CATGGTAGATTCAGTGAAGACACTTGAACTGAACTTTGAGAAAATTCCCCTCTCTGAGACTCCTTTACATTTAGGCCTGTAGTTAGTTCATCAGGAGATAGGGAGAGGCGAACAGTGAATAATGAATGAACACAGAGAAACCACAAGTTCTCAATTGATTGGACACAAGTGTGAATTATGAAAGGAATTACAGAAGGAAGTTACAGACGGAAGACAAATATCCTCAGAGTAGATGTGGTGAATCAGGAATCAGGAGAGGCTATGCATTAGCTAAGCTAAGTAGGTACTATGTTTACTCAGTGTACTTGAATCATTTGTTCATGTAAGCATGCTGTCTTCCCAGATGAAAGTTACTGGAAAAATAATTTACAATCCCTGACATGGCTCCAGAGTTCTGTAGTTCTGAAAATAACCTGGCTACAGTATGATGAATTGGCTCTTTCATTGTTGAATCAGACAGAACTCCATAGTGCTTGTTGTCATTAATTGGCTTAAATAGTTCAGTGAGCATCTGAGCTGCTGTGATATAGATGGTGTTTAAAAGCTTGCTCTCCCACCTATTAACTGTGTGACCTTGGGCAAATAACCTTTCCAGGAGTCAGTTCCCTGGTATGTGAAATCAGGATAATAATTTCTGTGCTGGTTAATATAGTGCTTGACACATAAAAAGCACTCAGTGCTTTTCCTATGGTGATTCATTGTGCTAAAGGGAAAGAAGTGGAATCTGGTTCTTAATTCACATATAGAAAAGTTCATCCCAGAATATTCACATAATGAGGCTTATGGTGACCATGCAGAACATTTTACACAAGGCCCTTTTACTATTCTTAAATATTCTGTGAACCCTTAATGAAATTTTAAATGTTATTTCATTTGTATCCACCTGGAATGCTTAACATTTCAAATGAGAGAACACCCAATGAGGATTTAATAACCAATTTACTTCTAATAAATTTCTGTCCATCTTTAACTGCTTGAATGCTCTTTTTATTGATGTCCTACTTCTTGCTACCCCGCAAGGTCTGCTCTACCTTATTCTTGTAGAAGACAGTCAATTTGAGAAGGAAAGTTCTATAAGTTAATAAGCAGAATTTTTCAATGATCCTCAAGAGCAGCAGGTGAATTTCTAATTAGAATTATCACTGTTGCCTCAATAATTCTGTGCTAAGGTCTGAATTATGTCAAACATTAAAAGTAGAAAGTTCATTAAGGTTTTTAATGCATATCTATTATTTATACACCAAACACGAATTGGGTGTATAGACGTGGGTATATTACCTTCTTCGCATTTCTTGTCTTAGAAGTTCGTTATATTTCCCTCCCGGGAGGAAGAGTAGAACAGGACTGGGCTCTGTAATCAAAAAGATCTAAGTTCAGTGTGAAAAACAAGCATGTAACAAGCGTATGACCTTATTCATTTTGACCTTTGTTTCTCTCACTTATAAAAATCTAAGATACTAATTGTCACATGAGTTTCTTACATAAGTTTAAAGGATTATTAATGTACAACTTTAGTGGTACATTTCTTTCTTTTGCAATGATTGTGTATGTAGTATTGCCAGTGTCTGTTTCTTCTATTCTTCTTAATCAAAGGTTTTTCTTTTCATAGTGACACAAGTCTAGAAACCTATAGCGAAAGAAGTGGCTCTTCATGACAGTGACAGCTGTACGTTGACTGAATCCTATTCTGTCTTGTATGCATCTCTGAGCAGCGTAGCTGAAGATAGAGATAGGATCCGAGGAGCTCCACTTAGCGGGGTCGCATCACTAACATCTTCATGAATTTTTCTTTGTTAGCAGTAGGACCCAAACAATTGACAAACTACCAAATGAATAAACACAGGTCCATATTTTTGTATTGAGGATTCAAAAAAAATTTTTTTTCATTACAACCCTACTTTAAAAATAAGAAATTTGGAGTGATAAACATCAAGTGCCTGAGATATCAGAAGTTTCTTAGACTTTATACATTTATTAATATAGAATTTATAGTATTACCTGAGTTAAAATTAGTTAAAGAGTTGAAAAAGTTTGATTGTATCAAACTTCTTGAAAATGATTCTCATGTTCCCACATTCGAATTTGTCTTCTCCTCCTGGTGCACACCGGATGCTTTTAGCAACGAATAACCGAGAATATGTGCATTTCATTCCATCCATCCATCCATCCATCCATCCATCTGTACATATATGTATAATGATTTAAATATATAAAAATGGAAATAACTCTAAAAACATTTATCTCTGAAAGAAAGCTAAAGTAGTCCAAGCTTGAATATGGCTGATTTACTAAAAACTCAATTAACATTGTCATTGTGTAACTAATGGCTTGAAAGAAGCAATGTCATGAGGAATCAATTATGGAAGTAGGACATGTAGACTAGACTATCATAACAAGCCTCAGGGTACTGTTTTAAAAAATATATATTTAGTGCTCGCTTCAGCAGCACATATACTAAAAAAATATATCTGAACCATGTTTGTCACATTATAAAATGGCATTACACCTGATTACAGGTGAGAAACATAATGTCACTAATGAATATTTTTGGCAAACAAACCTCTGCAAGGTGTTAACAGTTAACAAAGATTAGGGTATTTTTATCCAGTGATATGTTTTTCAAAACCCAAGGAGGCTTTTATCTTTGATTTTATTTTTAAAATTTCTAGAATAATATTTGAGGTTTCAGATACTTAGACAGTCTCTCTTCTTCCTGTGTATGAAGTTAACAGGTATTTCAGTTGTACAATCTTCACAGAATTTTTGTGGGCTTTGAAATGATGGTTGATTTCCACCCTTGAAAGACGAGGTTCAGTGAGACATATGATAGTTGCAAAATTTCTGCTATTTCTGCATAATTGTATCCTTTTCTTCCTCGATTCAGTTTTTTCTTTTTCAACTTTGCTTCAATGACAGAGGAGTTCCTTTTACAGGCCCTGTCCTTTCAAACTCTTCCTCACACTCCTTCATTTAGAAATTTTGGTATTTTGATTTACATGGATTTTTCATTTTTCCTCATTAAATTATAAATTCTTCAAGAATGATGTATTAAGTTAGTCACCTATTCCCTCAACATTTTGTACACAATTATATAAAGCAGCCAACAAATGCCCAGTTGAGTTTATAAAATATTTAACATTGAAATATTTCAATGTTTACTTTGATTTTTAAATAAGTATAAAAAAAAGTGTGTTTGATATAGTGCTTTTGTGAAAGGTCAAAGAAGTTTAATTTCAATTTGTTTTAACAAATGAAACTAACCTCACTCTACTCTAGTAAATAAGTATTAAATTTTGGAATTGAGAATGTTCACTTTAAAGCCAAAAGCTCACATGACTATCAGAGGAATGGACTTTCATATATAGTGGATTAAATTTTTATCAATAGTGTTTTCTTGCACAGTATTAATTTTTGAATTTTATTTTCATTCTTTAAGCAGTTAAATCAGCTTAATCATTTACTTAAACCTGATGCATTTCTGCTGAAAGGTTTCCTAGGGCAGTCACAAAAGATCGAGCTTGCCTCTCTGGAAATCTCAGCTGGGCACATTCACTTGACAAATCTTCATGGTAATAAACAGGCAATTCTAGTGAAACATACTGTGAAGAAAATTCAAAAAGTGATCTTTCCAGGAGGAAGCTTAAACCCCTTGGAAAAGTCATCACCTAGAATCCAAAGATACTTCGACATGCAAATAGCCCACTTGAGACAAGGGAGCACCTGTAGTTCTGCCTTGATTATGTCTTCAAGCTTCAATTTAAAGTAAATGAGAAAACAGAAAGTATACTCTTCTGATTAGCTCTGCCCTCTGGGTAATAGAGACAGAAGAAAAAATTGTGGGTGTTGGTACCTATCCATAGTGCCTTCCTGGCCATCAGTAATTACAAGCCACTTACTGTCATTTAGTGGTGTGTATAAGGCATACTTGTTATTACATGCTGTCTGTTTTTTCATAGTTGTTAGCTGTAAAGTGGAAAACTTAAACTTATTTTTTTAACCTCTAGTAAAATAAGGGAAGAAGATAACCAGACCAAAATTATAAGGTAGTTCTTTGTGTTTTGAGGGAGATAGAGCATCACAGAAAGGTGAGTGATGACAAACAGTAAGAGGAAGGAGGAGCTAATACTCCAGGGGACAGGGCAAAGCCAGGAGATGGAGAGACCCAGAACTGATCACAGGAACTTGGGCTGAATGCACAGACAGTATGCTCATGACAGGTTATCTCAAGGATCTCCAGATTACCTAAACTGCACAGGAGGAAGAGAGGCATCAGATGTTTTCGATGTAATTTGCATTATTTAGTATTCAATGTCATTCAGCAGTAATTTTATCTGTCCTTGGGTAACTGTCCGATATCTGTGTCTGACTGTGTTAACCACTTAACCATCTTAAGTCTCTTACCCCTCGTTTTCCTATTCTCACACCATTACCGATTGAAGCATATAATTAATGGTGTTTGATATAAAGTAATTTAGTTCTCATCTACTCTATTTCAAATATATTGACATCTCTGTTTAGCTTCAATTGATCTTCACTTTCTTATCTCCTTCACAGGAGGTGAGGTGCTTCTTTCCTTGATCAGGCTGATCTTTCATATTTACATTTAATCCTATCCCTTTTCTTCTCAACAGCTACTTTACTCCATCAGTGCCTCCTCAGTTTCATTTACTTTGACCTCAAACTCCAGCCTCTGAAGACTTACACCTTCATTTCCTTTATTTTCCCCATATAAAATGCCTTTTGTAAACATACAAAATTTAACTGTACTTAGTATCCACAAGCTTTCTGTTTCACTGAGACACCCACACATTTCAATTTGTTTTAATCAAGACACTAGTGAGACATTTAAATAGAGTTCAACAGTAACTTAGTATTCTCATACTCAGTCAGAAGTTATTTAACTTAGTGGCGTATTGTGTATTGTTTATAGAGCAAGCTTTCAAGAAGTTATCGTTTAGCACTGTTTTACACTCTTCATGTACATTTCGATTGTGGATGCCTATTTATCACTTACGTTGTTCTCATAGTCATCATTTTCCAATTGTGTTATTACTTCTTTTTCCTAGTTCTGTGTATGAATCAAGGAAAAATTTTAATGGCTCCTGAATTCACATGTTCAATCCAGATTTTTTTTTCTCGACTGTCATTTTCAAATACTATACCTGTTTATATGTTGGGAAAAACACTTCATTTCATACTTGGAATTTAAAGGACGACAGTTCTATTCTGGGTCATGATATCAGTGGACTCAGTTCATGGTTAGCTGGTTCCAAGGTAGTTAAAAAGTCATGGAAATGGAAATCTGCTCAACTTATGGAGACCAGGAAGAGGTAGACAGGAGGGGAGAGAAAAGCCATAGTGAGAAGGAGAAGAGAAGAGAAGAAATGAGTAAAAGAAGAGAATGGCAAGGAAGGGAAGGGAAGAGATTTATTCTATAAAAATTAACTATGAATCCTATTTTTTAAATCCTAACACAAAAATTAGAAGTTGCTGTTTATGTTATCTGACACTGAATTAATGGGATTGATTATCATTGTCAGTACCATGGGAACATCCTTAATAAATGAAATAGAGAGGATCCCGACTCTCATTATTTAAAAGGAATTTCTTGGCAGTGATTGCCTTTTGAATCCATATTTTTCTCATTTACTTGTGGTGATAAAATTTATCTGTAAAAGTATATTTTTATTATTATTTTTCCTGTGGTTAAATGTGTCTCATGTCATCTAGCTGTATTAGTCTGTGGGGAAAAAAGGGTGTGAGAACTTTTCAAGATTGACTGCGAGAACCTATTAGAAAAGTACTGGAGGATGTTAGTAGGAAAGTGGAAATGTTGAACCCTTTGAATTATTCCTTATTTTTTCCTATAATTAGGGCATCCCTGTTTGCTAGACTCCATCTGAGTTAGTCACCTAACTAACAGGATCAGAGAAAGGAACAATACCTTTCTTGATGATTATGTTTCAAAGAATGGTTCAAGGTCCATCTGAAAGACATTCTTCCTTTGAAAACTAGCAAGAGCATTTTTCAGATACATATACCTCGAAGGAGCAGCAATTACCTGTCTTAAAAACAACAACAACAACAAAAACACAAACAAAAAGACAACAACAATAAGAAAAACCAGACCAAAGTCAGCAAGAAACCTGTCTGAAGCTTAATCAAGCTCAGGGTTCTTTAAGGATGTCTTAGTCAAGCTTACTACGACTCTTCATGTTCCCTGGAAGCGTACTAAATGAAGGAATATGTCTGTTGTTTTATCCTGTTACCAAATCTGACCAGGTGTAGTAGAATTCAAAGTATCAGTTAGAAGGTAAGCAACGTGACGAAGCAATTTATATTAATAAAGAGATGACAGCATTCCTGTGCTTACACTTCCCCCGGTGTATATAGTTGACACCCTAATGGGTGCAACAAAGGAAAGAGGATTTTAGAGGAAGGTTGATATATCCTTGAATTTAGATGTTTGGGAACTTTTAAATCACTTTACATGCATAGATGTTTTGTACTTGTGACAGTTCCACCACCTGCTAAAATTTTGTAGCTTTAAACTTAGCAGATTTAAAATGAGTGAAGAAAAGCACATTAGAATGATAGTGATGACTTCAGCATTTTTTAAAAAAGTAGTTGTACTTATGGAATTACTCAACAGATAATTTCACTAAAGGTCTATGACAATTTTAAAGAAAAAGATTTCTCCTTGTCTGTGGCTCCCTCTCCCTCGCCTCAAAGCCTCACACGTGATTAGCAAAAGTACTCTACCACTTAGCTATGCCCAAATAAGATTATCGCACCCAAAATAAAATTATCAGAAATGGGATAATATGTTTATCTTTTTAAAAACTTATTTTCATAAAATATTGAATTATTCTTATTTGATTATATCATATATTGGGCATGCAAGTAGGTTTAATTTAAGAAAGCTTTAATCAATCTATGGGATGTTCAAAGACTGAAATTTACAATTGAGTCTACATATGGATTTTTCTGATATAAATATTCTACCTTCCATAGTTAGTTTGGCATTTAATTTAGTTATACAAATAAAAGACTATATAACACATTTATTATATGTATATATGATATATTATTTCATTTAAAAAATGAAGAAAACTAGAGAACTACTTCAATTTTTGAAGCTGATTTATTTCATTAATTTTAGGAATACATGAATATTATTTATTACTTTTACTATTGAAAAACATCTCTGTATAGTCTTGATAGATATATGGATAGATAGATAGACAGATAGATAGATTTAGAAATATATGCATAAGTATTCTAGATCAAAACCATGGGTTGTAAAATCTTATCTACTTAATTTAGCTCCAATTATAATAAATAATAAATTTAGTAGAAGAACTATATTTTAATTTAAAACTTTTTAAAACAAGAAACGATTTCAGAAGAAACATCATTTCTACCATTTTAAGAATTATATTTATACTATCTTTCATCTGTATTTCTGTATTTTCTAGATACTTCAGGGGAAAAATGATTAGTTTATGTGAGTGCCTGTAGCACAATGTACATAATACTGCTTAAGAAAATAGTGTACCTTATTCTTGAAATGCATTTTAGTACTATGAAATTTATATGTATTTGGATTATTCTGCCTTTGATAAAATTTATATGTAACACTTTCCCTTTGAATTGTAATAGGTAAAAACATTGTGGAACTCATTTGATTTTTTAATTAAAATTTTGTCCCATTGTTTGACGTGAAGCTTTATTTAGGATCTATTTATGCTGCAATGACCTCTACAGACATCTACCGGTAGGGTTTTTCCTAGGGTTGAAAAATAACACTAAACAAAATAAAGCTGGGCATACTTCTAGCTAATGGATGCATCTTGAGACCATCTCCTAAGTGAAATAAATCAAACAAAAACAATGTATATTTTAAAGTCATAAATCCAACAGAAAACAGTCAAAAGTTAGAGAGTTCAGTAGTCTACATTAAAAATTTATAATTTAAGAGAACAGTTCCTTTGCAAAATTTTGGGTTTGTGTGTTGTTTAAAGAGTATTCCTTTTTTGTTTTAGCTTGGTCTTTCATAATATGCTGCTATTTTCTTTCATTAAATTATTTATTTCTGATATTTTTACACTTCAATTTTAAATTTAAAATATTAATACAAGTGTTTTTATTGCTTTAACCTTTCTTAAACTTAAGTTATGTAAACTATGATGAAATATTGTGGTATATTATGCCAGATTTACATCATTTCTAAGACAAAGACAACAAACACAAAAAATATAGCATTTATTTTCACTATGGATATGCTTTTTCCTGTTTATTGCTATTTTGAATTGGTAGAATCATACTACTGTCAGTTATTTTTTTAATCTCCTTTTTCTTGCATACAGGAAAAGCATCTATATTGAGTTTAAAAACTAATTTTATTGTGCAAATTACACAGTGGGTGTGTATGGATTGCCTGCTATATGGATAGTATCTGTAAAGAATATTAGGATGTCATTATGTAATAAGTTTCAGAAAACATTATTTTTAAGGGTAATTTCAGTAGGTATGCAATGAGCTATAAATGATATGAATTGTTAACAATTTGAAAAATTTTAAAAAGCATCTTAATATTGACATTCAGCTAGGTAAATCCATTTTTAAGACTTAAAGAAAAATCAGCTTCCCATGTATAGAAAACATGTACTAAGATATATTTTACTTTTTAAGCTTTCTCTGAATGTTAATATTTCCATAAACTAGTCTTACTGAGGGACATTTTAATTATAGAAACTAGGTCAACTTTATTAGTTATGGATTTATGATGCCATCTTGAATTATAAAACTAAATGCTTATAATAAAATCTTTTGTAAGAATATATGCAGTTTTTGTAATGTGCGGTTTCGTAAATGAAGAAAGATGTTATAATATGATTGGTTCTTTATGCTTTGCATAGAGAGGCAGCTAGGAGAGAGAAGGAAAATTCCCAGCTTCTTTAGTTTTAACAAGTCCTAAACAGAAATTTTCATATACTTTAGATTGTTTAAATGTTTTACTTTTACTAAATAAATAAATAAAATGAAATGCAATTCCCTCTGGAGAAAACTGAATCATATTTTTTTTCATTTAAAAATTCCTTGGGTTTAACATTTCTATACCATGTCATCTATTTTTCTCTTCCAACTGATTTTTATAATTATTTATGCCTCATTTTCATATAGGTCAGATATTTCTGGACTCTAGATAACTTTTAAGGATTGATTTAGGTCATTTTTCCAGGAAAGTTATTTCTAAGAAATATGTTTAAGAAAAAACTTATTCAATACTACTGTTATAACTTCTTGATCAGACTTTTCCTCAAAATATGGCCAAATAATAATATATTTTCAATGTGTAATAAAATGTTCACATATTTAATGAAAACTGAGTGCAACTAAAAATTTATTTCTTAATCACACTAAATTCATTTCTAGTCTTTAGGACTCATATGTCTAGTAATTACACTGGTTCATTACAGCTACAGACCATTTCCATTATTGTACAAGAAAAAAAGTTCCACTCAGCAGCACATACTACCTTTGCAATTGCTGAAGACAATGCACAGCACTCTCAATTTAAAGGAGGAAAGGTTTAATTTAGCTCACAGTTCTGGGAGGTTTGGTCCATAGCTGACTCCAACACAGCAGTATCATGGTAATACTGAGTAGTGAAACAGAGCTGCTTAGCTCCTGGCAGACAGGGTGCAGAGCAGGTCAATAACAACAGAGAAAAATGACCAATGTACGTTAGTCAAGGCCATGCCACCGTGATCAGTGCATGAACACTCCTGCAACGTGCTTCACTAATGGGCCTTTCTTGACCTAATGCAGTTGGCATTGTAGGATTACTGATCACAGAGCACTTATATTTTTCTCCTTGATTGATAATATAATGGGTATTCAGATATAAAATCTCCCTAAGTTTCCCATAGAACCCTTAAATAGCAAGACTGAAACACAATTTTAGATCTTTGGATACTAAGTAAGATACTTTTTAAAAATATTTAATTTTAAAGAGGTAAAATAAAACATAAGTAAGATACTTTTTTGAGAGTTCAACTATCCTGGAAACATGATTTAAGCAAAAACATTCAATTTTTATTTCATATTTTTCTTCTATTGATCTTCAAATATGAGTGAAACATTGCAAACAATTATTTTGAAGAAAAGATAATTATTAGGAGCTCCAAAAGTTATAAATAATTCTGCATTTTTAAAAAAATCATAAATATAATAGTAAAAAAAAAAATAAAAGTTCGGAGCCAGGGTGAAGAAGGTTATCAGGAAACAGCATTGGAAAGGCCAGTATACATAAGCATAGGATTCAGAGGCCAAAAGTGAGGTATCTGAGGAACAGAAGGAGGCCAAGGGGAGAAGGGAGCATAGTGAAATATAAAAAGCATGTGATCAAATGAAAAAGAGAGCCAGGCAAGCTCTAGAAAGAAAGGTAAAGCCCTCTGGATTTTACAGCAAATGTACAAAGCTGCATATTTGGAATTGTCTAGACTCATCCAGGTAGCCTTAATACTTAATAATGATCTTCAGTATATTTCCAGTTTAATATCGCTTACAAGCTTAGTAATGAGAGTATAGTAGAGTACAAAGTACAGTGAGCTTAATTTGTGCTTCAGTTATCTGGCTATTAAGAAAAACCTAATAACTAGCCATAAGGCAAAGGACATTGGTAACACAGATCACATGCAGATCATAAACATGTACCACTGAATTCCTCTTTCAGTTTTCTCATGAATCAGATTTGGTGGAGTTCCCAAAAGCTTTTAAGATATACGAGGCATGTAAATGAATATGGAAAGGTTAATCTAATAATTCGTCATGAAGTTATGGTAGGAAAAAAGTCTCATATTCTACAAAATGAAAGCAGTGTTTTGGAGAAGTCAGTTTTTTCATATCTTCATTTCTTTACTTATTCACTAGTTGAGCTGGAATTATGTACAGTCCGTCTCCTGTACAAGCTCTTCCCTAAATTTTCTCATCCATCATATTATTCATCTCAGATTTTGAGAAATAAAAATGATCTTCCCCCTTAGTGCTCAATTTCAACCCTCATTTTCTTTTCCTTTGTTGTAGTGTATGTTCATTTTCTTATTGACATAGCAAATGATATGAAACCTCAAGTGATTTGTTTTGCACTAGTGGCGCTGAGACTTGGCTGGTGGTCATGACATGTTTAAAGAGCAAAATAATACCTAGGTGGGAGACAAATGGGGAGAAAGACTTTATGCGAAAGGGTAGGAGATTTAGGGAAGGAGAGAGAAGGATGAGCTATGCATGTACGCCAGCTCCCCACAATGCATGCATTCATTATGTACCATAAAGATGTACTCATAAAAGAATTGAGGAATTGGATGAAGGAAGATTAAATCAGTTTTTAACCCAACAAGGCATCCGGATTATAGAACATCTCACCTTTATTTTTCCTGGCAATGGTGTTCTCCTTCATAATAGCCAAAATAAAAGAACAAACCATGAATCTCACTGATACAATAAACATTAATTAGGTGTAACGTTTCTAATTAATGCTGATTGTTGTATCTTGACTGCCAAGTATTTGCATTTTTTTTATCTTCAACATTTCATTTTGTTTTTACTTTGGAAATTATATATTAAAGGACAAAGAGGCATACCATTTTAATTTTCTTTCTTTACTAACATATTTCTTACAAATTTCTAAAATATGTATATCCTATTTAAATAATAGTTTGATTCATATTGAACACACATTAAAAATAGCCTACGTAGGCTCCTACTTTTCAGAACTTGAGATCTCTTTGTAGGAGTGATTTTTGATCAGCATATGCAGTTTTATTACACTGATGGCTTGCAAAAACAAATGCAAGTGCAAAGGTTTTCCCTCTAGATCAACTGAGAGATCTTTTCACCACATACAAATTTCACCATTGTGCTTTTCTCAGATACGGTGTGTTGTGGTTCCATACTTAATGTGATTTGACAAAACATTGAAACAATGCACTTGTTACAAAGCTTATGTACACATAAACAGTCACGTTTGCCTTCTATCACCCAACTCTTAATTACTAACTGTTGAAATGGCCAAAGTGTTAAAACAAATCTTAGCACTTTAATACTTTAAATAATAATATTTCATTGGTGCGTTGAAGTTATATTATCCTGTTATTATGTGACAACCAGGAATCAGATATCAAAATATACTGTGATCTAGTTTAAATGAGAAAAATGAGAGTTCATGTGGCATTTTAATTTTGGCACTAGGAAATGCATCTAATTGTAACACATTTATCCTCTCTAAATTTATATGAGTTAATATTATACTTATTCAAGGGTTAGTTCGGATAAGACTCATATTTTACACTGATAGTTTTATAAGCATCCATCTTTATTCAAGGTCTTTTCTGTAATCATTCGGGATAGCATTAAAGAAAGTGAAAAATAACACGAATATATTGTTACAACGTTCACTTTCATCATGTCAGATTAATATCATAAACACAATTAATAACATTTTATTTAACTATACTTAAATTTGCCTATCTATTAAAATTAGTTGGAACTTTTTCTAGTTTTTTTTCCTCTTCTTTTTGCTGTATTAGGTGTTAAAGTCAGGGAGTTCTGAGCCAGATCCACAGCTGTGTTTTAATTTCTATTTTGAGACATGGTTTCTGAGTTGCCCAGACAGGCTTAGAATTTGTGCATTCTTCCTTCTTCTGTCCTCTTGTCTTAACCTCATGAGTAAGTGGAATCATAAGCAACTCTAAGTGAAGCTTAGTCTTTTGCTTTTGCACTAAACACTAAGACTTTGAATACGATTTATCATAGGCATACTGGATATTTATTTAATTGTATGTATGATTCCAAACTCATTGAAAGTTATGCTTTTGATGAATATTTAAATAGTACATTCAACATTTGTGTTGATAACTTGAAAACTATTATCATGGCCTTTTAATAATTTTTAATGATTGTGTATTTTAATCTATTATTTATAAATTAGAGGCTTCTTGGTCATAACAGGTTAATAATTGATTTATGAATAATTATGTTTCACCATAACTGGTTTTAGCTCTTTGTAACTTTAGATAAAGTTATTTCTCCCACAGAGCCTAATAACTGTGTTCACAAATTGAGGTAAATGATCATATGATGACAGGTTTATGTCTTTAGTTCACTAGTGACTTTATCTGAATCAACCTACTTAGAAAACGAAACATAATGTACCTCTCGTAAGCAAATAGTGATCAATACAAACATGAAATATGATAAGTTTTATTGTCTATTCAATGTTCATTCTATGAAAAAATCATTTCCTAGGTAAATACAGCTATTCAGCTGCTATGCTAGAAAAGAATATTCAAGCTACAGTGCAATGTGTAATTTACAGGAAACACACTCAAAACATAAAAGTAAATAAATACAGCCTGACTTGCTTTTCCTTTCAGTTACTATTTCCCAATTTAAGAATCTTCTAAAATATTATAGAATTGTAAACTCTCTTTTTTTAGATTTTTTTTAATTTTAAAGAGAGTAAAACAAAAGAGGGCAGATCTAAGCAGATCAGAACAGAACAATGTAAGCAACACAGCACTTCACAACAAGACAATTGGATATTAACAGTAGCTATCATAATGTCTCTTTCTTTGAAATAGTTGAGCTTAGCTTTACACACAATAATGTCAAACATAACAAAGTAGAATAAACAACTCAAGAGAATGGAAGTATTCCAAGAGTAGAATTGTAAACTCTCAATCCATGTCCACCACTAAAGTTTCTCCTCCTCTCCTGTGGTGTAGCGTACAAATGGAATGACACTGGTGTATAGTCTAATGGTTTTTCCATTACCTCTGCGATTGTTTCAGCTTCTTACAGAAGCAAGTCTTCTTCTTACTTATGTAAAATATTATGTATAAAATATTATACATATTAACTGTCTGTTTTATACACATTTTTCATCCATGAGAGCAGAGCCTGTGAGCTCAGCAGTGGTTTCTCTGATTGTAATTGTCCAGTGAAAGCAATTTGAAGAATGAAGTAAAAGAATACACAAGTTTGTACTGAATGCGTCATAAACCTGAAAGGCACAATCATCTATTTTATGATAACTTCATGCTACAGGTAGTTTATTGATTCTTTTTTTCACATTATGGGTGTATAATTTGCCTACCTGTGCATTTATTGCCCTCTCTGGGATTCTCTCTTGGGCACAAACCAAGTTTATACTACTGGAAGAAAATTTTGATATATTTCTTCTAACCAAAATATATTTAATTAGATAAGGTAAAAGGAGGAGAAAGGAAAGGGATTACAAAAATTAACATGTTTTATGTACATACATGAACTTCCCATGACAAATTTGGCCATTATATCCTGCAAAAATTTACTGGTAAGAATAAAAATTAAAATTAAATATAAAAGAAAATAAACCTCAATAGAATTCTTTTCTCCACAGTTTTACTATAGGTTTACCGTCATTTCCAAAATATTGTCACAAAAATAAATTCCTCAAGTGCAGGAAAATTTGCAAATGTAGAACCAGTGAAGTCTGCAACTAGTTTTTTAGCAGAATATCCACAGCTTCTAATTAAGGCCTGTCTCTAAGTAACATGTAAATTTAATCAATCTATTCTGATGAAAATAGATACAATGCAGTGATTTTTTATGCATCACTTCTACAAAGTTTTCAATTAAGGGGATCAAATATTGCTGTATAAAATAATTGATTATGCAGTATAAAGTAGGAAAACAATATTATTTAGTCCTAATATCACAAATGGTTTTAAATTATTTATTTGTGCAATCCATAGCAAAGATTCATAAAATTATTTACTAGTGAAATCCAATATTTTCATAAATGGACTTTTACCATATTTTACAATTTGCTTTAAATTATTAATAGTTGAAATTGTTGATAATTTTTTGTGATCTCCATTAAATACTATGAATTTAGAGTAATGCTAGTCATGCATAATAATCTATTATGAATTCAATAAAATTTATGAAATTAGTTTTATTAAAACAAATTGCATACTATTAAATTTCAACAAAATTAACAAATACTGTAATTTAGTGAAGATTTTAAGAAAGGTAGAAAATAGTCTTGACTTTTGAAACATTTTGAACTTGAGAGCAACAAGATAGATGATAAACAGTGAGAAGATATATCCTTGTATAAAACCATTATGTTTAAAGAACATATTGCTTGTTCAAAATATTTGTTCCCTTTTTCATTTGCAGACATATATTGCACCATTTAAAGATTATAAATCTCATCCATTTATAAAGTAATTTCTAGATTCCAAATGTCATTTTCAGGGTTAAACATAATAGCCCTATGAGTAACAAGAGGAAAACACTTGCATACCCATCCTGTGGAAAAGAAAGGAGTGAACACCAGGCTTCCTTGTTAGTCACGTTACATACACTATCATGGACATTCTCAAGATCTGAGAGAATATAAATAACTTAATATGTCTGTGTTCATCATTTCCATAATGAGCATTTTGAACAATGATGATTTAACAGATTTAATCAAAAGGTTCTCCTTTTAGATTATTATTTACCAAATAAGAAATTTCTTCTGAGATCTATGTTATGATTGAAGGAAATACCTACAAACATTTCTCTGCTGTTGAATTCTGTTCAATGACTTCTGTGGTAAGAATGTGGCTGCGTAGAGGACTCAGTGCAACACAATAGGTACACAAAATACCCAGACAAATTGGAACTACAGCACAAACAGAAAGACGGTATTTTAGAGCAAGGTTTGAATATCATACTGCATAAATGATGTTATTGGTAAAAGAGAACAATACTTGAACTATGATTTCACTTTGTCTTAGAAATATGATTTGAATGATTTTTTCAAAGGAGATTGGATGGCTATATTTAATTTTTGAAAATCCATATTTTACAAAGGTAATTTAATAATATGATGATAAATCAGGCACATGCTACTATTTGACTTTTTTATTTGAAAAGATTAATCTTCAATTGCTAGTAATTTGAGAAGTAACTTAATTTTTTTCTTGTTGTATGACTTAACACTTGATAAAAGTGTTCTATGATTACCTTAGAAAACTTTCAGAAAAGTTCATAAAGTAAATTGTAATCTACAATGAAGTAGTTTATTGAGAACCAGTTTCTCAAAATAACTGAGGAATTTCAAAGTTACTTTTATAAATTAGGCTTTAATTAAGTGGCACATGACAGGTGACAGTGGCCTGGACTTGGCTCACAGATGTGTTTATCAAATTACCATTTCCTACCTGAGAGTGTTTTATAGAGTAAAGTCAGCTTAATTGCAACATTTTATCTTTAGTCCATTTGTAACATAATGAGGTATGAGTTGATCCATTGCTCACTTTAGTTTTGATCATTTAAAATTGTGAAAATTTAATGATAATGGATATTAGAATGTAATGTATATCAACATTTGGAAATTAGAATCATCACAGTATTTATAAAGATAAAAGATTCTTTCAGTTAAGAAGGTGTCATTGATATAACTTTTATCAGTAAATACAAAATATTCCTTTGTAGCCACAAGAATAATAAATTGAACTCAGGATATTTTTTTTTCCACACAGACTTCATGGAAAAATATAGTCACAAACTGAGTTGGATGAGAACAAAATCAAATTCAGTGGTTAAGATCAATATTGACCTTATGAGGAGATTTGATTTGGTTCTCATCCAGTTCTGTTTGAGAGGAGAATTGAGGAAAGAATCAAGTTCATCCACCAAGGAGCCACTGTATAAAGATGTTTGGCCCCAAATCCATCTTTCCCATCAACAGATTAGTATCTATTCCATGAGCTGTTCAAGTTTAAAACATGATTTTTCATGATTATAGTGAGTGAGAGTAATTAAATTTGTTTCACATTCACAAATCCATTAATTTCTGTTGTTGAATTAAAAAATAATCAAAGGTAAAACATGAGATATTTACAATGTGATGATGCTATGTTTAATCTTAAATTATTGCTAAATACAGCAGGTAAACTGCTCCCAAAAGACTGAATAATATCACAGAATGGTAAAGTAAATCTAATAAGAAAGAAACTTTCTATTTATATTTTTATAACTTTTTTTAATTTAAAAATAAAATGTTTGATTTCAAGTAATGTTAATGGAATTGCATGTTTCAGGTCTCTATAATAACATATAATTTCAAATAAATAAAATATTTTCCTCAAGTTGCATACATATTATTCATAATGCTGCCATATTTAAAAAAACTCTACAGAATGAAGTACTTGTAATATAATTTGATTCAGAATATAGTTATAAAATTTTGCCAAGATAAGAAATGTCTCCAAGAAGAATACTTCTGTTCATAGAAATGTAAATAAATATAAACAGAGGTACAACATAAGATTGACTTTTTTATGCACAGTATACATACATATATATATATATATTTTTTTTTTTTGAGACAGATTCTCACCATATAGTTCAGACAGGCCTGAGCTAATCATGTAGCCCAGGCTGATCTTGAACTCTTGAGTTAACTTAGTTTTGCTTTTTTTTTTGTCATCATGTTATTATATAATGTAAACATATATATAGTCTTAATAAAATGTTACTCTCTTACAATGTATAATGGAGCAAAATTTCAAAAGCCTTTAATAATGAAATGCACTTGCTCTTCATCAATGTAACAAGAAATTGACAGCTACTATTATTTTAGAGGGGAGGAAACTAGCTTTACCATATGAAAATGAGGAGATTTGAGGTTTTTGACACTATTCCTACTTAAATGCTGCCTCCTAAAAGGAATGAATGTGGCTGACAATTAGTGGTAAATAATCCAGTACTCATATACTGCTTAAGAAACATTCTTCCAAAACATAAATTTTTCATAAAAATTTTAATTTATATGTTACTTTTGTTTTTAATATTTTTCATAAAGAGCAAACAAATATCCTTAAGGAACTGGAGGTTTTGAGTTCAGATCTCTGCTTTCAAAGTGCCTATTTCTATTTAAAGTTAAGTACCACTATGAGGGATGCTAATTTTAAATTCCTGTTCTTATGAAGTAAAGAGTAATTCCCCTGCAGATTTATAGCAATCAACAAATCTCATTTGAGATGTGTTACTCTAATTTAACAATTTTATTGTGAAAATGACTTTAAGTAGGGTTAGTAGTACATTTCAGTAATATATTTTCAGAAGTAGGCAGAAGGATATTTGGCACTTTCTGCAGTACTTTATATTGATCTGATTGCCTTCATAATCACACTTCATATTTAGTTAAAAGCATATTGATTTATTACGAGGAACTGACAGTCATAAAGGTGCAATAAAATACACAAAAAAAGACTGAGAATGCTAATGAAAAGCTTAGAGAGGACTATATCCCCAAAATTTAGCTTTTATTTCTATCCTGGTAATCTAGTCATAATTAGGTTCTGTATTGTGTGTGTGTGTATGTGTGAGTGTGTAATGTGTGTGTGTGAATTTGAACAGAATTATGCTTTTGTCTAGGTTGTGTGAAAGGAATTCAGCTTTTTCTCTATTCGTTCCAATATTTATAATTCCAGTCATGAAGAAATGTTTGAGGTTTCTGTAATAATTGGCAAATGTGATATTTGAAAATATATGTGTGGAGCATGAAGAACCCTTCTGCACCGTTAAGGTTTTATGGTCCTCCCATTAAGCCCACATTTTGGAGGAGACATCACACCAGGATGCAGTTCTTGGGCTCTAGGATTTGCTACGCCAGTGTGACGTGGGTAGTGCAACTTTCCTTGGCTTTTGTTCCTTCATTTTACACAAAAGCAAGTGCCTTAGCAAGCCACTGGATTTAGATTTTATTTTTTCAACCTTCATTTAGAAAACTAATGGCGAAGTTGGAAAATAGTAGAAACAGTGGCAGAAAAAGCAAATTTCAGTTCTCCCTAGTGAGCTCATTACAACACAAGGCATCCAAGTTGGATGATTTTCAGTGAGGTCTGCTATAAGGGACAAGAAAGGCACAGAGAATCAGGGCTGCTCCTAACTATTGGTCTTTTAGAAATGTTGCCCCTTTGAAAGTGTTCGAATAATTTAAGAACTTCCTTGAGAATGAGCAATAAAGTTACTATATTTATGTCTTAATGCTACAACCCATGGCCTCACCCTCACTCACACGTATCTATTTTTTCATGTTAGCCAAGAGTACAGAATCCTTGGAATATTTTTTTAGTTTCAATATATCAGCTTCCAAATATATTATTTGCAACAAAATAATCCAATTTTAAGGAATTTCACCTGAATTCAAAATTTTGGCTTCTGAGTTGTTCTTGTATGACATATACTAATACCTATGTATAGTACATACTAATTTCCTCATTACAATGTAGCTGTGTTTTACCAGTTTATCCACAATTAAAATAGTCATTTATCTTACATTTAACGTGAAGTTTTATTCATAAATTTAATTTTTATGTATATATCACATAGATATTTTATTTATAAGAGTTATGATTCACCTTGAAGAAAAGTCACAAGAAGTTTAGGAGTGAAACAAGCCACATTCATTGGTCGATGACAATAAAAATATAATCTGGATTAGAATGTGTAATGTTACTAATGAGGAGTTGTATCCATTTTTATTGGACTTGGATATTGTAACAGATTATAAACAATTTAGAGGCTCAATGTTTCTGAAGTGAGACATAATTACCTTTACTTTACACAAGGCCTTTTTTCAAGAATAAATTATAAGAATAGAGAAGCACAGTGTAGTAATGGGAGACTGGTAGGATGTCCAGTGTAAGGCGGAGAGAGAGCTGGAAAGAAGAGAACTATGAGATTAGACTGTATAGAGGACAAGTTCAGCTTTAGGCTGGAGTTCAAGCCCATTGGACAAGGAGGGCTGTTAGCAGATGGTTGCAAATACATAATTATCTAACAATGATATGCCATAAACCAAGGTTACATCTAAATTCTAAGAACCAGAATGTTGTCATGCTTAGTAAAAATATGAGTGAAATCTTTAGAAAGCCACAGAGATGTTCAAAAAATACTGTATATGTAGCTTTTTAGTGCAATTGTTATCCAGAGTAAATCAGATTTACTAATTTTGTTCAAGATGTAAAAATTTATAGTTAGCAATTTAATAGACGATAGCATACATTAAATTGCTTATTAGCAAATAATGGCATTATTTTGGTAAGAAGGTTACAGAGGGAGACTAAATGTGGTTTATTTAAAATTTGCTTAATAAGTTATTAGAAAAGGGTGTTAAAATTGCGTGGAAAGTGGAATCAAGATGACAAAGAACTTGCATAGCTCAACCTAAATATATAATGTGGTGGTCACTTTAGAATGAGTATTTAACACTGTTGTGTTCTCAAGCACCTTTTAAACACTGTCCTTGTAAATCCACTCCTAGCTGGTAACATGCCTGGAAATGTTCCAAGTGCTTTGCCACCATTATCTCACTTAATTCCACATTGATCCTCAGGTAGCATTATTGTCTGGAGTCTGAAGATCAGGTTTGGGTGGCTTAGGAGGTTAAGTAACTTGTTAAAATTCACACAGCCAGCCAAGGGAAGTTTTCACATGTAAAATGTGGACTTAGAACCAGAGTTTATGTGGTCATATGCCCTTATAAAAATTGTGGCTGTTTCTCAGGTGCATACCAGAACATCACAACTTGTCTTTAACCTGACAGGATTTACAGCCTTGCTTTTAATTAGCTAATTATAGACTTCAGTTATATAAATTAGCTATTCTCACTCTTTAGGGTGTGGAAACCAGAGATTTGTCATTGTCTCTGCTTTGAGACCACCAGGTCCCTTCCTGCACTGACCTACACAAAATTCTTGATGCGTAGTTCTTGTCCTTTAACCTGTTTTGTTTTTGACAACAAAGGGAAATTTAGACAGGGACTCAACACATGATTAATAGTGTTCTATCTGTTACTCACCTCTATCTGCCTTCATCTGTTGGTAAAATTCTGAAATTCACAAAAAACCAAGTTATTTTATTTGAGATAATGAAAGAATTTAACTTATAAATCATTAACAAGTAGTAGTACAGATTTTAGAGCAGAATTACAGCTTTAAAAGATACAGATTCTAGAACAAGAATACCTAACTTGCCTTCATTTAATATCTTAAATTAGGATAACACCACTACCCTCCTTACAGGATAACATTTTTGAGGATTAAATGTTTAAAATATGCCTAGTACTTGAAAGAAGATGTGTTATTTAGGAAGCATTGTAAAAAGCTGAATAGTAACACTAGTAGTTTCACTGATATTATTAGTTGTAAACTACTGATATACTTGGAACACAATTTTGTATTTATTTCTGAAGAGTTAACCCTAATACATACCATGTTTTACAAAGGACGTTTTTAGCCATAACATTTCTAATGAAACTTTTAACCAACTTCCAAACTTTAAAAATATATTAAAAAGAGATATGCATATAGACTAGTATAAACTTCTATTAGATATAACCCATGCCTTTCTGAAATTCCTTTTAATTTCACTCTCCTGTTTTTGGTGCTTTAGCACATTTTCATTTCTCAATGTAACTGTTATCACCTGCTGCCTTTATTATTTGACACAAATGTCCTCTGTGTGTATAAAGCTACTCTGTTAATCACACTCAAATCTCATTGGATTAAGCCAATACAGCCTATTTTTTTGCCGAGGCTATACTGTGCCACATAGATTAAAAGAAGATTTATTTATTTTGGTCGTTCAGGGTACCAGGCTCTTGAGAATCCCCTGTGTGCCTCCGTATGTCTATGCTTCTCTCTTGAGAGGGGAGGTTGGGAAACTAGTGGTCTAAAGCTACTGACAAAAGACTCATGTAGTTTACTCATATTTTTGGTTGAAGGAAATCACACAGTCAGACATTATTTGAAAAGGAGAAAAGGAAAATAGTTGCATCTGTGCCAGAAGAAGTTTTATCAGAAAAGTTCTCATGGCTTCACACTGGGAATAAGCTTATTTTCTCTCTCAAACTTTGGTCTTGCCTCATAGCCAGTGGTTTTTAACTATAGATTTCTAATAAATTATCATGAACCAGTTAAAAATGTTTAACTCTTAATCTGAGAGGAAATGTTTAATATTTGTGTTGGTGTATGAATAATATTTTAGATTCAATGATATTAAATTATGGAGAATGGAAATTTTTCCAGAGAATTTGGCGCTGACAGCCTTTTAATACTATGACTACATATAAGAAGTCTTTTCCCCACTCCTTGCTTACAATATGTGTATAATTGCCATGGGTATTTCTGGATTATTTTTACTGAAATAGTTTAAGTGGTTTTAGACTTACAGTTATTACAAAGAAGAAAATGAACTAATTATTCCCAGTGAGTTAAAGTGAGGATAAATTGCATCAAATTTAGGTGATGATCTAGTTTTCATCCCTGCAAAATGAAGAATCACAAGCTATGCACCTTTTAACTGAATCTCTTCATGGAAAATGAATAGGGCATGGCAGAGTCAATCTGTTAATTTCAGCTGCATTAACCAGCCATGAGAATTCCTGCACCATCTCTCAGAGTCAATATAAATCAAGACAATGACCTTAATGAACGGATTGCCCACCAGTTAGTGGAACTTGCTGAAGTGTAAAGGCAGAGATCGTGTTTCGTGTTTTGAAAGCAATTATTTTTCCAATTTGTCTCATTATTCCATTTGATAATGTATTTAAAGACATATGGCAAATTCTCTTAGCAAACATATTGTAAATTATCTTATAAGAGAGAATATAATTATAGGTCAAGAATTTATAAATACTGGTGAGCAATTCAAAAGTACCAAGCTGGACAAGGACTGACAAATTAAATACTAAGTAGATTTTTTTCTTTTTTAGTTTTAGTTCTCATTGTAATATACATTTTTATGAGGGAGTAAATAAAAATAATTTCATTTTGAATATGATAATATATTTGAAAAACATTTTCAATCCCATATTATCTAATTACAAAAAATATTTATTATTTCTAATATTTTACCAAAAATATTTGTGTGAAAGATGAGAACATGATATTTAGAGAATTGATCTGTCAAACGATTACTTCTTTTTCAAGAAAATTCTAAAACCATACTACTAACTCTGGGGTCTAAAATTTAAAATTTTATCATCTTTGTCCTGTAGTGTTAATCTGCCTCATAACTGGCTTCCTTATTTTTATCCATTTCCCTTCAGTTTATTTTCAATATGCAAGTCTATGTTTCTGATAACACATAAATCAGAGAAACCATTCCAGAGCTGAAGCCTTCTAACGGTTTCCATTTCACCCAAAGAAAACAAAAGTATTTCTACTGATCCACAAGGCTGTTCGAATATGGGTATTATAACCTGGTTTCCAGTTATGTCCCAACACTGGTTGCTCAAAATTGGTGACTTTGCTGTGCCAGGGACAGAGTTTGAGCATCTCTCTCTTAGTAGTTCATTCTTTCTTTTTATTCCTTTAGTAGTTTGTGATCTATCTGACATTTTACTACTCCAAATATGTTTCATGTTCTATTTTTAAAAGCATAAACTCTGTAACTGTCTTGGTTATTTTTTTTTCTCCTTGCTGAGATACAATACATGATACCCCAAATTAGAGAAGAAAAGGTTTATTTAGCTTACAGTTTTGGGAGATTTCAGTATAGAGTCAGCTGGCCCCAAGGCAGGGTAGCATGGCACTGGGGCAACATTTCAAGGTAGCAGCCAGAGCAAGAGAGAAACACATAAATCAGAGAAAGAGCAAGCAAGCAGGAAAGAGACAGCCTCTTTTTCTCCCTCATATTGTACATAGACCGCCCCTCTCAGGGAGGGTGTAGCACTCACAAAATCTCTATGCCCCGGTCTTGCGCAGGATTAGGGTATTTACAAAGTAAGGATCTTGACTCCCTGCTGAGTCTCTTAGTTTAAAATTACTAAATTTCTCAAATTGACATAATGTTTCAACCATAACAATTACCCTTTTCTATACTACCCTTCCAACACACTGCCTATTCCCATTGCCAGCTCTATTTTTTGGCACTTATGAACTTTGGAAGCCCTAAGAGTGCACTTGAGGCCCCATGTTCAACCACTTATACTGAAATAAATAGATACAAGAGAGATAAAAATAAGCATTCAGCTGTTAAAAGTCCAATAACAAGGTAACATGGAGCCATGAATGGTGAATGAGTCTTTAAACTCTAACAGAATTCTAAATACCATGTGCATATAATCTTGAGTGTGCCACAAGTATGTGACAATTTAGGATAAATATTTTATATCTTTGCCAATAGTCTAACCCAAAGGTACAAGATCTCACTTAACATAGGCCATTGGAAACCAAGTTGTAATTCTTTTTCAGTTTATTTTTTTTTAATTGTAAGAAGAAATTTTGTTGAAACACTGCTTATCATAGCAGTGATTTGGGGGTTAAATTTGATTTATTTTAATGAATTTTTGTTTGATCATCTACTATGTGGATGAAAATTATTATTAACTTTATAGGATTTCTTTTATTAACTTTTATGGTTTTTAAGATATTATCTAGGTTTATATCAAAAGCTTAGAAAATGACCACAGACATATTGGCAATTTATTTTTACTTTTGTTTTGTTTTTTGGTACTGGGGATTGAACTCATGACCTAGCACTTACCAGGGAAGCACTTGAGCCACTGAGCTAAATCTCCAGTCTGCAATTTATATTTAATCTATCTTCCTGTGAATCTTTCTTATCTACAGTATAGTACTTGTGTTTCAATATTTTCATTTGCTAAGTACTGTTTGTCTCTTACTATCCATGTATAAATAGCAATATTTTACAATTTTTAATTTTTATGGTGAAGTACAGAGACTTTGTTAACTGCTCTGGATTGAAAACTTATCAAAACTTTTCAAGATTATGAGGTAGGTAAGAAAATCTAATTAACATTAAAGACCATAAATATTTTGTATTAGTTGTGTCTAATTATGTAGATTGATAAACAAGATAGCTAACCCTATCATATTCATAATGTGAGCAAGTTGAAATAATGGAATGACATGATTTAAATTTGCCTATAAGTAGTTAATTTTACTTATAAAAATTAACATATTTTTCTCATGAGTGGATACATAAAATATAGAATGTGCTAGAATATGTTGCTTTTAGATAAATTTAATTTACAGGAATATTTATTTTTCCTTTATAAACTTAATCACTTGCATGCTGGTGTCAATATGACAATCATAGAAGTTTTATGTGAAGGATATTATTAGGTAAGTATCAAACCATAAGAGTGGTTAAAAACTTAAGCACAGACTATGAAGACAAATCATCTGGGTTTGAGTTCCTGTTTTGTTACTCAGTTGCTGTGTTTTAAGCAAGATTTTTAACCTTTCTGTGATTTGGTTTCTTCACTTGAATTATGATTAATGTCCATACCCTTTGGTATTAGTGTGAGTAAATGTCTGTAAACAAGTACTTTGTTAATAGCTAGAATTGGCATCTGTAAATTCTGATGTCTCCCAAATTACTAGATAAGGTTTTTGTTGGTCTCTTGCAATATTAATAGTATTTGTATTTTAGTACCTCTTTGCTTTAAATTGTTCACAAATTAGCACATTTTGGTGGTGGCTCTTGTCTCATCCAAGCATCATTAATTTTTGCTTTGATTTTTAATGAGGTCTTTGTCTTATGCGGTGACAAATGAAAGCAAATATAATCTACAGACCCAAGTAAATGATTCTTTAATAAAGATGTTAAATCTATTAACTTCGTTTGGCTTTATTCACCTATCAAGATAATTAAATTTTAAAAGTTATTTCAATAATAAATAATGTTAAATAGTCTCTCAGAAGTAATTATTGATTACAGAAATAGAGTTACTGTTTTGTCACAGTCTTGATTATACTTGGAATATCATTTATTTTCAAGTAAAATATTTAAATACAGTAAGACATAAATTTTTAAATTTCCAGATGTCACCTTTGTGAATGCTGCATTGTACAGAGAGATTGTATGGGCTCTTCTATCTGAGGGAAATGTACAGTACAAGTATTTATATGGTGTATCTCATGGAGGATGGAAAATGAATGTATTTTATGACATGTTGGAATTTACTTTCATCAGGATTTGGGTTTTGAGTTGTAATTTCTTGTATATAAGCTTGAATGCACAGATTTAAATGACATTTTAATGTATGTGAACTTGAGTAAGATAGTACAAGAGAAAAGGAAAAAAACAAGAACCACATTGAAGTACCACATTGTTTAGGGAGTGAAAAACATGTCCAGCATTCAAAGGAAGAAAGTGAGGCATTTTTATGAAGTTAAAACCCTTTGCTAATAAAATAACATATATGAATATACTTGGGTAAACATACAGTGCTAAACATTAGTGTCAGTGTAATAGTTGTTTAAGTTAATTTCTCTTTTATCTAACAGTAGTTATTTGTCCATTGTAAGCTTTCTCTCCTTTATGCCAGAAATTTTGTTATTATGCAATTTTTGAACTATTCTCATCCTTCAGAGTAATTTACCCACTTTTCAAAGAGAGAAAACATTGTAAATTAATTGAATTAATTATCAATATGCATTGATATCTATTTATAATTTTGCTTAGGTTATTAAACAGTTAAGAGTTTAACATATATTGATCAATTTTATTTTATGTGCTTAGCTTCATGTTATATAACAGGAAGGTAAAAATTGCAATTTAGACATATTCTATTAGGTTTGTTATTAATTACTTATTAGTAAGTGTAAAATATACTAATTGTATAATGGTAGAATGATACTAATTTCCATACCATGGAAATAATTCTAACTACATCAAATGGTGGTTGTGAGCAATGATCATACTTAGAAATTGTAAACTTTACAAATCAGACGTTGTAGGGCTTACAATTTTATTGTTAGACACAATATTGACCCAACCTTATCTAGGCAGGTCATTTAATGAATATCACACTGTGTAAATAGACATGTCAGCTTCAAAACATTATTAGCCTAAAATGAGGTCAACATAGGTTGATTTGTTCAGCTATATGGGCAGCTGAGCCCTCTCCACATTCCAAAGCCAATTCACACAAAGGAAATTTCCCAGACTGCTAAACGAGGAACAGGTGCGATAAGTGCAGGGTGATTTCTCCCTTCACCAACTGCATTAGAATAGGGCCAGCAGTCTGCTAATTCATAGACTTATGAAGCAGTAAACACACATTTCAAAACCAAATTTTACATATGAAACTTTGAGTTATACAGTTCATTATAGTTTTCTGTATACTTTATTATATTTCAGGTGGCAGACACAAATTCTAGTGGCTGGATACAAATGCCCAAAGTTTAAAATAATATGGCATTGAGATTAGTCTAATAGCTTGTGTGAAAAAATAATATCCTGAAAGATAAACAATTCTCATAAAATACTTCATGTGGATAATATTTTCTCTCAACTTATAGTTATTTTTAAAAATTTCCTCGTGGTTTCTCTTTGTGAGCATAAACTGTTAATTTTAACATAGTGCAATTGATCTTTTTTATTAGTTAGCATTCTCCTTGTGATTTGTTAAGAAATCTCAACAGTTAAATATTTTTTTAATATTTCATCCAAGAATTTGATTTTCATAATTAAGACTTTAATCCTCCTTTAATTGATATTATTTGCATAAGATGAGAGTTAGTATAGTCTTTAACACATGGCTAACCACTTGTCCTGACTTGATTTGTGAATAGTTCCCTTTTCCCCACTCAGCTGCATTGCAACATCTGTTGTATTCATGTGTGTATTTCTTTCTTAGCTTCATTCTTTGGGCCAGTACGATTATCTCTTCTCAAACACCACAAACGCTAATCAACATAGATCCACAGGAGGTCTTGTTATTTGGCAATATCTTTGCAAGAATAATAATCCCCTTACAGAATAAGAAGCACTTCCTTGGTTGTTTCTTCCTCATTATTGAAGAAGCATGGGCTACATTTTTCAACTACTATTCTCAAGCTCTGGCTAAACAGGGAAAAGGGGTAGAAAGAAGGGATTGTGTGCTGGGAGGACGCTGCTGTTCTGTGAGACACCAGCAATGCCTCAAAATTGTTCCATGCAGTTTTTGTACAGTTGGACAGTCTCTCGGAACAACCATGGTAATGAAAATATATATATCCACAATCCAAACAGTGTAATTTGACTACTATTTTTAAATAGTTAATAAATGATTAATAAATGTTGGCATTATAGATATATTTTCTCTTTTTAAAAAAAGTCCGTTTAATCCACTTCATTTATATCATCTGGGTGCAATTAATCACAATGGTAGTCTGAATCAGTTAAAATGCCAAATTAACTTTTGTATCTACTGTATCACAGAATTACATTTGTCTCAATCACACACTATTTCTCCCATATTTTTACCCTGTCTTAGCAAAGATATGACTAGGTTGAATTCTCTGATAACTAGAAAGAAACTACATGGTCTTTTCTGGTACACCAGCATGTATATCTAAGTGAAGGTTAAGGTTAACTTAATTTCTCACTTCAGTTGAAAATCAATTCTTCTACCCTTTTGTCATAATCCTATCAACTACACAGAGAAACTGCTCTATTCTTGACTTATATTTGAATTTGCACAGGGAATTAAATTTTAGCTTTCAGAAACTGAAAGCTTTTATAGGATGACAAGACCTTTTTGTCTGTATTTACCATAATAAGTAGTGACCCCAGAGTATTAAAGGGGTTTTCATATGGGACCTTCGAAAAAGATAAAGGACAGGCAAAAGAGGAAGGTGTGAGTATAGGATCATTCTGCAAAAGGCCTTACTTAAGACACCAAGCTGGAAACCATTTTACTGTAAAGGACATTTAAAATGTAGGTGTTAGCAATAAAGCAATCATTTAAATTTATGTATTTGTTCTCGAGCAGAGATTTTTCCATGTGAAAATTAAATACCTTCCTTATCAAATCATAAGTATTATATAAAAGTGGTAAGAGAAATTACCCTCATATCCACAGGTAGGATTTTTCTTTTTATAGTACTGGGAATTGAATCCCAGAACTTACATTGAGTTGTACCCCTTTTGCTTGGAGCTGCATCCTCAGCAATTTTTGTAAAATTGGAGACAAGGCCATTAAATTGTCCAGGGTAGACTTGTGAATCTCCTGCCTCAACTGTCAGAGAGCTAGAATTATAATCATGCATAACCATGCCCAGCTGAGCTAGGAATTGTTTTAGTTTATGTGCTGAAATTCAATCTTTAAAGAATTTCTGTCATATGACAGGAATCTTCAAACAATGTAACGCAGGTAGACATAATTTCATAAAAGGATAAAGTTCTCCTTTATTTCTTGGGGTCACAGTTTGGACTTTGCTTGTAAGTCTAATGAGAAGAGCAATGGTAGACTAGGATACATGGAAGCAACAAATAAACGAGTGTAAAGTTATATACTATCCTTCGCCTGATCACCAAGATCAGTGTTGCTTCTGAAGTGGGGGGTGTTACAGAGATCGTTTAGTTAATTGTATACAACTTTCCCTAATGTTTTGTTTTGTTTTGTTTTGTTTGATACTGGGGATTAAATTTACGACCTCACCCTTTCCAGGGAAGTGCTTGAGCTGCCCAGCTAAATCCCTGGCCCCTCATCTTGGGAGATTTCGTGACTCATGTGTTTCTGTGTCTGTGGTTTTGCTTTTCTCTTAATAAACTCTTAGCTCTGTATTATCTTTGTGGGTGATCATGATGTATTTTACTCCTAACCTGGCCCTCTTCCTGCTGGTTTGGCCTTGTTACTTCCTGAACAATCACTACTAGAAACTCAAAAGACTTGGATATAATGAGAATCCTTCATTATTTCAAATAAGACAGAAGACACTGTGTCTCAAATACTAACAACCTCACAGGTTCTGCTCCTGCTCAAAGACATTATCTGCATTTCCTAAGGGCAGCTAATAAAAGTCAATTTCTCAACATCCCAAACCACGAAGACTGCCTTATTAGTTTTATTGTTGTGTTAATCAGCAAAAACTTCTATAACAAAATAACAATAAATCTGTGGCTTACAAACAACAGAACTTTATTTCTTTCAATTTCAGAGGTAAGGAAATCTTACATTAATATCTAGGTGGATTCAATGTCTGTTGAAAGAAAAAGGGAGAAAAACATTTGTTAGGGCCTTTATTTTTTATATGGTTACTAACTCCATTGAAAAAGAATTTATCCTTATGAGGTAATCACTTCCAATAGGTGAGACTTCCTCAAATCCTCACAATGAGGCTAAGCAATTAGACTGCCTTGTCTGTTTGAATTTTTATGTTAGGACAGATTTATTTGAACCAATTACTACATAAAATAAAATTTCTTACAAAAACTATAAAACCAATACTAAGAGCAAGAAGTAAAGAATATTAAAGAGCTTCATAGATTATTAAATCTTATGTGTTAAAATAGTTGATTTTTATTTCTAATGTCCATTTGGGGATAATGTCAAACTTGTCTGGCAAGTGTGGGGTCATGAGTTTGATTCCTGGTACAAAAAAAAGTATTTATCAAACCCTTTTCAAATTTCTTTATATTGCAAATTTCAAATTACTTCTGCCTTGCCGCTCAATCTCCCTCTTCTCCTAAGGACAAACTAACTGGGGACTGTTTTCTGTACATTACTTCATCTGTCAGCTCTTTAATATTAGCCTATTTCCATATCCTTAACTACTGTTGACAGTTTGCTGTATCTGCGTCTGTGTCTGAGTATACTGACTGGGCTAACAGATACATGCACATGTGAGTATTTCTGCTGAAAAAAATCTGATGTGATGGTGACTCCTGTGCGGCCCTTCCAGCCTAATCCATTGCTCTTCTTTGATAATGTCTGGAGACTGAGGCAATTCAATTTTTTATCATGTATTTGTTTGAAATGTTATATTTTATTTCTCAATGCAGGTTTTTCTGCCCTTTGTTATAGACTGTGGTTTTTAGGGCATACCTTCCTACTGCCCCATCCTATTTCCTTTCATGTCCCTATTTTTAGTTAGTTTTTTGAAACTACTTAAGGCAGACTAATTTGTAAAGCAAACGAACCCACTTAGCTCATGGTTTTTTTGAGAGGCATAAAGGAAGGAGTATGGGTCAGTATCTTGCAAGTGAGCCCCTAGGCTTTGGCATGTCATGGTTGAATGCATGTGTATCACTCTGTTTTTGCATAGACTGTCTTCTCCTTATAACCCTACAGTACTCAATAATGGAGCAACACTCTGATGATCTAAGTGAAATGAATCTAATCATTTACCAAAGGCCCCAACTGTGAATACCATAGTCTGATTAAGGTTCAAACCTTTGAAACCATTAAAATAGACTTCAAGTATTGAAATCCTGCTTGAGTTCCAGAGCACAAACCAGAGCCGAATCATTGTTTGTGCCCCAATGCCCCTGAAATTCATACCCTTCTTGTACACAAAATATAATTGCTCCATCCTCATAAATTCCCAAACCTATGCCCTGTAATGCATTAATTCAAAAGTTCATAGTTTTATTTGGGACTCAAAGCAAACTTATAGTTCTGAGTTTGCATAAATCAAATATGTTATTACTTGCAAACTATGAGTAGACCAGTGGGATAGGCAGAGTGTATAGCATTCTCAACATTAAAGGAGGGAATAGGGAAGCAGAAAGAGGTAATTAGCTCAAAGAAATACTCAAACCCAGCAAGAGAAAAACTAACACCTACATGTCTAAGGCCAGTAGTTTTGGCAGTGTGTTCAGACATGCGGCCTGTTTGGGTAATATTCCTTTATAGGTTTGCTGGTCCGTGCTAACTGGTTGCTCATTTGGGGTGGTTTTGCATACCACCTATGATTTTCCTAGCAGATGTTACAGATCACATCTTTCTCTGCCTCTCTAGGGTCTCATCTGCTGCTCCACTCATACACCTCTACTAGGCATTGCCCAATTATGGGCCCGCAAAGGGATACAAATATCACAGTGCACTTTTTGCTGGCATCCCAGGCCTTCTTATGACATATTGATTAAAAACTTCATGATGCCATAACTCCTGCTTTCTTGCTCACAAAACAAACATTATATAAACAACACCAAGGTATGCCACTGTGTGAGTTATGCCTATGCTGACATAAACCATGGCATATTGCTCCTAAATCCTATTGTATGCAGTGAAACAGTAATCAAGTAAGAGCCTGGACACTTTGTTGTTTGGATATTTCCTCCAATAAATGTTATAGTTGATCACTTTTTGATTTGAACTTCCATAAATCTTTAGGGTGTATGCATAGTTAAGCCAACTTCTTTTCAGTTGTGCGATAAACGTGGACTTTTACTGCAGCTTTCAACAGAGCATTCTTCGTTTGCATTGAGACTTTCATTGCTCTATATCATAGGTACTATTTAGAGTTTTATTATCTCTTGATATAAATATTAAACCTGAATCTGAAGAGTAATTTAAAAGTAAAATACTCAGTCCAAAAATATGTATATTTATAAAAATGATAAATATATGCATCCACTTCATAATTTTGTAACTTTATTATTAGCAAGTTTTTAGGTTGAAATTCTTTTCAGCAGAAATTATAATATGTAAAATGTGTGTTTTATCATTTAATAATGATTACAATATGAGCATAGATATATGAACCTGTACATATATACATGCACACAGGAAGAGAGCAAAGCTTGGTAACTGAAAACATTATCAAAATATTTATTTATTGTTAGTGTTATGGGATATTGATATAGAATACTGCACTTTTAATTTGTTATTTTTTTCTGAATGAAAGTTTTCAGTGCTTGCAATACTTTATCATTTACATTGTGAAATAAATCAGCATGTGAATTTTTTCTTTAATAGATTTCTTCTTAATTCCAGCAGTAGTTACTCAAATATTTGATTATAGGTGCAGATTTTGTTTTAGTTTTCACTTGGCTCTTCATTTAGATTCATGATGACATTCTGATTTTCAAATGAAGTTTGTTTTTTTAATTGAAAATGTTTATTTTTTATTGGTTTGTAAGTCTTGCTTTACACATACATGCACACCTACATTTCCATCTATATCTAAATCAGAATCTTCTGTTATTTTTTGCCTATTGTGTTGAATTTTAAAAATGAGTTATTTCAGTATCTAAAATTCAAAGCTTCCTTGCAAATGATTCAAGCTTATTCTTCTTTATGAAATACTAGTATTATACTGTGTATAAATACTATATTTTTTCCTCCTCCCTGCCAGGAACCAAACTCAGGACCTTGCACTGGTAGGCAGAAACTGTCCCTGAGCTATAGCCCAAACCCCAGTACTATATTTTCTTTATCCATTAATAATAATTAATAAAATGAAAATATTTGTTATCAGAAAACTTGATTATCTTTGCTGAAATAAATTTCAAGATCATAGAAATTAAGGCAGTCTTCTCCTGCTTAACCTTTCAGATGAAATTTAAAAGTATTGCTTCAAGTTAAAAATATACAATTAAAAATAATCAGCTCTAAAAAATTTGACTTCATAAACTTGAGAATAGAATAGTGATTATGAGAGACTAGAGAGTGGAAATTTGGGTAAGGAGTACAATTCAGAGAGGAGGAGTAAGTTCTGATATTCTGCTGTATAGCAGAGTGAGTTAAAAATGTACCTTGCTGGATAGCTTAAATGGGAGGATTTTGCAGTTTCAATCCCAAAGAAATGATAAACTTTTAAGATGATACATTTGCTGAATATTTTGAGTCTATGATTATACAATGTATACATAAATAAAAATATCACATTATGCCCCCAAAATATGCATAATTATGTGTCAATCAAAATAAAATAAAGCTTGAAATACTCAATTGTTATTTCCTCTAAGCTTGCATAAATCCTAAAATTAATTCTCAAAGAATTGACATTTATACAATAATTAGTCTTCCCATGTAGGAATAAGGCCCTGGAGAATTATATAACCAGCTAAGGAATTTGATAATTGGAAGTTTCATTTCTTATGGGACATAGAAGAAATAAATATTACTTCTGTCCTGAATTTGAAATTAAAGTTATGAATAAATTTTACCACCTCTTTGATGAGCCCCCAGAATTATGAGCCATGCTTCTGTTTCATTAAAGGCTAAGAGGTAAAGCTATAGGACATACACGTGACATGGTGAATTCGTTGCTTTATCATTGATGTATTAAATATAATTTAGTTGAAACCTGATGTGTTTCACTTGTCCCATGCTAATTAAAAGTGATACCCTCCTATTTCTAAAATTGATTATTTCAGTTAAACTGGAAAACAGTTTATATCACAAAACATAGTGTTTTGTTTATTGAAATAATGTTTAGTATATTCTGTTTTTGAACATTTGTTTTTGAAGTGCAGAAAGAGTGTTAAATAATAGTTTTCAGAATTTTACTGAGAAAATATGATGAGTGGAGCTCTCCAGTAACCACACAATTTGCCTGACTGCTTTTGTAGAATATGTGAAATATTTGGAACATTTTTTTTGTATTTATATTGTTCTTTGAAGTCCAAGGTTTCTATGATTTAAAGACTCAGAATTAACATGGCCAATCAAAATCTACATGAAAGGCTTAGAATATACTGCCTGTAATTTGGGATTTAGATATGTAGGTACACACGCACACACACACACACACATACACACATACATGCATACATATATCCATACAGTACAGAAGAATCAGCTATCATATTTTATTCAACATTTATTTTTGCACAGATTATTATTGTGCTTATTACATGAGATAGGTATAATCTAAATACAAAGCATTTAATCCATTAATGTGCAAGCATTTGGGTGGTTTTCACAGTTTGTCGTTTTAGCAGGTGTTAATAATCTATGTTGTTGTAGGGAAGAGAAGAATAAATGTATTAGAGAAATGATACTTCAGAAAATACTGTAACATTTGAGTTTGGCTAGTCACAAGTAATCATAAGGATTGGTGTAGTGTTTTAAGAATTGTTCATGATCATCATGCAATTGACAATTACTTTTTATACAAACATCAGAAAATTTCCAAAGTTTTAGATAAGTTTACACTTTTTATTATTTTCTCAAATTCATATTTTAATGTAATGATACTGATAGCATCGGTTTCAAATTAGAAAGACCATTGCTTTTAAGTATCTGATTTCTATTAGTCAGCTTCTGATTAGAAGTTTAATTTCACTAAAAGATATTTACTATTTCAAAATGTATAGTTGAGATTTGTGTTTTAATGTTTACACAGATTGTGTATACAAATTGTTTAGAATCCCAATGACATTGTGCATTTTCATTTACTAAAATAGTATTTTAATTATTTTTATATTTCATGTAATAAATTACCTGGAAATTAATATTTGAATTTTAGCTTTTGGATTTTAATTACTCAACAAAATATCATAAAGAATATAATCAAGAATTTAATCATTACAAATCATATGTATTGCCCTTGGCAACATTTTTTGTTATTAAATACTACCAGAATAATATTTTAAAGAAATATTTGAAGAAAAATATTATATGGCTTTTTATAGAAATAAAATTTAGTTATTCATTGGATAAATGGAAGTTCAGGTAATTTTAATCTCAAACTTGCATGCACATTTGAAATAGTTATACAATATAGTGATTCACTTTTCATTCTCTGTGCAACAGTCATATTATTACATGTCACATTCAATTAAAATGGCATGAAAGTTGTAAGTCATAAGAACATATTAAAAGACACTTGTATTTTTGAGTTTGTAAATCCCTAGTCCATGTTAAAATATTAGAGAAATCTTTGAATGGAATTGTATATTGAATATATTACTGAAGCATGTTTGTTATGGCTTATTACTAAGAAGACAGGTTTTTGCAGATGATGTGGAGGTAGCCATATCTTGCAACTTTGGCAAAAGTGGATGTAAATAAGGTGAGATGAGGAAAGGAAAAACACCACAGGCACTAGGAATCACATCAATTGAAGTGCAGAACCAAGAAAAAGCAATGAGGAGCACATGTCAACTGTACTAATGATAAACCAGTGTGCCAGTGATATCAAGATGCAGACAGATGAATCAGTGCAGCATTTGTAACTAATTTGAATAGCAAAATTGATCCACAGGACTTTCTTTCCTCATCTTATAATATATATTATATATATATAATATATTATATATATATATTAATTCATCTTATAATATATTATATATAATATATTATATATAATATATTATATATTATAATTCATCTTATAATATATATAATATTATATTATTATATATATTCATCTTATTATATATATATATATATATATATATATAGTCTTCCCCCAAACTGAGAGACTGCTGTGTATTGCAACAAAGACTGTAAAAATTTTCATGCATTTTGTCTTTCATTTAATCATGTTTTTTAGTTCATGTCATAACCTGTATTCACTTAAGAGTTTAGAAGTTTTCTATATTGTCAAAATATCTATATCAGTTTCAGTATTTAAAATTAAACCCAGTAAAGGAAAAACCTGGTCTATACTAGCAAGTATAAAAAAATCTTAATTTCTGAAATTGTTCTTTTCAAATACTTTTAAAGAAATAACATCACAGAAAAATTTAAGTTATAATTGAAAATTTTCCTTTAAGGTAATAAGAGATAAAGGAGATACTGAGGGTTGTTTGGGTAAATCTTTGCTTTGTTTGCGCAGTATTTATAACTTTAGCTCTTGCTCTAATAAATTGTTTGGTGTAGATCTACCTGGATATGAGGTCATCAGGGAGAGATTTCAGTTCTTTGAATTCAAATATTCAAAATTAAAGTTCCATTCATTTCTTTATATAAGATGTTTCAGGAACATACCTCCTGAGACTTGCTCACAATGCAATCAGACATGTCTTGATTTGAATAGGCAAATCTCAACAGTTGCTTTATTATTTCTATTACAGTGAGAAGGTCCCCTGCTGAACAGACACATTAATAGAGCCCTTATTGGGACTTGCTTTTCACGTGTTTAAACATGATGATATTTATTCAATATTACTTTTGTAGCTTAGTAAATTCAGCATAAAATTTTCTAATTTAAAATGTAAACTTGGTTTCATACTTGATAAGACTATGTGAGGTTCTTCTTAACATAATACTTACAATGGAAGCAGTCAAATAATACATTGAATTAGTGGAGTTATTTCTACAATCATCTGAAACATCAAAAGAAAGGGAAGTATTTGAAATACCCCAAAGTTTTCACAACAGAGTTGTACTTCATTGTTTATAAATAACACATTTTTGTCTATTCATCTGTAGATGCATATATAGGCCACTTCTAAAACTTAACTATTATGAATTGTGCTGCTATAAACATGGGTCAAATGGAATTCCTAACTAGTTTCTTTGAGGAATCTGTGCTGATTTCTATGGTGGTGGTGGTAGTTTACTTTCCCATCCAACAGAAAGAAAAAAATGACACAATATTATTTTTTTCACAGTTTCACCAGTATTGTTATTATTTGATGACAGGCATTATTTTGGAGTTAGGTGGACTCTCACTGCTAATTTAATTTGCATCACTCTTGTGTTCAGCTATGTTGAACATTTTTTATATATTAATTGGCTATTTTTGGTATGACGTCTGAGCACATTGCATTCATTTCACTCCCCATCTTTTAATTGAGTCTTTTATTTGGAGGGTCTGATTTTTTTATGTGTTCCTTATATATTTTATATATTAGTCTTATATCTCAGCAATATCTGGCAAAATGTTTTTTTTTCTCATTCTGTAGGGTTTCTCTTCACTCTTTCAGGTGTTTACTTTGTTTTTAATTTTATATGATCCCTTTTTTTGATTCTTGGTCCTATTCTTTGTGCACTGGGGTTCTGTTAGAAAGCCATTGCCTATGCCTATGCCTTCAAGAATTTTACCAATTTTATTTACAACAAATTTAATGTTTCTGTTTGAAGATGTACATATTAATCAGTGGTAACCTGATTCACAAATGCTTTGTTTGTGAAAAATTGGGTTCACGAACAAAAGTGTTGTGCAAAATTTGTTTTTGTTTGCAAATTCTACATCGGGTAACTAGCAGGACTAAGGCCATGCATCCTTCACAAACACAAATATGACCATTTTTTTCCCAAATCATGAAACAAATTAAATCCTAAATCGAAGTATCACTGTATTTTTATTTTAGGTTAATATCTATATTAAATCTTCTGCATGTAAGTAGCCTTCACTCATTTATTGGGAAAAGTATGCATTTTGACACTATGATATTAAGTGAATTAAATCAGACACACAGGCTTACATACCATATACTTTCTCTTATATGAGAAACCCAAAGTATAAATGCAGAGCAAAATACAAGACAGATAATAGGAAACCGAGAGTAAGATTTTTGTTCAAATGTGAGGTGAATCAAGAGATGACAAGGGGGAGCAGAGCAGATGTGTCAGGTATGTGTACCAGCTCCACACAGGGGGTGTAATCATTCCGCAATGCAATCATGCGACAGTGAAAATTAAAAAACTGAAAATATGAAATACCCAAGTTTCAAAAGGAAATAGGTCGCAGTAGATTCTCAGAATATAATTAATGTTTACGTTAAACATAACTAATGAATCTAAGCTAGTATGACAATTTTATAAATTTATTGCTAGCTCATGGAAGAACTATTGTTACATTTACCTTTTAGATATGGAAAACGTAACAAAAGACAATCAGAAGTTAAAATAACGCAACCTTCCAAGAATGTGTTATTGCTTCCACAAAGCCTACAAAAAGAAATTAACCTTTTTGCCTAAGTAAATCCATATATATTTACAATCATTTAAACTATAAACCTAAGAAAATTTTAGGAACTTAAAAAGACACATGCAGAGAAATATTTTTTAAAATTTCTCAATATTATTCTGCATTTGGTTTAACTTAATAAATTCGTTAGAGGAAAATACTTGCTTTTCATATTGATATACTATGTGTTTAAGGGTGAAAATTTTAATAACTATTTCTTATAATAAAAACAAAAAAACTTCTAATTTATGATCTTTCCTTTAGTATATCTTCTAAAAGAATGTGATGATTTGTGATGTGTTATCCATGAATGTATGGTTCATATCCACTGAAGGAATTACAGTTTTTTTTTTCTAGTGTATAAAATGTCTAAGTTTCATTTACAAATAGTTTTTATTTTGGGTAAAAGTGGTAACACATGAATTACTTCTTAGGTAAATCAAATGACTAATGAACAATTATACTCATCAGAATGTAAGATTCTCAATGGATTTGTATCAACATACAATTGGGGCACACTGGCATAAGGAATATAGTAATGCTAATTGTAATTTTTTTAAAAATCCACTCTAATAGATTGCATCTTAAATTTGTGCAGTATCATTCCATAAAACCACTTTTAAAGATTTTTTTTCTTCCCAAAAGTCTTGTGAAGTAGATTCAGCTAATCCAAAGTGTAGTTCTTTACAGCACAAGTTTGAAATGCATGTCTAAGATTGTCATTTTACAAAACTGAAAATAAAATATGTTCCTGAAAACATAATACATCTGCATTCCATTCAACTGAGCCTGCTTTTGCATTGCAGTGTTATGCAGTGAAGCAATACAAATGAAAGATGCAAACCTTAAGAAGACTCGACACATACTTCACTGCTGTTATCCCTTGTGTTACAATATTGATTCCTTAATTCATTATGCTGTGTTACGTCTTGAAGTGGAGATTGCTAGTTTCACTGTGTATTTTACTTTTGGATATAACTATGAAATTCAATTGTTTTATGAGATTTTAGGCAGCAAAATATCTGAGAATCTTGTAAAATATTTACATAGAATTGTTATATTTTCCACTATATGAGCAATGGGAAACATACTTCAAAGCCTCAAGCAATCATATTTCTATTAAATAAAATTTTTATTGTGTAATGGATCTAAGTCAGAACCAATATCTTTTTTTAAATTGGAAGACAGTAGGTATAATTAGTTCTCTTATAATTTTAATTTGCTGAAATTTTAAAGGAATGCCATAAACTCTTAAGTACTTTCAAACTTCAAATGTATTCTTACTGTTGCCAAATGAAAAGATCCCATTTTATTCTAATCATATGTAAATCAGTAGGCTTAATCATTACTTTTTAAGTACATGAGCTCATTCATAGAGAAGTAGGAGTACGAGCAAGGGCTAGAGATATATCTCAGCTGTAGAGCAATTACCTTGTATGTGTGAGATTCTGAGTTTAATGTTTAGTAGCCTCCAAAATCCGATAAATACACATGAGGTTGTCTTGAGCACTAGTTGTCTCTTCCATCATTTAATGTATTTATCTCATTGTGTTGATACATCACTTAATATTAAGTGAAATATATTAAGTGAAAAATGTATAAATTGAGGAAATATACCCTGTTATGAATTCATTTTAGCATCAGAGAAATATTTTATTATATATCAACAAAGATGATTATTTGTACTATCTTTACCTTGTCTGAAAGAACCACATAAAAAATGAGTAAAAAGTATAAAATATGCAAGCATTTACAGATTATTTATTTTGTTAAATGACATTGTATTTTTTTTTTGAGACAAGTTCTCATG
Source organism: Hydrochoerus hydrochaeris (assembly GCA_004027455.1). Taxonomy (NCBI): domain Eukaryota; kingdom Metazoa; phylum Chordata; class Mammalia; order Rodentia; family Hydrochaeridae; genus Hydrochoerus; species Hydrochoerus hydrochaeris. Next base: position 9,625 of record PVLA01001771.1, on the reverse strand, counting down.
GTGTAATTCAGGCAGGACTTTTAACTCAATCTAGACCAGGGTGACCTCAAATTTGCAGCAATCCTCCTGACTCAGCCTCCCAAGTGTGGGATTACAAGCATATACTACCATGCCTGGCTTAAATTATGTTTTATAGTTTTAATAAAAGCAACAAGCATTTGAAAGCAACTGTGTATCAAATTCTACAAGCAATATTTCATTTTAAAGTTTACAAAAGCTTTTCATTAAAAGCTAAGTCTTCTTCCTAGGGTGGAATGAGGTAGATGCAAAACTGAAACTCAGATCAGTTTAAATCTAAAATGCATATCTTCAACCAAAGTGTTAAACCTACCCATTGATTTATTTGATAGTTAAAAATAAAATTCACTTTCAAATTTGAAGTTACATTCACTACTATTAAGTACTTTTCTTTAAAATGGAGTTTCCTTTGTTATTATGAAAATAAGACATACATATTTTAAAGGATACAGAAATTTAAACTAAAAAAAATTGAATTATTTGTCATCATCTTCCCTAAAACTTACTCATTCAGCTACGAATTCTTTGGGATGTTTTCATACATTACATACATATAAACCCAGTTAGCTGTAAACCAGTGTTAGGATCCTTCCATTTGGAGTTGAAAATCTAAAAAATGAAAGGCATTAAGGGTCAAATTATACCTCTTGTCTTCACATAGAGTGCATAAGGTTAACTATAATATTTATACCATGGTTTTTCTGATACCATCACTGTATATAATTGTTGTCAATATGTTTGACATTAAATATATAAATGGTATTCCAGTAAATGTATAATTATTTTAATATTCATTTTATCTCATTTTTCATTATTTACATAATATATAAACATTACAGCCATCTAAAGGCATGTTTTTGCTCTGTAGATCAAGACATATTCTTATAAGTTACATTTCACATTCAGTCAAAGAGTATTTTTTGCCTAAACTGTATCTAATCTGTAAACTTGCCCAAGACAATATTCTTTTCTATAGTATTTCAATCACAGTTTTTGGATTCTACATAAATTTAAACTGTAAATTGAGACTCCATAGATACAACACTCTTTCATTTTCAGTCCAACCTGAGTATTTTCTTTCATGAAAACAATCATACTTACTTTTTGTTTTAGTTTCTTATTGCAATGTTACCTGCAGCAAATCAAAGTCTGTTTTATTCTCTGAGGTAAATCAGAGACTTAAAATATATTTCAAAAGTAGCAAAACAAATGCAATTATTGTTAGTAATTGTCTTTTTTTGGGGGGGTGTATTGAATTTAGAAATCTCTTAAGTACACCTCCAGGTTGTTCCACTTATTTTTCTAAATTGTGAAACATTTGTTAAATTACTGAAACTGGGTTTCAACTTGGAAACTCCTGTCTCCACCTTTCAAGTAGATGAACATGGGTACAAGTCACAAATACAAATGCTATAGATTTTGGCTACAAATACATTAGGTTTTGAGTATTTGTCTTGGATTTTTGTTGTTGTTGTTGTTATTGTTTTGTTTTGGTACCGGGGATTGAACTCACGACCTCGTGCTTACCAGGCAAGCACTTGAGCTGCTGAGCTAAATCCCAGGCCCTTGAGTATCTTTCTTAACTGCTTAATTTTAGTAAAAACTTAATTATATATCATTGTTTCTTCATACTTGAGTCCACATACTTTTGTTTATTTATGTGATTTTGAGTCTTGATCTTAGTTGACTCTTCTTTATTAATTGAATATATTAACTTTAAAGTAACTTTGTTATAATATGTATATACATATATGTGTATATATTTGAGAAGCAAAGAATGTGTTCTCATTATTTACAAGGAATTTTAAAATTATAAAAGATGACTTCTTTAGAGCAAGCAAAATGCCTAGGCAAATCACCAAAGGAATTTATAGTAAGATTATAAAAATTTATAACGAATTTCTGTGTATTCAGAAAACAGTGTGTTTAACAAAACTGTGAGAACATTATTTTATAGTGTAGACTTTTTGAGAGGCTTATTAAAAAATTATATTAATACTATATTTTCTGTAGATAATTCAAAGGATTTTTCCCTCCGGTGCTTATGGTATGGTGGTATTGTCACAGATTGAGTCTTTCTTAGAAGAATGGCTTGGGTAAAATATTCTGATTTTTCAATAAATCCAGTGGCAGATTTCTAACATCTATTTTCAATATTTTGAAGAAAAATTATTCATGCCAATTCTCTGCAGTGCTGTTTTGTATGTTCATTTGACCTTATGTTGGTTGAAGCTGACCTAGATATACATTCAGAAGAACCAACTTTTTGGCTCAGAGATCAATCTTCTACGCCCATTTCCTGAATAACTCAGTTGTTAAGTCAAGAGTCTTAGTTAAGTTTTTATATAAAACAGAATTGAATTTTAATGTCATGTTCAGTTTAGTAGAACACAAAAATATAGAAGCCTACTATTGTTTGATCAAAAGCACTATTTTACTTAAGTATCAAAACTCTGGAACTTTTATACTAATGTCTCCAGATAGTCTCAATTTGATTTCTGAACCAAGCCAGAGAGTATTGAGTAAAGCTGTGATTTTAGATGGAAGAATGCTGGACCCTGAAAAGATTTTTCAAGTATTAAAATATATAATAATCATATTGAAATAAAAGGCAAAATTTTCTGTACATAGTAACTTGTAGTGTTTTCTTTAGAATAGCTTTGTGGTTCTGATACAACATTGACTGAATGTGTTGCCTGAATCTCAGCCCATTAACTTCTTTCTGCCAAAAAATTCCTGACCTGAATAGCTAATATACTATAGGGAAAAACAGCTAACAACAATGAAATATGCCAAGTATAGGAGGATTTTTAAAAGTAACTACTGCCTTCATGAAAATTGTAAGTTAAAATATACAGAGTTTTTTCCCATGGAAAGGAAGGAATGATTATTCTTCATATATTTAAATGTTCTCACTACTACATGATAAAACTACAAGTTATTCATAGGAATGGGATAATGTGTAACTATAACTCTCTCTCTCTCTTTCTTTCTCTCTCTCTCTCTCTCTCTCTCTCTCTCTCTATATATATATATATATATATATATATATATATATATATATATATAATATATATATATATATATTATATATATATGTTTCTCTCTCTATATATATATTTTTCCCATTCAAACAGCTTTCTAATATAGTAATTACTCCTGATGCATTGTCACTGAGGGAACAAGCATTGTAAATCTTCTTTTAGTGATAAGATACAGAAAAGTTTACCTGCATGCTTAATGACACCTAAATACAGAGATGGAGTTCAATTTATGTTTGGTTTTCTTTTCTTCCTAAGCAATCCCATTATAAATACCTATTTTTATTAATATATTTCAGAATCTTGTATTTAAGAAACCAAATGTGCAATTATGTATTTTTAATTTTTAGCAAATAAAAGTACAAAGATGAACATTTTGTTTAATCATTTAAATATAATTTCAAATAAGGCAATTAGTAAAAGACCACCTTCAGGTATAATATAGACACTCAAGTGGTAATTACAAATACTCAACTACTTTGGTTCTCTAAAACCTAATGTTTTGTCTGAAATTACACTTCAAGAAAAGTAAATAAGATTTTGGAAAATCAGCTTATATTTTTAAAGTAGCAATATTTATCTTTTACTTTTATATGGAATATATATATGCAAAAGCTGAAAATTAAGTGCTTTATCCAAATAAGTTAATCTCACCCTACTGTGCATTTTTTTTTCATTTTGTACTAGAGCAAATTTTTTTTTTAGTTTTGTACTAGAGCACTGCCTACTGTCAAAAAAATTAGGTTACCTGGGGATGGATATTCTCTAATGGTGAGATTGCCAGATTGCAGTCATGGTTAAGCCCCAGTTTCTATTCTTAGAACACCTGGATAATGTCCAGCGTACTCTTTTGCAAGGATTTTAAGGAGTGTTCACTTTTGTTCAGTACCAGGACTGACCATGTATATTTAATCAATTACTAGTAAGTTAATATAGAAACAATACGGGAGGGCACAATAACTAATGCAATTTCGTAACATGAGAGTCTAAGTGTCTAACAGAAAAGGCATCATGAGAGTAATTTCTTATACAGTGTATAGAATTGCTAGAATTTAAATAATAGTAATTATTACCATATGGTAAACTTAAAAATAATTTTGCCTAATGGCAGCAATTAAGGTGGTATTTATAAGATTTAGAAAGTGATAAGATACTGAATTGTAGAAATCAACGGAGCGGAAATGAGTTGGAAGAAACAATGAACAAAAGATCAGAAAATGACAAGCACAAGATGGCTGAGGGTAGAGGTGATCATATCTGAAGAAAAGAAATATATTCTGAACTCAAATTGTGAAATAATTTGAAAGTCAGGCAAAGGATGTTGAACTTCATTTTCTGGCCATTGGGTGGACATCGACTATTTTAAAGAGAGGATCCGTGCATTTTTCTGCTTTAGGGTTGCTGCTCTAGGAAGACGCCTTAAGGCTGCTGTTATTGGTGATTGTGTTTAGGGACAGGTCAAAGATTAGTTTAGATGCTGGTCTAAAGTAGGGCAGTATCAGTGATTAAAAGACACACACACACACACACGCACACACACCTATGCACACAGGATTCGTATACTTCTACTTCTAACAGCACATTCAGCTATTAATTCTCTAATAATAGTGCCGCTATTAAAAAAATGAGCTTCTAAAAGCCCCACTTGTGAACTCATGAAAATTTGAGCAAAGTTTTTGTCGAAGAAAACTTATGAACAAGGAGAAGAAACTATAACTTTATAATTAATTTAGATGATCTCTAAGATCATTTTTATATCTACTCAAAAGTTTTCAAAGTAAACATTTTATTGACTTACAGGTCATACATACTACCATTAACTGCTTTATGTAACAAGTGAGATTTTCGAAACATTGTTTTTCAAATCTATTAATTCAACATTACTTATTTTAATGATTGTCCAGTATTATCTTGACCAAATTATAATCCCCTGACACTGTTATCGCATCATTTTCTAACACTTTTATAAATTTCTAGGCTTGTCATGTTTGCATAAAAATTTGACCACCAATGAAATAAGAAGAGCATATGAAAGAGTAAAGACATTCTTTATTTTAAATAATTAATTAAAGCATAAGAGAATGAGGCACTTAAGCCTTGTGATAGTATGAACAATGCAAGTTTTTGGACCATAGCCATTGACAAAATTTGTTCTTAAAATATTTCTTCCCAGATGATGCTTCAGTCTTTTGTCTCTAGTCCTCATACCTATGTATTAGAGTTGTGCTTCTATTAGACATCATCTTGTCTACATATGACTTAAACCATTTATCCCTTAGGGTATAAACTTTATCTTTTTATAATCCACACAATAGTTAAGAAAATTCTCCCATTTGGAAAGTCACAGTAATTCTAAGGGATGCAGGAGGTTATTTGGTATGGTCCCCTGGACAGAAACACAAACGTGTGATATTCCTGGATCCTGACTTTTATTTATTCCTAAAAATGCACATTGATCTCTCTGCTTCCAAACCACTGTCCAGAAGTTAATGCTCATCATTAAATTGAGCAGGAAATTTCTGTTTTAATTCCTAAACATGTATTCTTTGATATTTTTAAGACTCAGGGAAAGCTAACCCTTCTCACATATAATAGACTTTCAAATACTTGATGTCTACCATTGTGTCTTGTAAGAAAGGGAAAAATACATAAATGTGGGATAAACTGTCAAGTTTGCTATTTGTGCTATTTAGTTATATGTTTTTAGCTTGAAATCTTGAAGTCTTGAGACTTGCTGTTTGTTGGAAACACAGTTTATTATTTTCAACTGAATGTTTTTCATCACCAGCTGACTTATTTCTTAATATTTTTTTATAAATGTATAAACATACAGGCAAGAGGGTGACATTAAAGGAAACTGAATAAATGAATTCAGATATTATTCACTAATTTGCCTTTTAATTTTTTGTTCATTAATATAATAATTAAGTTTTATTATAGAAAATTTTCCAGTACTTTAATGCTATTAAATTTTACTGTTAACATTCTGGAATTTGGAGAAGTATTTTCCAGTTATTGTTGAGTATGTCCAAGATAGTGAAAAGGACAGATGGTGGAATACGTGGGAAACTGATATATTTCTGAATTGCTAGTGTGGCAACTGAAGAAAATGGAATAATGATGATTAAAAAAATACGCATAAAACTATCACATGATCCAGCAATTCTAGTTTTGAGTATATACTCCAAAAATGAAAGCACGGGTTTGGAAAATATTTGTACATTTTTTTTTACCATAGCAGAAAGTGGAAAAAAATCCCTTCTCTATCTTCAGATAAATGGTTAAATAAAACATGGCCTATATACATAATGGAATAATTTTCAGTTTTGAAATGAAAGAAAATTTTTACATGCATTGTAATCTAGATAAACTTTGAGTATAGATTAATCCAGATCCTAGAGACAGACATTGTATGGATCCTCTACAGGAGTTTTCTAACTAGAGTCCAATTCAGATGAAAAGAGAAAATACAATCGGGGTTCCAAAAGGTTGAAAGGAAGAGATAATGGGGACTGTTAAACAGATTGGAGTTTAAGTTTCAGGTGATGAAAAATTCTGTAGATGGATGCAGTGATGGTGGCATATATTGTCCTGATTTGATGTATATAGTACTATAGAACTATACACATAGAACAGTTAAAATGTTGAATTTTATGGTAAGTATAGTTTACCATAATTTTCAAAAATGAGAGATCCTAGTTCATTCTAGTGATATAACAAAGTAATACAAGGCATTAGCTAGTAAAAGAGCTTCTGATAATAGAGAAAATGTATGTTTCATATATCATATCTATCAAATTTCCATAAATGACACTACTGTTGATCTGAGTCATGTATTAATCTTGTGATACACTGAGCATTAGAAGATGGAAATGGCCAAGATCAATAATATTTAAATTTCTGAGCCAGGCTAATACACAATCTTGATAGATCTACTTAGTGAGTTTGGAAAGATTCCTGTGAGCATTCTAAGACGGGCTTGTCTATCACGCAGCAGGCTGTACTGTGCCTTCGCAGCACTACCTGAGTACTTCTGAGCCACACCCCTCATCAGCTCATTAATATTACCTGTAGTGTCATATCTAGACTTCTTCTGATATGTTTCCCTGTAGGCAGGTATCACCTTTATCCTTAGATTGTATACACCAAGCAAAATTGGGTCAATTCTATAAGGGATAATTTTAAAAGTGAAATCCTTGAAACAGTTTCATTCAATGATATTCACTGAGATGAATGTCAGAAACTTCCCTTTTTTTCTATCAGTGATAGTGCAGTTTGCTGTGGGCTTTTTATAATTTTCTGAAGCTGACGACTTGATTGCTTTAGGGAAATTCAGATGCAGATTTTACCTTGAAGAGTCAAAAAGCATTGCTAAATGATGGATCAAGTGTAATGGGATTAAGGATTTTTTCCATCCTTTTTATATTAATTACCCATCCATAAAGAGAGAAACTAATCACCCTGTCCCTGACTAATGCTCTGTAGGCTTTTGATATCTGTTTGATGAAACTATTACAAGAGATAAAGCTAGAAAAATTATTTTCTACTTTAGATATGCATATAACGCTAGAGTTGGCAGGATTTGAGTTTTTAAGACTAAATGAATATGAAGTGATGAAATGCCACCTCGCAGAGAGAAGCAAAACTTAACAGCTATCATTGATGTTAAAAATGTGTGTGATATGTGTGTTTCTAAAACCAAGTCTTGCGTTACATTAATCACTCTTTGTAGTCAGAAAACTGTGGCTACTTAATCTTTGGCTGAGGATGTGAATAGTCAGGGTCCTAAAAGCTTATTGTCTGTCCTTACTTAGGTCCTAGGTGACAGGAACTGTCTGCATTTTCCCCCTAAGGTTTTTTTTTTTTTTTTTCTATAAGGGAGGTTTCTATTAGTATGCTTTGTGATACATAATACTTAATTCACCTTGGGGGATACATACAGAATACTTGTAAATATCATCGTGTCTTGATCTTTTTTACTTGCCTTTCCTCCTACTCCAGACTCCTTTCATACTTCTCCAGAAGCCTTTCCTGTCTCCACAAAATCTATGTGAATATTTGTTCATCTGTTGTAACTCATCTCTAATAAGGACAATCATCTTACTTTTTCTAGTTATTCCTTCTGTGAAACAATAGTCTATAAACCATCTTAGGGGAAATATTTCAGTACTCAATGCTGCAGTAGATTGAGTTAAGATGTCATCTATGGGTAGAACTGAGCTGCCTTCGGCAGTTAAGATTTTGTTTTTCTAAATATTGTTAAAGAGGCAGATATCGGAATGCATGCACTGCTGGTGGAAATGTAAATTGCTATGGATGTTATGAAAAAGACAATGCAGGTTCCTCAAGAGAGAGAGAGAGAGAAAGAGAGAGAGAAACATATGATCTAGTGATGTAGAGATCTAATTATCTCGTTTCTAAGTACACATCCTCATAAAAATCACTATATCACAGTGCTGCCTGAATTTCTGTTTGTTGCAACGTTTTTCACAATAGCTTAGACAGACACAGAATCAATCAAGGTTCCCATTCAAAGATCAAATGATAAATAAACTGTAGTATATCTATATTATGGAATAATAGTCATAAAAAGAAAGAATTTATTTTGTTTATGGCAACATGAATGAAACAAACGAAATTAGCCAAGCACAGAAAAACAAATACTACCTGTTCTCATCTGTACAAGGTAAAACTGTTAGTCTCATAAATAGTGATCATTAGAGACCATAGAGGATATGGAAAGAGGGATGGAATGAAGATTCTAAATGGTATCAGAATACAGTAGATAGAAGAAATAAGTTTAATGTTCTGTAACATATTAGGGCAACTACAGCCTATAAACATGAATACTATATTTCAAAGTAACTAGAAAAAAGAAGTTCAAAATTTCCTAACATATAGAAATGATAAATGTTTGAGATGTAAATGCTAATATGTCTTCATTTAGTTACTATAGGCTGTATTCATGTATCAAATTATGATAGTGTCTCAGAAACATATATAAATATGTTGATGAAGTAAATTATTTTACATGCATGTATAAATTTCCCATGTTGAGCAAAATCATTACATATTACAAATGTATTAATACAGATGAAAATTTAAAAAAATCAATTAGTAGAAAGATTGTGCTAGCATTATATTTGTCCCCAGAGGAGAATCAAAATTTAAATGTATATATATATATATATACATATATATATATGTATATATATATATACATATTCATTATAACTTTATTTCTTTAAAAATTATTTAAAATACATAACTTCAAATTTAAAATTTGAAGAAACAACTGGAAAAATAAATATAAAGTGTTACAAACTTTAATGATAATAACTGGGAAAATATAAAAATATCATATAGAAGTACATCTTAAATTATGTTTTTTATAAACAAATATCTAAGAATAACTTAAAATTATAAGAATAAAAAGCATAAAATAGCATTACTGCAGAAAAGCCAAAAATATATATAATACAATAAATGTATTTCAAATTTTGAAAATAAATATTGTAATTGGATTACAAATTTATCTTGATATGCTACTTTTAACAAAGTTACCT